>CM054061.1:20898926-21344607 GCA_028641055.1 Alopecurus myosuroides
ACGCGATGGATGGAGGCGTCGTGGAGGCTGACGCAGTGGCCGGGGGCGACGAGCCATGGCATGGGAGGACGCGGATGAGTAAGCTCCGCGGCGCGCCATGACTTGCACACTCCGCGGAAGCGGACGCGGTCGCCGAAGGCTGTTGTGGGTCGGTCGAGGATGACGCTGAGCAGGTCATGCGGGAGTTCGGACCATGGACGGCGGCCGTGGCGCCTCGCTCGTTTCTTCGCCGGTGTCATACGGGATTAGCGCCGCCACGCGAGGCTAACAAGGCGAGAGATCGGAAGTGATCTTGCAAATCAACCCCAAAACAAATCGATCTAGTAATAAGTAGGAGTATGCTGTGTGTTAGAGTCCGCTGCGGATCGATTTGGTTCAAACTCGTGCTCGATCTGATCGTGTTCCTCACGTATCCCGTCTTCATATTTGCGAACGTGCATGTGCTCCACATGGTATGTAAAACTCTAAAATGCCATCTAAAAAAAAACTCTAAAGGGCATGCGTTATACTAGATGCAACTAGACCATGATTGACATAATGTTATGATTTCCAAACAATAAACAGAATATGGAAATTAATTTACATAGGCAGACATATGTGTGTGCATTGGCAAGCCTTTGTGTGTGGTTTTATGCTTTTCTCCCCTTTTGGTGATCATCTGTATATGGTGGTTTTAGGCTTTTCTCCCCAATTGCTGGCCCATTTGGAAGGCCAGAAATCATGTGAATTTTGAGGGACATAAAACGAGAACACCGTGTGAAATTTTGTTTCACGTTTCTTCTCATTACTGGTCAGGTATTCACAAAGAAAGCGATCGCGAGCTTCTCATGGTAGGAGCGAACAAGGTGCTGGAGGTAGCAAACCGCTTGCTGTGCACGGATTGACCGATACAAGCATTCGTGGTCCAACCTGGGATCACTATGTCAAGGCTGATTTTTCCTGCCATTTCTTAGAGACACTTTACCAAACTACCTCCAAAAATCATATGTAGTGGCACTTGTTGGAAAGTGCCCTATAAATCGATTTTTCGAGACATTTTTCTAAAACGCCTTCAATTATAATCCAAGCCGGCCATATTGTGTAGTGTCTTAAAAAATAATAGTTTGTCCAATTATAGTGCCTCTAAAATTTTTATAATGCCTCTAGTTATAAATGTATTTTTAGAGGCACAACCGATAATGCCTCAAGAAATAAAAAAAAGTTAGGCACTATTTTCGAATGTCTTAAATGATCTTTGGCTACCAGATTTGATGTGGCATTTAAAAAAAATACCTTTTATTATTATTTGAGTCACTTTATGTATTTTCTAAGGAATTTTTGTGCCTATGCCATTATCTATTGTTTGCAACTTAATACGCAAGGATTGCTCGGATGACATTCTACGGGTGGATTATTAGTCATAGATGCACTTGGATAACGGTCTATGAGTCTTGTTGTAATGACCGCATGAATCACATAGTAATCATCATGACATGCATGTTTCAACATCTGTCAATTCCCAGCTGTAATATGATCACCACACATGTTATTTATCTTTTATGGAGAGACACCACTAGTGAATTGTGGACCCCGGTTCATTTCCTCATGCTGATAATACATCCACTGCAGTTATTGTTTTCACACTGTTTCCACTGTTTTCACACTGCTACTACTGTTTTCACATTGTTCTCCTACTATTTTCCACAACATATGTCTAACCTCGTTGTTATCAGCAAAATGGTGAGATTGACAACTTCACTGCTTCGTTGGGGCAAAGTGAATTGATTGTGTTGTGTAGGTTCCACGTTGCTGCTGAACCGGTAGTGCACCCTACCACATCAACTGCATCAACCTTCGGAAGTTGCTTCTTCCTCCTACTGGTCGATTAAAACTTGGTTTCTTTTCTGCGAGAAAACTTGCCGCTGCACTCTTCATAACCTTTCTCTTGGGGTTTACCAACGTCAGCTATCAACAAGTTTTTTGGCGCCGTTGACGAAGACATGGATTCTGGACCCTGCGGGTAAGGACCCCCCATCTCAGGCCCCAGGTTAAGGCCCAAGAAGAGGAGTCCTTGGAACACTCCAGAAGGCCCACATGAAGCCCACCCGCACTAGCTTACGGGTTAAGTTAGGAAACATGTAACCGACCTAATTAGGGTTCGAGTCCTCTCCGGGTAGGATTCGAGGCCTGGCCATCTATATAAGGCCAGGAGAGCCCCTGAGAGAGGACCAAGCAATACCGCACGACCAAAAGCCTTGAACTCGAGACCTTACTCTCGATTTGAGCACCACCATTGTGACCGATCTAATCTTCAATAGAGATCGACAAGAGGCAGGAGTAAGGGTTTTACCTCTACGAGGGCCCCGAACCTGGGTAAATCTCGCCCCCTGTCTAGCCGACGATTCCACCAGCGCCCATGGGTTCTCCTAATCGAAACCCGATAGGTTCACCGAAGGGATTTGTTGAGTCAGGGATTCGACAATTGGCGCCGTCTATGGGAACGGCGGGCGCTGGATCACCGGCATCTTCGGCTTCATCGACAACCAACTCCCGTTGGAAACCATCGACTACGGCTCCGAACAATCCTATACGGATCGGATCTGTCGTGGTCACGCCTCACTCGCCGGAATCACGCCCGGTATTCGAAGATCTGGAGAAGAGCGTCACCCTGACGTTCGGGAGCCTCAAGTTCGTGACAAACAGGGACGGAATCCTCCACTTCTCGGATGAATCGGAATCTGAATCTAGAGCCGTCGACTCGCGCTTCCCTCTGGAGAAAAGTGGCGAATCCATCCGCTTCAAAACAAACGACTACCATACCCTCTCGACAGAGGAACCATCTCGGGTACAAAGAGCTCTCCAATTTGCGCCTAGGACGCACGGGCCACGACTGGCCCAAGTTTGCATGGCAGGATCGAAACAGCCTCCAGAAACCGAACTCAGCGCAATGGAGCGCAACATAATCGGCGTCTCGCGGGAGGCCTGGAACCAAGCCAAGGAGGCCATGCGAACAAGTCAGCCACCCGCGGCAGGAGCGCCACATGAAGATCTAACTGCCTACCACTACCATCTAGTGAGAGCAGCATCAACCATCAAAAACGCCCGAGCAGATCTGGCCCGTCGCAGAAGAGAGGCGGACGAATCAAGCCTACGACTAGCCGAACTGTCCCTCGCACCCTCGGTCGTTACCCGACCATCAAGGAAGGGACACGCGTCGTCATCCAGGGACTACGAGTCCTTAGCCGGGACCAGCAGGTCAGCCGCACCTTCCTTCATGAGAGTCGACGACGACGGCAACGTCTACCCGCAAACCCCCGCCGCCGCAGTTCTAGCCGCAGCAACTTACATGCAGATGAACCAACCGACGGAAAGTGATCCTCGGGCAGAGCAGTACAAGCAAATACGTAAAGGACTAGTGTTGGCAGCCGCAAGGCTCGCCTCTCACGACCGCAAGAAGGCTGAAGAGCAGCAGGAGAAGGAGCAACGAGAGAAGGAGAAAGATAAAGAGACGCCCCGCAGGCACAGAAGCTCTTCGCCGAGAAAAGACAAGTCGCCACGGCGTGTCGAGGAAAAGAAGCCCGACGCCGCGGCGACAGTCGGAGCAGTAGCGAAGGCAGCCCGAGAGAGAAAAGTTCGCGACACCACAGCAGCCGTTCGCGAAAACGGAGCAAGGAACCGGGGAAGGACGCTGACCGCGACCAGCCGGGACGTGACGCGCGATCAGACATCGCACAAAACAAGGTGGACAAGGCAAGGGCATCACGATATCGCGACCGATCGTCATCCGGCTCCTCGGATGACGAAACCTTCGGCGCGCTCTGCTTTCCCCGCAGCATCCGCGAAGCGCCTCTACCCCGAAGATTCAAACTCAGCACGGAAGTAACAAAGTACGACGGCTCACTCGAGCCTTCTCAGTGGTTAAGCGATTACCTCACGGCAGTAAAATGCCAACGTGGGAACAAGAACACGGCCATGCAATACCTCAATTTGCACCTAGTAGGCGCGGCCCGCAGTTGGCTGGAAAGGAGACCAAGATCTTGCTACGCATCGTGGGATGACTTGCACCGCGATTTTTACAAAAACTTCCAGTCGACCTACAAGAGGCCGGCCACGATCGAAGAACTGCGAGCCTGCAAGCAAAAAAGCGGCGAATCTACCCGCGAATATATCCAGCGGTGGACCACGCTCAGGAACACCGCAGGAACCATCTCGGAAGAAGTAGCGATTGAAGCCTTCGCAAAGGGCGCCAGACGAACTGCTTTTCGAGAGGAGATAGGCAGAGCTGCACCCAAGACTATTGGGGAGCTAATGATCATAGCCGAAAAATGGGCTAACGGAGAAGATGTGGTGCGCAATGAGAGAGCATCATCGCCCACACACGAAGACGAACGTCATGGCCGAAGAAAAAGAAGAAAATACTACGATCATGAGGATAGAGAGGAATTGGTCGCAGCGGAATTCACGCGAAGTCGCGACTCTGGTCGCCGTGGAAATCGCGAGTGGAGACCAAAGGCTGAAGAAAAATCCCCCGAGGAAGACCTCGATGCATACTGCTCGCTACATCTATTCACAGATAAGCGCACGGGCAAAACTAAGGCAACACACCTTCTTAAGGATTGCCGAAAGTTTCTTGACATCTCGGATGCACTCGCAAGGAAAAGATCCGCCTCCACTCAAAATTACCCACCGCTTCCAGGGGGAGGGCACCCAGGATTCCAGCCGCCACAACCCCCACCTCCACCAGCAAATCCAAACATGGCGCTAGCCGCACTGCCTGCACCACCGCCGCAGAACGCCGGAGCCAATGCGTACCCGAACCCGGCAGGACAACTCGCGATGATCCAGAAGGTATGCCCCTCTCGCAGAGCTCAAAAGACTAACACAAGGCAATTGTGCATGGCAGTGCATACACCGCCAACAAAGACCGAGTACTTGAAGATGGCAGACCAGCCAACCACGTTCTCGATGAAAGATCACCCACCACGGGTCTATCGACCAGGACACGCCGCCCTCGTCATCCAAGCACAAATTGGCAACTACGACTTAGCCCGCTTATTCATGGATGGTGGCAGTGGCCTCAACATTATCTACGCGGATACACTCCGTCGGATGAACAAGAACTTGGACGGCCTCCCGGAATCAGAAACATCCTTCCACGGGATAGTTCCGGGCAAGGCAATCCGTCCACTCGGAAAAATCAACTTAGAAGTCGTGCCGGGCACTCAGAGCAACTACAGAAGGGAATTCCTCGACTTCGAAGTCGTCGACTGGCCCTCGCAGTACCACGCCATTCTTGGTCGAACAGCGTTCGCCAGATTCATGGCTGTACCACACTACGCATACTTGAAGCTCAAGCTACCTGGCGAATACGGTGTGATCACCATCGATGGAGACTTCCAGAAATCCAACAAGTGCGACATTGAATTTAATGAGATCGCAAAATCTTTCGGGATGCAAGAAGAACTTCAAGTGCTGGCAAAGACCACGGATCACTCGGTGATGCCCCTCACGAAGAAAAACGCGCCTGAACTGGAGTTTAGCGCCAACAACGACACTCGAAAGCATCAAGTGCACCCGACAGATTCTGCGAAGACAGCGATGGTCTCAATAACCCTCTCGCAAGCATAGGAAGACGCGCTCGTCAAACTCCTCCGTGAGTAATGGGAAATTTTCGCCTGGCAGCCCTCAGATATGCCAGGAATACCCAGGGAGTTTGTCGATCACTCACTCGAAGTCTTTCCAGATGCTAAACCCATCAAACAGACGACTCGGCGATTTTCAGAACCCAAGCAGAAGGCGCTTGGAGAAGAAGTAAACAGATTGCTAGCAGCAAAATTCATCAGAGAGATCAAGATATCCACCTGGTTAGCAAACCCGGTGTTGGTCCCCAAAAAGAACACGGATATCCATCGGGTGTGCATCGACTACACGTCGTTAAATAAGCATTGCCCCAAGGACAATTTTCCTCTCCCGCGAATCGACCAGATCGTGGACTCTACGGCAGGCTGCCAACGCCTCTCCTTCCTGGACGCTTATTCGGGATATAATCAGATCCGGATGAAAAGGTAAGACGAAGAAAAGAGAGCATTTATCACGCCTCACGGTGTCTACTGCTACACGACAATGCCCTTCGGGCTGAAGAACGCAGGCGCAACATATCAGCGCTGCATGAAAAGATGCCTCGCCAACCTCATTGGCAAGAACGTGCAGGTGTACGTTGACGACATTGTCATCAAGACTCGAGTTGAGGACACACTCCTCGAGGACATTAGAGAAACATTCGACGCCCTTAATGCATACAGGATCAAGCTCAATCCGACCAAATGTGTCTTTGGCGTTCCGACAGGAAAACTTCTCGGGTACCTGGTATCCGCCAGAGGCATCAAAACCAACCCAGAGAAAATACAAGCAATCTTGACCATGAAGGAGCCAACCAATCTGCGCGGAGTCCAACAGCTCGCAGGGCGACTAGCCGCCCTAAGCAGGTTCATCGCGCGATTGGGAGAGCAAGCGTTACCCTTCTACAAGTTGTTGAAGAAGGCGGACAAATTCGAGTGGACACCAGAAGCTAAGCAAGCGTTCGCAGACCTAAAGCGATCGTTGCAAAGCAGGCGCGTCCTCGCAACACCGCAAGAAAGGGAGCCACTTTACTTGTACCTAGCCGCCACAAACCAGGTCATCAGCGCAGCAATCGTGGTCGAGCGACCTGAGGAAGGCAAAGCGTACGGAGTCCAACGACCAATCTATTACATCAGTGAAGTGCTCTTGCCATGCAAGCAACGATACCCTCATTACCAGAAGCTCGCATATGGAGTTGTTCTTACAGCCCGAAAGCTCAAGCACTATTTCCAGGAGCACGCCATCACAGTGGTTAATGATGCGTCACTCGGGACAATCATGAACAACCCTATGGCATCCGGAAGAATAGCAAAATGGAGCATCAGTTGGGCGCCTGGGACATCACCTATGCAGGACGCAACGCAGTCAAATCCCAGGTACTCGTGGAATTCCTAAGCGAATGGACAGAACTACAAACGCCCGGACCACCTGAGTGCACGAGCAATTGGATAATGTACTTTGACGGGTCCAAAAGAAACGAAGGAGCAGGAGCTGGAATTGTTCTCATATCACCTCGGGGAGACAAGCTGCAATACGTCCTACGATTGGACTTTCCACCAGATGATCCAGCATCGAACAACGACGCAGAATATGAAGCCCTGTTGCATGGGATGAAGATGGCGGTCGCCTGTGGAGCTACCCGACTAATGATTTACGGCGACTCCAATCTCATTGTGCAGCAGACAATGAAAGAATGTGACGCAATTGCTGAAAACATGGTCGCGTATCGCGACATGTACAATCTACTCGAAGGAAGTTCTAAAGGGTGCGAGCTAAAGCACATTGCAATATCCAGCAATGAAGAAGCAGATAGACTGGCAAACATGAGTTCCACAAATACACCCATACCGCCAGGAATATATTTCGAACGGATGATCAAGCGATCGGTCAAAGTCAAGAAAGCTGCAGGAACACCCAGAGTGCCAGAAACAGAGGTCAGCCCGCAAGTCGCCATTATCGAGCTTATTCATAACATATCACGACAGGTTTTTCTGGTCGAGCCAGTCTGGACGCAGAAATATCTCGACTACCTGACCAACAGACAGCTCCCGGCCGATCCACGCGAGGCTCGACAAATAATCAGGCGCAGCAAATCCTTTCGGGTAGTCAACAGAGAATTATACAAGCAAAGCATCTCGGGTATACTTCAGCACTGCATCGCACCCGAAGATGGCAAAGAATTACTCCAGGACATCCACCAAGGAGACTGCGGACATCATGCTAGCTGGAAAACAATAATGGGAAAGGCCTTCCGAGCAGGATTCTACTAGCTAACAGCAGCTACCGATGCAAAGAACCTGGTCGAACGATGCGATGCTTGCCAGCGATTCGCACCAAGACCATATGCACCTGCTACAGAATTGCACATGATACCCATTGCCTGGCCCTTCGCACAATGGGGGCTGGACATGATTGGACCACTACGCAAGTCCACGCCTGGCGGATATACACACTTGCTGGTCGCAGTCGACAAGTTCACCAAATGGATGGAGGCCATGCCAGTAACTTCGGCTAGCGCCCAATGCGCCGTCAAGTTCCTCGACTCCATTGTATGCAGATTTGGTGTGCCACACGACATCATTACAAACAATGGTACAAACTTCACAGCAAAGGAAACACAACAGTTCTGCGAGGAAAAGGGAATCAACTTCAAGTTTGCTTCAGTTGCCCACCCGCAAACAAACGGACAAGTCGAAACATCCAACGGCTTAGTTTCGGCTGGCATCGAGAAACGCCTACTCGATCGTCTACACCCCGCAGCAGGACATTACGCAGAAGAGCTACCCTCCGTACTATGGAGCCTCCGCACAACTCCAAACCGATCCACAAAATACACACCATTTTTCATGGTATACGGGGCAGAAGCAGTCCTTCCCGAGGATGTTAGATTCAGCGCCCCACGAGTTGTGGCTTACAGCGAAGAAACCTCCAACAAGGCACTCACGGAAGATATGGATGCACTCGACGAGATGCGTGACATCGCGCTCGCCAGATCCGCAGTATATCAGCAATCACTGCGAAACTATCACAGTCGCCGCATACGCCACAGAGCATTCGCGGTTGGAGATTGTAACATCCCAAGTATGAAAACACCCTTTAGAATGTTTGCTTTTTGTTAAATTATGTTTTGCATCATGTCATCATAAGTTTTGTATTTGTTTTCCAATTGTTTTCCTTCGTTTTCCTTTGTTTTCCCTTGTTTTTCTATTTGAATTTCAAACCAAATTTCAAAGTTTGTTTCATACTTGTTCTGTTACAAATTTTCAAATAAAAATTTCAAACCCAAACATCAATTTGTTTCCATTAAAGTTGGAAGATCAAACCATTAACTTGTTTAAGTTAAATAATTCAATTAATTCAAAATTCATTCAAATTCAACTAAATTACAAACAGCAACACAATTTCAAATTTTTGAAAAAACAACAGTTGGCACTTTGGTGCTGTTACAAAAACTAACCTATACAAATTTTTCCTAAATTTTCTAACCTCTAAAACCCTTCCTTTTTCTCCCTTTTCCTTTTCAGCAAAAAAAAAGAGAAAGAAAAAATAAAAGAAAGGGAGGGCAGGCCAGCCCAATTGGGCCAGCCCACCACAGCCCCAACGGCCAGCCCGCTTCCACCTTCCCCCACCTCCGTACGTGCTCACGTCAGCCATGGAGGAAAACGACAGAGCGCTCCCCCACAGCATCCATCGCACCCACCCTCCTTATCTAGCCAGCCCCGAGGGCAACCCTAACCCTAGCCCTCTCCATCATTCCTCTCCGCCGCCATTTTTTTTATCCTCTCTTCTTCCCTCTGCTCGCTGGTTCCTCTGAACCTGCCACCGAAAATTCAGAGGCGGAATTCGACCTCGACCTCGACGCCATGGTCGCCTCCGGGCCGGGCTAGCTGCGGGAACGGATACCCCTCGCCGTCCTCTTCCTCCTCGACACCGCCGGGGTGGCTGGGAGGCCTTGGTTCGCCGCCGCCGTCGCCGCCAAGTCGCCGGACGCCACTGTCTGCTCCTCCTCGTCAGAACCGCGCCACGATCTCCTTCTGCTTCGACGAGTCCGAGGTGAGCTCGCCCTCTCCTCTCTCTACTCTCCCTCTCCCCTCTGCCCCGCGGGCCAGCACACGCCCAGCGCGGCGCGCCTGCGCTGCACGCACGCGCAGCAGCGGCTGCAGGCCGCCGTCCGACTCCTTCCCTCGATCGTTCAGTCATCTGAACGTATTGTTCAGTTTCGTCAGGCTTTATGCCGAGAGCATTGCCTCAAAAGAAACGCGAGCGGTACCTCATCAAAACCGAGCAATCACCCCACTGGTAGCACCCCTTGCGCGCGCACCAGGAGGGCGCGGGATCGAATCCCCCCCCCCCCCCCGCGCGTTTAACACATCCTTTTCTATTTTAATTTCCAGATCCAGAACAAATTCCTATTCGCACACAAGTCCCTGATAGTATTTTTCTTAGTCCCTGTAAATAATTTCTAAGTCCCTGGCTGCTATTTAAAATGGCAGAACACACCCTAAACTTGGAAATGGCATAACTAATTCATTATAAATCCAAATTCAATAATTTAAATATGTTTTCCACACCAAATTAAATTATCTACCTAAATATAAATTTTGTTTACTGTTTTGAATATTTTAAATTGGTGAAATATTTGAATCCTTGTTTAATTCACTTAATTTTGCAAAATTCATAACTGGGGCATAAAAATTCCAAATTCAACAAACTAAATATGTTTTCCATTCCATTTTTCATGAACTTTGCAAATATCAACTTTGTGTTCTGTTTTAAATAAATTAAATTGCTGAAAACAACCGTTTCTTAATTAATGCATTTAAAATTGTCAAATTAATAACTTGCTCATTTTAAATCCATTTTCAACAAATAAAATATGTTTTCCATGCTAAATTGAACCACCTTTCCAAATATAAACTTTGTTTCATGTTTTGAATAATTAAATTTGGTTAACCAATTTAAACCTTGTTTAAATCATTTAAAATTGCTAAATTCATAACTTGGTCAAATTAATTTCTTTTTGAGCATATAAAATATGTTTTCAAACCAGAAAAGTATAAACTTTTCAAATATGAATTTTATTTAATGTTTTGAACAAATAAAAATTCAAATAAATTCATACTTGATTTAAATTCATTTAAATCTTGTTCAAACTTGTTTAATTCATAATTAATTCATCTTAAATCCTTTTCAACAAGTGAAACATGTATTCCATCTAAAATTTTGTGTTCTTTCCAAATATAAATTTTGTTATCTGTTTTGAATAATTAAAATGGGTGAAAACCACAAATCCAAATTGCATATAGGTCCATTTAATTATGTTACCATGTCAACTAGTTATCTTTGATGCATCAATTAAATTGCCATGCATCATCCCATGATTGTGCATTATGCCATGTTATTGATTGTTTGTCTCTCTGCGTTGTTTGTTTGCTTCTTCTCGAATAGACGACGACGTTGAGACAGACGAGGTTTACGATACTACTTCAGAGGAGTTAGTTCAGTACCAGGATGCTGAGTTTGCAGGCAAGTATTCACTCACATGAACCATTGTGTTCCTTTCCACATTGGATACCGATACTTTCCGTTGTCTATTCTGCTAGCCTTATGAATCGTTGCTTGTGTCCCGATCCTAACACATGTTATCCTATAACCCTGATATAGCCTCACCTCCACACCTATAACCCCGTTGCTTGCTGCCCGTGTCTTACTAGCATGCTTAGGGTTGTTTATGCTCGAGTCTGTTGTCCGTTACTTTCTGTTACCATATTAATTATGTTCTGGGGCTCGATGTTTAAACAATCAACCTGTTAATGTTTGAGGTAATGCTAATTTGATGATAAGGCACCGGCAGGAGGCCCGGTGTGGTTTTGAGGCCTGCTAGTGTCGACCCTAATTAGGAAAAGGGTATTGTCTACTGATCCATGATGAGCGCACTATCCGCATGTGGGAAGCGTGTATGGGCGCCCCCTCAATTTGATTCGATTCGCATCTCGTCCAAATCGCCACACTTAGTTCGGGATTTCCATTTGATGCATGCATATGCAGGTGCGAACCCGAGGCCAGGGTGGAACTTTTGTAGTCGGCATTTAGGGCGGCGTGGTCTTAGAGTGCTATGAGGGTCCCCTTTTCTTCGTGGGGGCTCGATTAGCCGCGCACGCACAACACGTGGTTCTTTGGGCTTGATGCGAAGAAGAGTTGGGTTGTGTTGAGTGCCTCGCTTGGTGGAAGTGCATTTCCAATCTGGCGGGGTATTCTTACGTGTACGGCCAAATTGGTGCATCCCTGCAGGGTTAAATCTTCTCGAGAAGCCGTGTTGTCCGCGGTTATGGATGACTTGGTGAAAGTACTGGCTAACAAGTACTCAGACAACTTACACCTAATGAATAACAATTTGACTAGTAATAGGCTTATTGACACAACAACTTGAACCATCATTAATCCAACTGTGTGAGTTATCCTCGGATTGCTTCTTTGGATAAGGGGCGAGATCCAGGATGGGTTTGTTTGAGGGTAGTTGTAGTTGGTTACTATACTCTATCTTATCTCCTTTCTATTAGCCGGAAGTTGTAGCATGTATCTGTACTTGGGTAGTGCAGCCCGCTGCCGCATCTTTTGTATCACCCATTTCTTCCGTTGAACCCAAAGCATCTGTGCTTATTGTTGACGGGTACACTTTGGTATCTTGTGAGTCTTGCTTGCCAGTACTTGTCTGTACTGACCCCTTTGGGGCTGTGGTTTCCGCAGACTACGTTTCCGAGGATCCCCATGGTGGCTACTACGTGGAGTATGACGAGGCTGCTGACAAGTAGATAGCGGACCCGGGCAGGATCCGAGACTTCGTGGATGGGCTCCGTCTTTTCGTTTCTGGCCTCTTAGGCCTATTTGGATCTTGTCTGTACTCAGACATTTTGGATGCTTCCGCTGTGTTGTAATGATGATATGTTGGGACATGTGTCCTCTGGATGATTGTATTTGCTATCTCTGCTCTAGTGAGAGCTATTTGCAACATATTTCCATCTTTTGTGTCTTAGAGATCTGTTGTGCTATCATTTTGTTAAACGCCGTTGACGTACCATGTTTGTATGGTATGAAGTACGTCAATGATAGTATCCTGATTTCTATGGGATGGTTTGCGTAGACGATGAACAGTAGGGGTTGGTTGTCACACTTACGTGTGTTGGCCTACTCGTAAGAGGTGCGGGTGCAGGTAGGCCCCGTAATCCAATCTTCTACTGTTCAACGGAACTGCGAGTATCCTTTAGAAGTCCGGGTGCGACAAATGGTATCAGAGCCTGTCTGCCTGTTGGATCCCTTTTACTGGTCGCAGTTGAGTCTAGAAACTATTTTGTAGCTATATAGGAAAAATGAAACGTGAGAGTAGGAATTCTGTTCTTTTATTTCTTTCCCCACCCACCCTCCCTTTTCTGGTAAGGAAGTGCAACGTTGTTTTCTCTTCTCACCTAAACTTTCAAGTTAGGTTTTCACGTATCCTGGTTTCTCTAGGATAGTTATATCTACTAGTACCTAGGAATGGAGGTGGTTGTGACATGATTTATCATGTTGCCTACTCACGATTGAGAACGGAGGCGTGTAAGCCCCGGAAGCAGATCCTCTATTCCTTAAGCAGTAGATATTGATCCTTTAGAAGCCCGGATGGGTTTTCCGTAGTACCTCAGGAGTGTTTGGTCTCGTGTTTCCCGAATATTGCTTCGATATCCTGTTCTTCTCAACATCCTTTTCGTCCGTTGAAACCTTGTTGTTGCTTCCCACTTCAGTTCTTCTACCGTTATGTCCTTTGGTCTCACCAATGCACCGGCGACATTCTCCCAAGGCGTGCGGAAAATGCCTATCGTCTTGAACTTCCGGAAAAACTATCCAAGGTGCACGATGTGTTTCACGTGTCACAGCTCAAGAGGTGTTTCAAAGATCCAGATCGTGCAGTTGATCATGATTCCATTGAACTGCAAGAAGATCTCTCTTATGAGGATCACCCTGTTCGAATTCTCGATGAGACCGAGCGCAAAACTCGCAACAAGTGCACCAAGTTCTTAAAAGTGCAGTGGTCTCATCATTCCGATAAAGAGGCAACGTGGGAGACCGAAGAGGATCTTCGCAACAAGTATCCGGACCTTTTCTCTTCTCAGTAGGAGTCTCGGGGCGCGATTCCTTCAAGGGGGGGCGTTTTGTAACATCCCAAGTATGAAAACACCCTTTAGAATGTTTGCTTTTTGTTAAATTATGTTTGGCATCATGTCATCATAAGTTTTGCATTTGTTTTCCAATTGTTTTCCCTTGTTTTTCTATTTGAATTTCAAACCAAATTTCAAAGTTTGTTTCATACTTGTTCTGTTACAAATTTTCAAATAAAAATTTCAAACCCAAACATCAATTTGTTTCCATTAAAGTTGGAAGATCAAACCATTAACTTGTTTAAGTTAAATAATTCAATTAATTCAAAATTCATTCAAATTCAACTAAATTACAAACAACAACACAATTTCAAATTTTTGAAAAAACAACAGTTGGCACTTTGGTGCTGTTACAAAAACTAACCTATACAAATTTTTCCTAAATTTTCTAACCCCTAAAACCCTTCCTTTTTCTCCCTTTTCCTTTTCAGCAAAAAAAAAGAGAAAGAAAAAATAAAAGAAAGGGAGGGCAGGCCAGCCCAATTGGGCCAGCCCACCACAGCCCCAACGGCCAGCCCGCTTCCACCTTCCCCCACCTCCGTACGTGCTCACATCAGCCATGGAGGAAAACGACAGAGCGCTCCCCCACAGCATCCATCGCACCCCCCCTCCTTATCTAGCCATCCCCGAGGGCAACCCTAACCCTAGCCCTCTCCATCGTTCCTCTCCGCCGCCATTTTTTTCTCCTCTCTTCTTCCCTCTGCTCGCTGGTTCCTCTGAACCTGCCACCGAAAATTCAGAGGCGGAATTCGACCTCGACCTCGACGCCATGGTCGCCTCCGGGCCGGGCTAGCTGCGGGAACGGATACCCCTCGCCGTCCTCTTCCTCCTCGACACCGCCGGGGTGGCTGGAGGCCTTGGTTCGCCGCCGCCGTCGCCGCCAAGTCGCCGGACGCCACTGTCTGCTCCTCCTCGTCAGAACCGCGCCACGATCTCCTTCTGCTTCGACGAGTCCGAGGTGAGCTCGCCCTCTCCTCTCTCTACTCTCCCTCTCCCCTCTGCCCCGCGGGCCAGCACACGCCCAGCGCGGCGCGCCTGCGCTGCACGCACGCGCAGCAGCGGCTGCAGGCCGCCGTCCGCCTCCTTCCCTCGATCGTTCAGTCACCTGAACGTATTGTTCAGTTTCGTCAGGCTTTATGCCGAGAGCATTGCCTCAAAAGAAAGGCGAGCGGTACCTCATCAAAACCGAGCAATCACCCCACTGGTAGCACCCCTTGCGCGCGCACCAGGAGGGCGCGGGATCGAATCCCCCCCCCCCCGAGCGTTTAACACATCCTTTTCTATTTTAATTTCCAGATCCAGAACAAATTCCTATTCGCACACAAGTCCCTGCTAGTATTTTTCTTAGTCCCTGTAAATAATTTCTAAGTCCCTGGCTGCTATTTAAAATGGCAGAACACACCCTAAACTTGGAAATGGCATAACTAATTCATTATAAATCCAAATTCAATAATTTAAATATGTTTTCCACACCAAATTAAATTCTCTACCTAAATATAAATTTTTTTTTACAGTTTTGAATATTTTAAATTGGTGAAATATTTGAATCCTTGTTTAATTCACTTAATTTTGCAAAATTCATAACTGGGGCATAAAAATTCCAAATTTAACAAACTAAATATGTTTTCCATTCCATTTTTCATGAACTTTGCAAATATCAACTTTGTGTTCTGTTTTAAATAAATTAAATTGCGGAAAACAACTGTTTCTTAATTAATGCGTTTAAAATTGTCAAATTAATAACTTGCTCATTTTAAATCCATTTTCAACAAATAAAATATGTTTTCCATGCTAAATTGAACCACCTTTCCAAATATAAACTTTGTTTCATGTTTTGAATAATTAAATTTGGTTAACCAATTTAAACCTTGTTTAAATCATTTAAATTTGCTAAATTCATAACTTGGTCAAATTAATTTCTTTTTGAGCATATAAAATATGTTTTCAAACAAGAAAAGTATAAACTTTTCAAATATGAATTTTATTTAATGTTTTGAACAAATAAAAATTCAAATAAATTCATACTTGATTTAAATTCATTTAAATCTTGTTCAAACTTGTTTAATTCATAATTAATTCATCTTAAATCCTTTTCAACAAGTGAAACATGTATTCCATCTAAAATTTTGTGTTCTTTCCAAATATAAATTTTGTTATCTGTTTTGAACAATTAAAATGGGTGAAAACCACAAATGCTTGTGTAACTCCCTTAAGAAGCCAAATTTCATAACTTAATAAATAAAATTTCAAACTTGGTAATTCATTTCAAATTGAAGCTATTGTTGTTTTCTTTCTATTTTCCTCATCCATGCATCATTGCTAATCAACTTTCACATGGTGTTTAGTTGTAGATCATCTAAACCAACCTTAATTCATGGGCTTTCCATATGCAATCCAAATTGCATATAGGTCCATTTAATTATGTTACCATGTCAACTAGTTATCTTTGATGCATCAATTAAATTGCCATGCATCATCCCATGATTGTGCATTATGCCATGTTATTGATTGTTTGTCTCTCTGCGTTGTTTGTTTGCTTCTTCTCGAATAGACGACGACGTTGAGACAGACGAGGTTTACGATACTACTTCAGAGGAGTTAGCTCAGTACCAGGCTGCTGAGTTTGCAGGCAAGTATTCACTCACATGAACCATTGTGTTCCTTTCCACATTGGATACCGATACTTTCCGTTGTCTATTCTGCTAGCCTTATGAATCGTTGCTTGTGTCCCGATCCTAACACATGTTATCCTATAACCCTGATATAGCCTCACCTCCACACCTATAACCTCGTTGCTTGTTGCCCATGTCTTACTAGAATGCTTAGGGTTGTTTATGCTCGAGTCTATTGTCCGTTACTTTCTGTTACCATATTTATTATGTTCTGGGGCTCGATGTTTAAACAATCAACCTGTTAATGTTTGAGGTAATGCTAATTTGATGATAAGGCACCGGCAGGAGGCCCGGCGTGGTTTTGAGGCCTGCTAGTGTCGACCCTAATTAGGAAAAGGGTATTATCTACTGATCCATGATGAGCGCACTATCCGCATGTGGGAAGCGTGTATGGGCGCCCCCCTCAATTTGATACGATTCACATCTCGTCCAAATCGCCACACTTAGTTCGGGCTTTGCATTTGATGCATGCATATGCAGGTGCGAACCCGAGGCCAGGGTGGAACTTTTGTAGTCGGCATTTAGGGCGGCGTGGTCTTAGAGTGCTATGAGGGTCCCCCTTTTCTTCGTGGGGGCTCGATTAGCCGCGCACGCACAACACGTGGTTCTTTGGGCTTGATGCGAAGAAGACTTGGGTTGTGTTGAGTGCCTCGCTTGGTGGAAGTGCATTTCCAATCTGGCGGGGTATTCTTACGTGTACGGCCAAATTGGTGCATCCCTGCAGGGTTAAGTCTTCTCGAGAAGCCGTGTTGTCTGCGGTTATGGATGACTTGGTGAAAGTACTGGCTAAAAAGTACTCAGACAACTTACACCTAATGAATAACAATTTGACTAGTAATAGGCTTATTGACACAACAAAATGAACCATCATTAATCCAACTGTGTGAGTTATCCTCGGATTGCTTCTTTGGATAAGGGGCGAGATCCAGGATGGGTTTGTTTGAGGGTAGTTGTAGTTGGTTACTATACGCTATCTTATCTCCTTTCTATTAGCCGGAAGTTGTAGCATGTATCTGTAGTTGGGTAGTGCAGCCCGCTGCCGCATCTTTTGTATCACCCATTTCTTCCGTTGAACCCAAAGCATCTGTGCTTGGTGTTGACGGGTACACTTTGGTATCTTGTGAGTCTTGCTTGCCAGTACTTGTCTGTACTGACCCCTTTGGGGCTGTGGTTTCCGCAGACTACGTTTCCGAGGATCCCCATGGTGGCTACTACGTGGAGTATGACGAGGCTGCTGACGAGTAGATAGCGGACCCGGGCAGGATCCGAGACTTCGTGGATGGGATCCGTCTTTTCGTTTCCGGCCTCTTAGGCCTATTTGGATCTTGTCTGTACTCAGACATTTTGGATGCTTCCGCTGTGTTGTAATGATGATATGTTGGGACATGTGTCCTCTGGATGATTGTATTTGCTATCTCTGCTCTAGTGAGAGCTATTTGCAACTTATTTCCATCTTTTGTGTCTTAGAGATCTGTTGTGCTATCATTTTGTTAAACGCCGTTGACGTACCATGTGTGTATGGTATGAAGTACGTCAATGGTAGTATCCTGATTTCTATGGGATGGTTTGCGTAGACGATGAAAGTAGGGGTTGGTTGTCACACATACGTGTGTTTGCCTACTCGTAAGAGGTGCGGGTGCAGGTAGACCCCGTAATCCAATCTTCTACTGTTCAACGGAACTACGAGTATCCTTTAGAAGTCCGAGTGCGACAGAGATCTAGTGCTGCGGCTCAAGCAGAAGGAAGGACACAAGCTCGAGCCACCCTGGGAAGGACCCTTCATCATACACGAAGTCATCCCAGGTGGAGCCTACAGGCTGAAGAATCCATCGACTGGAGGAATCTATTCCAATCCTTGGAATATCGCATACCTCCGCAATTTTTATCCCTAGATTTACTTGTTATCACAACAAATAAGGCTATACTAGCCACTCTTGTAACTCGAATACATGGCTTCTCAGTCATTGCAATAAAACACATGGTTTCTCCATCATATTTACTTGAAGACTCCTATTTATTACATGCTAAATAGTTACAGGTACACACCCCATAAACACACGGGGGCTACACCTACAACTAAGCATCACAGGAAAAATCATACATACAAGGTTACACACCTTACAACAGTTTTTACAAACTATACAAAATTACAGGATGTGCACATCCGACAATCAATCAAAGCGCTGAGCATTCTCAGTCGCTAACACTCTATCTATTTCCTCAGAGGTCAGTCGTATGATTTTCTCTGCTGCAGGACGAACAACATCATAGTAGGGTGAAGTATCATCGATTGGACCATCTGGGAGCCTAGCTACGGAGTTAACATTTATTTCAGGATGCCATATCCGGACAAAGTATAGAGCCACAACCGCGCCGCAAGTCATCTGATTGCGCACACACGCTCGAACCTCTCCCTCACGTCCGAACAACCTGAGAAGATGGCTCCAGTCTTCGGGACCCCTTTCGAGTGGGTAGAAAGCAGCGTTCATCGCGACCAAGACCTCGTGAAAAGAACTCACGAGAATTCTCGCCTGGATGACACGGAACTTCAAGGTGTCCATCACAAATCCTCGACTGCGATCAGACCAGAAATTGTTCGCATGAGGCTTTGAGCTCCCAGCCTCTTGAAGAATGTGGTTTTCCACCCATTGCTTTTCTTCCCTGCCATCCGGTTTAACAACTGAAGAGCAAACATGCTTAATCAGCTAAGGAAACAAGACAAAAGAAGACACGGGGGCTGTATTACTTACACAGCAAGTCCCTCGCAATCGAAGCTAACTCATCCATCAGAAACTGTTCGCGTTCAGTCGCCAGTTTCTGCTTGGACTTCGCCACATCGGCTACACCGCGCAGAGCTTTCAGCTTGCGCTCGCCTTCCTGGACTCTATCACGAAGACCCGCGTAGGTCCCAACAGCGGCGACAAGGGGATTTACTGGAGTAGCACGTCCACCTGAAGATTCTGCGACAAACCCAGTAGCCTGGAAGAGTACAAGGATAGAAGTAAGACGCCCTATTCGAAGTATCTCTAGTCGCACATTTGACGAGTGCTCGGGGGCTACTCCCATCGGGAGAAAATACACAAACTACAAGAAGTAATTTCCAGACGAACATTTCGATTAAAGACAATGAAAATACGGGAATACATCCCAAGGTTCATTACAATCAAGAGGGAAAAGAAAAACAAGACTACGAAGCTACAGTGGTGCTCCCGCTAGCGGCAGTCGCCCCTCCTTTGAGTCGAGCAAATAGCTCAGACAGCTTCCAAGCAAGGATGGCGGCTTGCTCGCCAAAACGAGAGAGCCGTACCTTTTTGCCCGTGGAGGGGTCGACCGGAAGAGCCGAGTAGGCCTCCTCCAAACCGTTGACTCCATGCGCCAGCGCGAACTGGATCGCAGTCTTTGCGCCAGACTCCGACTGGGCGACCGCGTAGGCATCCAGGAGATTGCTCCCCGAAAAGATCTTCAGCAGGTCGTCTAGCGCGGGTGGAGGTGCAGCGTTGGCGAGGAGGCGACCGTGCAGTTGCGTCAACACGTGAGTGGCATCGCCAATCAAGGAGCAAACTCCTTCGGCGTGCCTCTTGAGTTGAGCAAGAGTGTCGGTTAGCACGTCTCCCCGCTGGATCCCAGGGATCTCCAGAGGAACATCCAGAAGACCTGCAAAAGAAAAGAATGTCAAGACTTGGCAAGTTCAGCGGGATAAAAGATGAAATCGCGAGAGCCTAAATCACTTACCTGCGAGACGCTCAGCAAGGGGACGGAGGAACATGACAAGGTCAGCATCGGCCTTATTGCCAGCATCCTCTTGATCCTTCAGAGCTTTCCGCGCATCCGCGAGTTGCCTTTCAAGATCCTCCGATCGCATGCGGGAGGCCCCCAGTTCTTGTCGAATAGCCGCCAGATCAGCCTCCTGAGTGGTTACCCGCTCAGAGAGACTGTCTTTCTCGGACTCCGAAAATTCGAGTCGAGCTGCATAGTGACACTTGTCAGAAATCAAGAATTGATGAAAGAATAGGAACAAGAGAAGATGATAAAACTTACTCTTAAGAAGCTCGTTCTCGGTGCGGAATCCACTGCGATCTGATCGAAGCGACTCACATTCCGACTCGGCAAGAACAACACGGCGGCCAATCGCCGCAAGAGAGTCAACAAGCGACTACAAAAGTACATAGGTAGAAGAATTAGAAGAGATAAATTGGAGCCTCTACCCGATTGCAATCAATTGACTACAGCCTCGGGGGCTACTCCCATCGGGAGCACTGCCGTGCACCCGATAAAATCAAGAAGAAGAGAAAGACAAGACTTTGAGCCTGTAGCCGGTCGCATGCGATCGACTACAGCCTCGGGGGCTACTCCCATCTGGAGTACTGTCGTGCACCCGATAAAAATTTGAAGACAAGTGACAAAGTTTACCTGACCCGTGGCGCGGGAGAGGGGATCTGCGGAGCTATCCGTCACCTCCTTCCAAGCTGAAGCCCCGGCGGCAAATCCAGGAACTTCACATCCCGTAGTCGCCGCATTGGGGGCTACGCTGGGAGAGTTCTGGATGGTGCCAGCAGTAGGAGTCTCACCCACAGCTCCTGTTCTATTCTTCTTTTCGGGAGGAAGAGAAGAGGTATACCTGCGAGGACTAATGGTCTGCAGACTGCAATAAAAAACAGAGCGTCAACATAGATGCAAAGAAAAATGTTCGACTAAGAACGAAGAGAAGAACTTACTCATCATCTTCATCTTCGTCCAGCATATCCGCGTTCCAAGCGGTTGCGATTACTGGGAATGAAGGAGAAGGGGCGAGTGAGCGAAGTGGAGTCGCGGAGATAGGTTCCTTTCCAGGCGATTCCTCCAAGGAGTTATCCTTGGAAGTAGCCTCGTTATCATCCACCCGACGACGCTTGTGGTCATGGAGGTCGCCATTCGAGCCCTCTGCACCATCCGAAGAATCGTGCTCAGAGCCCGAAGAAGCATCGGCGACACTGGTATCGGCTAGACCGTCCAGATGACTCGCCAATAACTCCGAGACGTCCTCTCCCGCAACTGGCGGGTAGCAGTTCGCCACTGCTAGACTCTACAAAGAAGGCAGAAGAAGGCAAGAAAAAATTCAATCGACTAAAGCTTAGAGCAAGGAAGAAAATAATAGAAGACAAGAAGGGTAAACTAACTGCGGCTGTTGGAGGCCTCGAAGCGTCGAAGGTTTCGACTGTGCAGTCGGGGAACTTCTCTCCCACCTTCAAGCTAGTGATGGCCGCGATTTTCTTCTCGAACTCAACGTTCGAAAGCTCCTCGCGGCTCACTCGGCTGGGATCCTCAGAGCCTTGGTGTTCCCACATGGTGAAAGGCCTTTGCTGCAGAGGTTGGATCCTGCGCTTCCGAAAAATACTCGCCAGGTGCAGCCCGTTGAGCACAACTCCAGCAGTTTGATCCCGGAGAGCGGACACCCTTGCGAGTAGGGGTGTAACGACCTGAGTTTCTTCGGCTGACAGCTTGTGCGCCCAGGACTTCCGCCTCTTCAAAACAGCGAACGGGTGGAATTCTATGATCCCACCCGAGCTGTTATCGATGATGTAAAACCATTTTTTCCGCCAGCCTTGGGCGGAGTCGATGAAGTGCATGCTAAAGTAGCTGCTCTCCAGTCGCGCTTGGATCCCGAAGCCACCCATGCGTAGCGGCTCGCCAGGCTCGGAGTCTACCCGCGATTTCTCGCGGAAGATACAAACTTTGAAGAGGGCCTTCCAGAGCGCCCAATGTGGGCGAATGCCAAGGAAGCATTCGCGGAACACGATGAAGCACGATATGTGCTGCACCGCGTTCGGAGGAAGATCGTGAAGCTGTATGCCATAGACATACAACAACCCGACTAGGAAAGGATGAAGAGGGAAGGAGAGACCCCGAGACACATGGTCCGCAAAGACCACGCGCTCGTTCGACTGCGGGTTTGGTACCTCTTCTTTCTTCCCGAGGCGCACCCGCTTCTCAGCTTCCGCCGGCAGCAGCCCCTCCCGCTGCATCTCCTTGATGCTCTTCGCGGTGGTGTTGGGAGAACGCCAGTCGCCGGCACGGGGCGCAGGTTGCGCGGAGGCTTCTCCGGATGCGGAAGTGGCAGCGCCACGTCTTTTGCCTCCGGCCATGACTGACAGCGCGAGCTTGAGCACGAGGAGGAAGACGAGCGCGAGGAAGAGGATGGATTGAAGGCGAAGGCTGGGAAAGTTTTACCGCAGCGCTAAGACCCGTACTTATACTCGGAGCGGATCAATCCCAGCCATTCGATGCACTACGTGGCACTTATCGCAGCCACCACGTGTGAAGATGAAACGAGGAGACGGTGAATGATGTTCCGTGCCACGATCTTAACAAAGGATCGTGCGCATTTACTGCACGATTGGCGTAAAAACCGGGAGCGGCGTCTCGTTTCCCGGTCAAAAACCTGACTAGGTGGGCCAGCCCATCTGCTACCACTCCGTCACGTCCCATCGGGAGCAGAAAAGTGCGCTATGACGTCATGGCATGCATCATCAAACTCAAGAAATCTTCGAATGGAAAGCTCGAACACGAAAACAACTTCGTACGAAACTCCTTCGAATAAAAGCAATTCTTTTGTGAACAAATCATGGAGCAAGACCTCTTTAAACAAGAGAGAAATACCCTATACACGAAAACTCTTTCGTACGGGCACGACATCTCAAACATGAAAACTCTTTCATATGGGCATAACTTTCCTAAAGCGCGAAAATTCTTTCGTATGAAACTCAAACGATTACTCGGGAAGGCAGAACCTACCTTTTTTCATACATGATATTTTACATCATAAAAACCTGGATTGTTCGGCCGACTAGGCACATCCGGATGCCATATTCTTCGAATATGAAGGTAAGACCAAAAAATATCTCTCTTTAGGGCCTGGAATCGCACTCGAAAATTGCGTCCTCCGGTATGATTCCGTGTCAACAACACGAAGAAAAATCCTAGCGGACGCGCCGGGTACCCCCATAGGTTAAGTTCGACTCGATAAGACCACAACGGCCCAGTCGTAACAATCACCTTGTCGGGTTCGAGTCGGAGGTCTCGAATACTTGTAGGCCAGGAATGTTTTTGCCCTAGTCGCAATTAATTGACCCTGATCTCTCGGGAGAGCCAAGCTACTGTGCCGCATCCTTCTGCGATAAAAGCCGTAAAAAACAGGCACTTGTTTTGCTCGATACTCGAGCATAAAGACTCACTACACACACCCTTTAAACAGAAAACGACCAAGCTGGTTATCCATGAGAAAGGAAGACCAAGAAAGGTTTGACCGTCTACTCGACTGGAAAATTCCCCACTCGAGCAAACGCTCGGGGGCTACTGACGAAGACATGGATTCTGGACCCTGCAGGTAAGGACCCCCCATCTCAGGCCCCAGGTTAAGTCCCAAGAAGAGGAGGCCTTGGAACACTCCAGAAGGCCCACATGAAGCCCACCCGCACTAGCTTGCGGGTTAAGTTAGGAAACATGTAACCGACCTAATTAGGGTTCGAGTCCTCTCCGGGTAGGATTCGAGACCTGGCCATCTATATAAGGCCAGGAGAGCCCCCGAGAGAGGACCAAGCAATACCGCACGACCAAAAGCCTTGAACTCGAGACCTTACTCTCGATTCGAGCACCACCATTGTAACCGATCTAATCTTCAATACAGATCGACAAGAGGCAGGAGTAAGGGTTTTACCTCTACGAGGGCCCCGAACCTGGGTAAATCTCGCCCCCTGTCTAGACGATGATTCCACCAGCGCCCATGGGTTCTCCTAATCGAAACCCGATAGGTTCACCGAAGGGATTTGTTGAGTCAGGGATTCGACAGCCGTTGTCGGGGAGGAAGAGAATTTCTGCAAGGGCTGTCTCTCACTTCCAATCTCTTTACTTTGTTTTAGTTTTGCTTATTTATTTTATCTTGTTTGCTTCTCTATATAAAAAGAAAAACAAAAAGTTCTTATTCTAGTTGTTATTTTTATCCTGTTTTTAATCTTGCTAAAATGGGTATTCCTGAAGTTGAGTTTCATTCTTTTAAGAAACAGGGGGGGAGTTTGAAAGATGCTTGGTATAGAATAAGTGATGCCCATCATAGATGTACTAAATAGAAGATTGTATAGACCGTGGCTAGACTTTTTCATGTCATGTTAGATGTTATATTAATTCTAAGCCTACTGGTTATTTTTGTAGCATGACTTGTTTCAAATAGCTGAGAGTGTTTAATAGAAGGTTATTTTTGTAGCATGACTTGTTTCAAATAGCTGAGAGTGCCACCGAAAGAATCATGAGTTGTTTTTATCACATTGAAGTATAAATTTGTGGTGGTCTCCTTTGAATGTTTTATTTGGTTGACTTGGCGCATGCTTACACCGTGTTTATGACTACAAACCAGTCACTTATAGCCTCTATGATCATTTAGTTTTTGACTTGTAATACCACTTATGCTTTGATTAATAATGTTTCTGTCGCTATGCATGTGTTACTTTAGGCTTTAGAAACTTTTAAATTACTCATGTTTTGTGCTCCTGTTTTAGCTCATGAGGACGTGAATAGAAAATCGTTATCTCACTTGTTGATTGGATTTCACACCCTGGACCAGTGGCTTCATCCACTTATCCAATTGTTAGAAGAGCTGGCGGCGGGGTGCCCAGCCCCAAACTTAATACAAACAAATTCTCTTCACTATTTTTTTCCCTGATTTATGAGTAAAAACATAATTATGTAAACAAAAGAGAAAGAGGGATGACCTTAGAAACTATTGCGTCCTTCTATGGGATCCGCTCTTGTGAAGCCTAATTCGCTTGTGACGTACTGTATTTTATGTTTACCATTCGTTGACATAAACATACACACCTACCCCGACAAATTGGACACTCCTCCATGGTATGTGATTATTGGCAGGCACCCGAGGATTCGGTTAGCCATGGTTTGCGTAAGAAAGGTTGGGAGGAGTGTCGAACATTTTATGCCACCTCTATTTAACAAAATAAAAAACTCTAGCACATTAGTGATCCCTACTTCCCTCTACGAAGGGCCTTTCTTTAACTTTTATGTTGTGTCTCCATCTTATAACTTTATGCACAACTGAGAGAGCATAGTTGTCATTCTGAGTTTAATGTGCATTTGTCCCAAAAATATTATTGTATTGATTCATACACTGTTATTACTTGCTCTCAAATTATTTGTTCCCGTCATCTTTTTAAACTTTGAAGGTGTCCTGGCATTTAGGTTTTGCACCACTCTTAAGGACAAGCGAAATTTCACTTTGCCATGTTTTCTTGATGCTAGAAACAAACTTTAACTTTCAAATGCATTGTTATTCATGATCTTATATTTGTATTACTTTTCATGATGCAAAGTGATTGCTAGGTTTCATTGTTAGAATTATATCTATCATGCTTGTGTTTAAAGTACTATGATCTCAGCTTGCATACGCTTTTACAATTTGATGATCAAGTTTATGTTGGTAGCATGTCACCTCATAAGTTATTTGTTTTGTCGTTTACCTACTCGAGGACGAGTAGGAACTAAGCTTGGGGATGTTGATACGTCATAAACGTATCCATAATTTCTGATGTTCCATACTGTTTTCATGTTATTTGCTACATGTTTTCTATACATTATATATCATTTTTATCGATTTATGGGGACTAACCTATTGACAAGATGCCACCGAGCCAGTTCTTGCTTTCTGCTGTTTTTAGTTTTAGAAAAGTTGTTCTGAAAATATTCTCGGAATTGGACGGTTCAAAAACCAGGGGGCTTAGAAAATTGTCGCGCACACGGAGTCCGGAGGAGGCCCAGAGGGGATCCACAGGGGCCCCACACCATAGGGCGGCGAGCTCCCTGGCCGCCCATCGACATTGCCATTTCGCCTATTTATTCCCCTCAGAGATTTAACCCTAGAAATAGAACACTTTTCCACGAAAAACACCCGAGGCCTCCGTAATCGTCAACCCTAGTTCGGGAGGGTTCTGGAGCTCTCCCTGGCACCATGCCGGGACGGGAAATCATCACCGGAGGGCTCTACACCACCAGCCCGCCTTCGGATTTATGTGTGAGTAGTTCATCATTGGACTACAGGTCCATAGCACTAGCTAGATGGTTGCTCTCTCCTCTTTATGCCTCATATTTAGATCTTGTGAGCTGCCCTGCATGATAAAGATCATCTTATTGTAATGCTACATGTTGTGTTTGCTGGGATCCGATGAATATTGAATGTTATGTCTCTTTATTATCAATCTATCATGTTAATATCATGAGTATGTTATTTATGATCGTGCATGCTCTCTATTGTTAGTAGATGCTTTGGCCAAGTAGATGCTAGTGACTCCAAGAGGGAGTATTTATGCTCGATAGTGAGTTCATGCCTCCCTTGCATTTGTTCTCAAGTGACAGAAACGTGACGAATGAGGGGTTGTTGTTGCCATTAGGGAGTTTACATTGCACACTTTGCTTAATGCGATTATCTGTTGCTTGCAAATTAATACCCAAGGATTACTCGGATGACATTTTGAGGGTGGATTATTAGTCACAGATGCAGTTAGATAACGGTCTATGAGTCTTGTTGTAATGCCGCATGAATCAAATAGTAATTATCATGTCTTGCATGTTTCAATATATGTCAATTGTCAGCTGTAATTTGCTCACCACACATGTTATCTATCTTTTATGGAGAGACACCACTAGTGAATTGTGGACTCGGCCCATTTCCTCATACTGATAATACAACCACTGCAATTACTGTTTTCACACTGTTTCCGCTGTTTCACACAGCTACTACTGTTTTCACATTGTTCTCTTACTGTTTTCCACACCATACATTTAACCTCTTTGTTATCAGCAAAACCGGTGAGATTGACAACCTCACTGCTTCGTTGATGCAAAGTGAATTGACTGTGTTGTATAGGTTCCACGTTGTTGCTGAACCGGTAGTGCGCTCTACCACATCAACTGCATCAACCTTCGGAAGTTGCTTCTTCCTCCTACTGGTCGATTCAACCTTGGTTTCTTTTCTGAGGGAAAACTCGCCGATGCACTCTTTATAAACTTTCTCTTGGGGTTTACCAACATCATCCATCAAGGCCCATTGTGGACGAGGGGGGTATCTCGGGTACCCCATGTCTGTGTGTATCATGTTGATTTGTTCGGAGTCTGATACGTCTGATTGCTGACGTTGGTAAACCCCAAGATAAAGGTTGTGAAGATTGCAGCGACATGTTTTTCCCTCAGAAAAGAAACCAATGTTAAATCGACCAGTAGGAGAACAAGAAATTTCTGAAGGTTGATGCAGCTGAGGTGGGAGGGCGCACTACCGGTTCAGCAGAACGTGAAGCCTACACAACACAATCAAATTACTTTGCTCCATCGAAGCAGTGAAGTTGTCAATCTCACTGGTTTTGCTGAAGACAAAGAGGTTAAACGTATGGTGTGGAAATCAATATGAGAACAGTATGAAAGCAGTAGCAGCGGTGTGAAAACAGTCAATCAGTGTGTGCATTATCAGTATGAGAAAATGGACCGGGGTCCACAGTTCCTAGTGGTGTCTCTCCAAAAAAGATAAATAACATGTGTGGTGAACAAATTACAGCTGGGCAATTGACAGAAATGAAGGTTGCACCATAGTTCATATGCAAGACATAAAGATTACTATGTGATTCATGCGAGCATTACAACAAGATACATAGACCGTCATCCAATTGCGTCTATGACTAATAATACACCTTCCGTATATCATCCGAACAAACGTTGGGTATTAAGCTGCAAGCAATAGATAATTGCAGTAAGCAAAGTGTGTAATGTAAACAATGTAAACGAAGTAAACATCGTTGTTTTATCCCTAACGGCAACAACAAATCCTCCATCTATCATGTTTCTGTCACTCGAGCATAGATGCGAAGGAGGCATGAACCCACTATCGAGCATAAATACTCCCTCTTGGAGTTACTGGCATATAATTGGCCAGAGCATCTACTAATAATGGAGAGCATGCAAGATCATAAATAACATATGCATGAAGATAACACAATATATTGATAATCAGAAGACATACCATTCAATATTCATCGGATCCCAGCAAACACAACATGTAGCATTACATAAAGATGATCTCGATCATGTAGGGAAACTCACGAGATTTAAACATGAGGCATAAAGTGGAGGAGACAACCATCTAGATACTTCTATGGACCCGTAGTCCAGGGGTGGACTACTCACGCATCACTTCGGAGCAGGGCATGGTGGTGTAGACCCCTCCGGTGATGAATTTCCCCCCGACAGGGTGCCGGGGAGAGCTCGAGAACCCTGCCAATCTCGGGATGACGATGACGGCGGCCTCGGGTGTTTCTTGGAAAAAAAAGGTATATCTTTAGGGTTGATGTATCGGGGGGAATATTTGGGCGAAAGAGCAATACGGTGGACACCTGAGGGACCCACACCACCCCAGGCGCGACCAGGGGCGCGCTGCCCTATGGTGTGTCCCCCCTCTAGGCCTCTTTGGGACTCCGTGGAAACTTAGGAATTTCTAAGACTTCCGGGCTTCGAATTTTCCAATTCCTCGAATATTTCCAGAACAACTTTTCTGAAACTAAAAACATCAGGAAACAGGGAACTGGCTCTGTGGCATCTTGTCAATAGGTTAGTCCCGGAAATCGATAGAAATGACACAAAGTGTACAACAAACATGTAGGAAATAACATGAAAACAACATGGAACCTCCGAAATTAAAGATACGTTAATGACGTATCAACGTCCCAAATGCATCTATAATTTTTTATTGTTCTATGCTTGCTTTATATCACTGCGACATGTTTCTACTATATTTTTATATTAGTTTTAGTAATTTTCATGGACTAACCTATTGACAAGATGTCCAACGCTAGTTTCTGTTTCTAGCCCATTTTTTGTTTCTGAAAAGTTGTTATGCAAATATTCGCGAAAAGTTCTACAAATCCAAGGAGACCAATCTTTACCCGGAACAAAGACAGAGCCAAAAGATGACTTGGAGGGGGCCCCACAGCCACCAGGCAACTAGAGGGCGCAGGTCCACCCCAGGTCGCTTCTCTAGTCGCCTGATGGGGGAGGGACACCTCCCGGCACCTCACTTCGCCTATAAGATGTTTTGTTGATTATTTTCCATGAAACCCATCCAAAGACGTTGTCACCTTAAAAGTCCAATCTAGGGCTTCTTGATCCCTGCTCCGACACCTTGGCGGAAGGGGGAATCGTCACCGGAGGCCTCTACATCGCCATGATTGCTCCATAGAGATGCGTGAGTATTTCATCCTTGGACTACGGGTCCATAGCAGTAGCTAAATAGTGGTCTCTCCTCCTTGTGCCTTGATGCTATGGTCTTGTGATCTTGCTAGCATGATCGAGATCGTCCTATTATAATTGATATGTGTTGTGTTTCTTAGGATCCGATGAATCATGAAGTTATGAGAAGATTGTTCATCTATTTTATTTTATCTTGTTACTATATATTATCATACATGTGTTTTATTTAAATTCTTGCATGCTCTCCGATGCTTGTAGTTGCTTTGGTCAAGTAGTTATTTGTATCTCCAAGAGATAGTTTTATGCTAGATAGTAGGTTCATGCCTCCGTGTCTGGGAACAGGTGACAGAAACATCTAAGAATGACGATGCACTCTTAGTACTAAGGGTAAAACATCGGTTTTCATGTATCTTTGTAGATATGGATATTGCTTAAATTATGTATTGAGTTTAATGCGATAGTTCGTTGCTTCGGTAACTTAATACCAGTGAAATGCATGTTGGATAGCGGTCTCAAGGTGGATTATTAGCTATAGATGCAGTTGGATGACGGTCTATATATTTTGACGTAATGCCTAAAAAAATAGAACAAGGACCATCACTTTAATCATAATTGCATTATATTGCCCTCGCAATCTATCAATTGTCTAGCTGTAATTTGTTCACCCAACATATACTTTATTGATTAGAGAGACACCACTAGTGAATCTATGGCCCGGTCGATTCTTTTACATTGATTACAACCTCGTTTACATGCTTTTCCGCATCACTTGCTCGTTGTTCCGTTTCATTTTAGTACTTTTAAACAGTCGATTAGTTTAATCATATTGTTTTTAGCAAGACAGAGAATCTTGAAACATTCCTCGAAACTTGGGGACGGAAGGAGTATGTGTCTTGTTTGTAGGTTCACGATCGACGCGCCAAGGAAACCTCGCTGATCATCATTGAAGTCCTACTTGATTTATAACCTTGGTTTCTAACTTAGGAAAAATTTCTGGTACGCTACAGCATACCTTCTTCTTGGAGTTCCCAGCGGGTGCGTGATTCACGGTATCACAGTTGTCCTTAGACTCCATAGAACAGAGGCGAGCCCTTTCATCTAGAAACTTGTCGTCTGTTCTGGAGGGACTAAAAGCCACAACTCAATGCCTTGTAATATCTCCCTTTTGGCACACTCGAAATACCCATTCAATTGTGGATGTGTCAGAACAGCGAGGTCGAATTTTATGCCATGATAATTTAATTAGCATCGAGTGAAGACACCTTATGCAAAAATTTGTCGCATTAATAGTTAAAATACCACGTGGGGTGTTGTATCCTTAGAATCTCCTTCAGATACATGTGTTGTTGGACCATCAAGATTTTTGATAGTCTTACGTTTAACCCCCTAGGTAAAATTTTCGATTGCGACAAGTAGATGCATCATGACCGAAACTGACGGTCTTGAATGGGACGACCATGTCAATATCCCAGAATACAAATAGCCAAGTGACGCGGTGGTTTTCAACGCTGCAGCCGGCATGTGTGGCTAGCTCGCGTACTTCTGGCAGCCTTCACATCTACGAACAATGTCTTCTTCCTTGGCTAGCACCAAGAGTCAGAAGAAACCGTGTGAAAACACCTTTGGCAAGTAGAGATTGTTAAGAGGTGTGATGGCCACCGTCGTTAGAGTGGATGTCATTCAAAATCTATCGTCCTTCGTTAGTGGACATGCACCAAAGGATAGCCCGTGAGGAATTACGTTTGCATAGCTCGTTGTTGATTATGGTGTACCCCTTAGCTCGGTGCACAATTTCTCATGAGGTGACTTCGTCATTGAGCGATTGGGTCCATTATCAGATAACAACCAAGATAGTTTCGAAAGCCAGATCCTTGTCTACTAGGTTCGCAAAGTTGGCCTCCCTCGCTACCTTGATTGATGCATTGTGCTATTATTCAAGGAAAACACCTGGTGGAACATGCTTCCTAGATGAGCCAGCTCAGGAAAAAGCATCGATGTGATTGAGCTCGTATCCCATAAACTGCCCGACGAGCTTATCGACAACGACATGATATGTGGCCATGACAAGGTCATTCAGGTCCCAAATTTTGAGGCCTGCTAGATCACACACTATGGGAGAAGTTAAAAATGTCGACGGCCAAATATCGGGGCCGTCGGCGTAGACCCTGACATGCTAACCCATAATGAAAAAAAGAATGGGCTACCCCGACGGCAATCTCGTCTTCCTATGGTTTTTTGCTACGCCGACGGGAACCGTCAGCGTATCCTAATTTTTTGTTTACTTACTCACCATTTTAAGCATATATAACTTTTGCATTTAAACTCGGATTTCGACGTTCTTTACCTCGTTTTGAAAAGGAGAAATAGATCTACATCATCATGCATATTGTTCAAGCTACATTCTTCAAAAAAAAATGAGCAAGAACAGAACAAACAAGAAAGGGTTAACGGTTACCGGGTGTAGACCTATAAGCTGGGTTTTTCTCTAGCGGGGCTAGGGGTTGAATATTTAAAAACTCTTTGTGTATCTATGATGAAATAGTTAGTTGAGTAACAAATTTTTTAAAAAAATCATGAGCAAACTACGAGACTCCTGTAGTTCAAATTTGGCCCGTTTCGAGCTGAATCGGCAGAAACTTGTGTTTTTTAAAGGAGCTGGATGGAAACTTTTTATATGATTTTTTTTGGTTATTTGTGCATATAACATGGTCTAGTATTTTCGAAAAATGCATCTTCCAAGTTTTGCAACCTATTTGTGGTAGGTCCTTCACAAAAAAACTCATTTTGACACTCAAAAACTGAAAATAGTTTCAGTGAAGAGGAAAACTTCCTCCGTAAACATTATCCGTGCTTCCAAGATGCATGTTTGTGTGGTATATGGACACATTTAAACAAACTATGTCATGAATTTGTTCATAACACACGTCATTTGGCTCGAAATTCTAGAATGTTCGGAGGAGATAACTTATTTTTGTGAACAGATTTTCAAGAAAACGGTCGTATTTGAATTTCTCTCATTTATCTAATCGATATGGACATATTATTTCTCAAATTTCGATTTACGGATTTATATATATGAATTATTCAATATTAAATAGAAAAGTAAAAAAGTGTTAATTATTATTTAAATTCAAGATTATTATTAGTTGTTATTTTTTATTTAAATAATTGTTTGAATTCTCAAAATAAAAGAATCTGACATGATGGTCCAATGGTTAACATGATTGATTGGATACTATTGTCAGCAAAACATCCATTGTATCTAGACATCTCACATGGAAGGAGCTATGAAGTTTTATTAGAAGCGAGTAATTTAGATTAAATTAAAAATGCTTAGAGATAAATATAAATGTATCTATAGTGTGATTAAATGGTTAAACAAGTGAAATAAAAAATTACAGAAAAAAAATATTCGGAAAAAAATTGATTTTTTTTTAAAAAAATTCAGCCTACCTATGCGCCGACGGCTTCCGCGCCGGCGTATCCCAGTTTAAGCCAACGGGTTTTATACGCCGACGGCCGCTAGACTACGCCGACAGAGGTAGACGCCGACGGGGCATACGCCTGGCGGCCTACCCCTATGCCAACGGGGAAGGTGTATACGCCAACAGGGTCAGGCCGTCGGCGTGCAGAGGCAGTCCCGTAGTGACGAGGTCGTTGTCGCAGTAGTAGATGGTCCGACTTATATCCATCTCCTTGGCTATGCGCATGGCATGCATAAGCGCTTTGTATTGTAGAACATTGTTGGTTGCCTTAAAGTGTATTTACCGGACGTTTGGTTTTACATTGTTTAAATTTGTGTGAGGAAAATAAAACAAGTGTGTCACACAAGTGAACATTATTCATCATAGCATCTTTAAACTAGATTAAAAAAAAAATGAAAGCACGTGCCTGTGTGTTATAAGGACAAGTGGTTTTACAAGGACAATGAAAGCATGTGCATGTGTGTTATATCATTATGCGAGCAAACTAGTTTTAAAAAAATGAGTGAAACTCTCCAAGAGAAAAATACCGAAGACACATGCCACATACGATCGATCTAACTAATAGGAACATATATCTTCACCACTCGAAAAGTGCATGGGAAGAAAATTTTATATCCCTTAAGAAAAATTTCATCATTGAATTTTATGCAAGGACAAAAAGACAAGTGTGCTACAGAAAAGAACGTCGTTTATATTTGTGCGGAGAAAATAAAACAAATGCCTCGCAGATGTGAACACAATCCATCAGACAATCTTTAAATTAACTTCAAAAGTTTTGATTTTAACAAGGACAATGCTAGAATTCAAAATTTGATGAAGAAATTAGATTAGATGCGTGTGTTACCTATCCTTTCAGTTACCTATCCTTTCCCCTTGGGATTTAGTTAGGGACTTGCCAATCTTCCTAAACTAATTCTTGAGCTTCTATTGGCGTGGTAGACCAGCCACGAGTGTGAAGCGGTTTCCGATAACGTGAGTTCGGTTGGATCGGTCGTCCCGTAGGCGGCCGTCGCGGCTTAGTTGACGGGAGACTTGGGTTCTCCAGTTCTTGCTAGTTATCTCCTCTCGATTTCCCACATTTTCCCCTCGATTCCTCTCTCGTGTTCATTGTTCGTTATTCGTGTTCTTGGTCAATTTATGAAGATCGGACCACCTAAGAGGTTAATCCCTCCACCAGGATAGCCCGTGAGGAACTACGTTTGCATAGCTCGTTGTTGATTATGGTGTACCCCTTAGCTCGGTGCACAATTTCTCATGAGGAGACTTCGTCATTGGGTAACGTGTCTCACAACAAGTAGACAATTTATGTTGGTCCATTATCAGATAAAAGCCAAGATAGTTTCGAAAGCCAGATCCTTGTCTGCTAGGTTCGCAAAGTTGGCCTATGTGGCTACCTTGATTAATGCATTGTGATATTGTTCAAGGAAAACGCCTGGTGGAACATGCTTCCTACACGAGCCGGCTCAGGAAAAAGCATCAATGTGATTGAGCTCGTATCCCATAAACTGCCTGTGACGCCCCGAGATCGGGCACTATGCAGATTTCAGCATTTCCGCCAAATCCGCATAATAACCGATTCCAGGTTGCCACTTATGATAACATTACAACAGTTCACGAATATTCCACAATTACAACAGAAACAGATAGATACAAGATGACTCAAACGAGCCAGGGATACAACTGATACCATACAAAGATCCAAATAACAGCGGAAGGAACAACATATCGTCCGTCTACGGACAAGATACAAATTGGACTAAGAGTCCTGAAGATAACCGAGAGCGTCCAATCCCTGCCCAGGCCAAGCCGGAGGGATTCCCAAGCTAACGTCATCAGACTTCAAACCTGTTGACTGCAATATTGAATATGCAGCAACGAAAAAGATTCGTGGGTCAGTACGGTTAAGTACTGGCAAGGGCGATAAAACCCATACTCACAAGATACCGGCGTAACCAGTCATCACAAGATACAAATACTTTGGTATCAACGGGAAGGAAGGGATTATTGCAAATAAGCGGCAGCGGGCTGCACTAACCATCTACAGAGAGATACTACAACTTCCGGCTAACAGAAAGAAGATAAGATCGAGTATTGTAACCAACTGAAAGATAACTTCAAACAAACCCATCCTGGATCTCGCCCCTTATCCGAAGAAGCAATCCGAGGATGACTCACACAGTTGGATTAATGATGGTTCAGATTATTGTGTTAATAAGCCTATTACTAGTCAAGCTGTTAATCATTGGGTGTAAGAGTGTTAATCATTAGGTTTAAGTTGTCCTGAGTACTTGTTAGCCAGTACTTTCACCAAGTAATCCATAACCGCGGAAAACACGGCTTCTCGAGAAGATTATCCCTGCAGGGTTGCACCAATTTAGCCATACACGCAAGAATAACCCGCCAGATGGGAGATCACCCCACCAAGCGAGGTACTCTACACAATCCAACCCTTCTTCGCATCAAGCCCAAAGCACCTTGGGCGCACGACTAATCGAGCCCAGAAGAAAATGGACCCTCATAGCACTCTAAGAACGTGTCCCCCTATATGCCGACTACGAAAGTTCCACCCGGGTACCAAGGGCTCGCAAGATCATGCATGCAGCAAATGGAAAACCCGAACTAAATGAGGCGATTTGGACGAGATGCGAATCGAGTCAAATTGAGGGGGGCGCCCATACTCGCTTCCCACATGCGGGTAGTGCGCTCATCATGGATCAGTAGACAAGACCCTTTTCCTATTAGGGTCGACACTAGCAGGCCTCAAAACCACAAGGGCCTCCTGCCGGTGCCTTATCATCAAATTATTATTACCATTAGCATTAACAGGATTGATTGATTAACATCGAGCCCCCAGAACGATAATAATAAAAGAAGTAACCGACAACAGACTCGAGCAAAAGCAACCCTAAGCATGCAGCTACGACACGAAGGCCAACGAGGTAAACAATCAACAGTTAATAGGAAGTGGAAGGAAAGGCTATATCATGGCTGCAAAGTAAACAATATGATAGGATCGAGACACAAGCATCGAAACAACAGGCTAGAATAAGAACAACGGAAAGAATCGGTAACAAGTGATGAAAGGCAGCCATATGGCAGCAAGTGAGTATACTTGCCTGAGATCCCGCAAGGTAGCAGAACTTATCGTTGCTCACATCATCTCAACGTCCTATCCGGGAAGAAGCAACGAACCTCGAACAAACACCGGATGCAACAATTACTACTACGGCCAAAGATCCAGCATGATCCTATTTTATATGCATGACATGGCAAGATGCAACAGTGGAAACAACTTAAGCAATTTAATCGTAACCGGAGTCCGGAGAAATAGGAATTGGTTCAAGTTGTTTAGCTAACCATCAATTTAATTGTTATTTAGCATGGCAACAATGGAAAAGATGGGTTAGGCAATTTAAATGGAAGGGGCAACAGCTGGAAGTAATTAGCCCACACATTCCATATGTTGTCATATAGGTGAACATGCATAACAAGATCTAAAATGCACAAGATAAGATGCAAAAAGAGATATGGATGGCATGAACATATTCCTTGCAATTTTCTGATTGGAAAACATATTTTATTTGTTTGATTTGGAATTAAAATGAATTAGTTATGAATTTGGCAATTTAAATTGCATTAATTAGGAGGTGGAACAATTATTCAAATTAATTGTTGTAAACCAGAAAACAAAGTTGATATTCAAGTGTGGCATTTGATTTTGGATGAAAAACATGTTTTGAGTATTTAATTTGGAGCAACCATTTGCAAGTTATTAATTATGCCATTTAATTAACCAATTTAAGGATTATTAAATAACATTAATTTTAATTGCCCAAATTGCAAAACAAAGTTGATAAACAGAAAGCATATTAAATTTGGATTGAAAAACATATTTTATTTGGGTTATTTGAATTAATTATGAATTAATTATGGAATTAACCAAATTGGAGAGGAATTGTTTAAATTTGAAATTTGAAACATTTTGAATTGTGCAAAAGAGAAAACAAATTGCATATTTGAAAAGTTCATGAAATTTTGATGGGGATACATATTTGGTTTGTGCAAATTGGAGTTATAAAGAAGGAGATATTATTTGTTCAATATTCAGGTTTAATTTGCTATTTAAAAGAAAAAGGAAAAAGGGATTTGCACAGTGGCAGAGCCAGCCACGCTGGCTGACTGTGGGACCAGTCCAGCGTGGCGCCACAGTGGCGCGGTTGGAAGGTGAGGTGGCAGAGAGAGGGTATGACGTGTGGGGCCTGCTGCGCGCGATGGGAAATAAGAGAAAAAAGGGGGTGCGGCCGCTGGGTTTCGAACCCGGGATCTGCCCGCTGCGTGCAAGGGAACAGGCCAGTGCGCCTAGAGTTGTTTCGTGACAGAGTACAGTCGCGGGGGAGGTTAACATGCAGTGATTGCGGTAAACTGAATTTTTCTGTCGCAGATTCAGTTACAGCGACAGAGCAAGGATCGATCGAGAGGGGGGGGTCGCCGGCGGCAACTGCTTGCTGCCGATGCGCGCGGTGCGTGCAGTGCGGCCGTGGCGTGTGGACAGGCGAAAAGGACACCGAGGGGAAAGGCGAGCGAGGAAGCGATCACCTGCGGTTGGTTTGTCGATGAAGACTGCCGACGGGCAGTGGCAGCGAGCCTCCTCTCCGGCGACGGCGCGGGCTCCACGGCCGCTCCCAGCGAGCGTCGAGGGGACGGGGAGGTGGACGGAATCGACGCGGTTCCATTCCCCCTACCGGATGACCCTCGCGGTGGCTGTGGCGATCGGTGCCATGGGGAGGCAGGGGTGGTGCAGCGAGCTCGGTTGGGTTCAGAGACTGCGAGGATGTTCAGAGAGAGGGAGGGAGGTGGAAGAGACGGCGGAGCAGGAGGATGGTGCTAGGGTTACAGAGGGTAGGGTTTAGGCAGAGGGGTGAGGGGAAGCTATATGGAGGGGCGAGCTCGGTACGGCGGTCATCCAGGAGGGGAGGCGATCGATCGGGTGGTGCAGAAGAGGACGTACAGAGATGACGTAGGGGTGGATGAAGAAGACAACAGGAAGAGGTACTGGGCTAGAAAGATAGGTGGGCTGGGGAAGGAAAAAGGAGATGGGGTTGGGCTGGTTCCCTCTCCTTTGCTTTTATTTTTTCCTTATTAGTTGATTTTTTTTTGTAAAGAATGAAAGAGGAAAAGGAACGGAATTTGGGGGGTCTATGTTACTAAATATTTTTATTACTTTTTCAAAACAGAAAGTAAGAGAAAAGGGTTAGCATTATGTTTCACAAGTTTGAAAGTTTTTATTTGGTTTAATGTTTTTGGTTGAATTTTCCAAATAGAGTTTGGGGTATTTAATTGATAAATAATTTTATTAAGTTGCAAACAATAATTAAAAGCAAATGTTAGCATTGTTGTTCGAACTTTGAATTATTAATTTGGACTTTTTAAATTGGGATTTGAATTTCCATTAGTAATCATAAGGAGTTGATTTTTCAAACAATTTTTATTCAATGAACTCAACAATTAAGAAAACATTTATTGAATTTTAATTGTTTGCAAAATTTTAGTGTTTGAACCACAATTGGATCATGCCCATTATGATTGAAAATGATTTGAAATTTAATTTGCCATTAGGGTTTTTAACAAAAGGAAAATTTTATTTAGCAGGCAATTTGAAATAAATTCAACTTCAACTTATTGAAAACAATTTGAGTTGCAACTTTCAATTGAAATTTTTAGACATGTGTGAAGGTTTAAATTGTTTTGAATTTTTCAGTTGTGATGCAAACATGGTGCAATGCAATATGATGCATGTGATGCAAGCAAAAAGAAAACAAACACTTCCTATTAGGGTAACACCCCAGGTGTTACAGACGACACCACTAACAAGGGATTGCGCCCTCGCAATCCACCTGCTAACCCGGGAGTGGAAGGAAGTTCCACTATCGATTCTTCGTGCTTCCAGTTGATCTCCTCGACACCACTAACAAGGGATTCTTGCTCGGAGTGACGACGATGTTCTTCCACCAGGAATCTTCCGATGATCGAACCTATTAGGTTAAAGGCTCAAAAAACGTACACCCACGTAGGATCCTAATACTTTGAAAGATAGACAAGAGGGGAGACTCCAAAACAAATAAGATGGGAGGGGAAACAGAATAGGGGTAAGGAGAAAACAAGAATCCTATCGAGATGTTTTCCAAAATAGTTTAGCAGAAATAGTTTTTGACACTCCAGGAACAACGACCATTAGCGAGGTTATCCTACAGGCTTTGCGGACCCGTTGCTTCGATAACCATTCGTATCGAAACAATCTCGGGAATCGGAACCAAGGCTCTGATACCATTTGTGACGCCCCGAGATCGGGCACTATGCAGATTTCAGCATTTCCGCCAAATCCGCATAATAACCGATTCCAGGTTGCCACTTATGATAACATTACAACAGTTCACGAATATTCCACAATTACAACAGAAACAGATAGATACAAGATGACTCAAACGAGCCAGGGATACAACTGATACCATACAAACATCCAAATAACAGCGGAAGGAACAACATATCGTCCGTCTACGGACAAGATACAAATTGGACTAAGAGTCCTGAAGATAACCGAGAGCGTCCAATCCCTGCCCAGGCCAAGCCGGAGGGATTCCCAAGCTAACGTCGTCAGACTTCAAACCTGTTGACTGCAATATTGAATATGCAGCCACGAAAAAGATTCGTGGGTCAGTACGGTTAAGTACTGGCAAGGGGGATAAAACCCATACTCACAAGATACCGGCGTAACCAGTCATCACAAGATACAAATACTTTGGTATCAACGGGAAGGAAGGGATTATTGCAAATAAGCGGCAGCGGGCTGCACTAACCATCGACAGAGAGATACTACAACTTCCGGCTAACAGAAAGAAGATAAGATCGAGTATTGTAACCAACTGAAAGATAACTTCAAACAAACCCATCCTGGATCCCGCCCCTTATCCGAAGAAGCAATCCGAGGATGACTCACACAGTTGGATTAATGATGGTTCAGATTATTGTGTTAATAAGCCTATTACTAGTCAAGCTGTTAATCATTGGGTGTAAGAGTGTTAACCATTAGGTTTAAGTTGTCCTGAGTACTTGTTAGCCAGTACTTTCACCAAGTAATCCATAACCGCGGAAAACACGGCTTCTCGAGAAGATTATCCCTGCAGGGTTGCACCAATTTAGCCGTACACGCAAGAATAACCCGCCAGATGGGAGATCACCCCACCAAGCGAGGTACTCTACACAATCCAACCCTTCTTCGCATCAAGCCCAAAGCACCTTGGGCGCACGGCTAATCGAGCCCAGAAGAAAATGGACCCTCATAGCACTCTAAGAACGTGTCCCCCTATATGCCGACTACGAAAGTTCCACCCGGGTACCAAGGGCTCGCAAGATCATGCATGCAGCAAATGGAAAACCCGAACTAAATGAGGCGATTTGGACGAGATGCGAATCGAGTCAAATTGAGGGGGGCGCCCATACTCGCTTCCCACATGCGGGTAGTGCGCTCATCATGGATCAGTAGACAAGACCCTTTTCCTATTAGGGTCGACACTAGCAGGCCTCAAAACCACAAGGGCCTCCTGCCGGTGCCTTATCATCAAATTATTATTACCATTAGCATTAACAGGATTGATTGATTAACATCGAGCCCCCAGAACGATAATAATAAAAGAAGTAACCGACAACAGACTCGAGCAAAAGCAACCCTAAGCATGCAGCTACGACACGAAGGCCAACGAGGTAAACAATCAACAGTTAATAGGAAGTGGAAGGAAAGGCTATATCATGGCTGCAAAGTAAACAATATGATAGGATCGAGACACAAGCATCGAAACAACGGGCTAGAATAAGAACAACAGAAAGAATCGGTAACAAGTGATGAAAGGCAGCCATATGGCAGCAAGTGAGTATACTTGCCTGAGATCCCGCAAGGTAGCAGAACTTGTCGTTGCTCACATCATCTCAACGTCCTATCCGGGAAGAAGCAACGAACCTCGAACAAACACCGGATGCAACAATTACTACTACGGCCAAAGATCCAGCATGATCCTATTTTATATGCATGACATGGCAAGATGCAACAGTGGAAACAACTTAAGCAATTTAATCGTAACCGGAGTCCGGAGAAATAGGAATTGGTTCAAGTTGTTTAGCTAACCATCAATTTAATTGTTATTTAGCATGGCAACAATGGAAAAGATGGGTTAGGCAATTTAAATGGAAGGGGCAACAGCTGGAAGTAATTAGCCCACACATTCCATATGTTGTCATATAGGTGAACATGCATAACAATATCTAAAATGCACAAGATAAGATGCAAAAAGATATATGGATGGCATGAACATATTCCTTGCAATTTTCTGATTGGAAAACATATTTTATTTGTTTGATTTGGAATTAAAATGAATTAGTTATGAATTTGGCAATTTAAATTGCATTAATTAGGAGGTGGAACAATTATTCAAATTAATTGTTGTAAACCAGAAAACAAAGTTGATATTCAAGTGTGGCATTTGATTTTGGATGAAAAACATGTTTTGAGTATTTAATTTGGAGCAACCATTTGCAAGTTATTAATTATGCCATTTAATTAACCAATTTAAGGATTATTAAATAACATTAATTTTAATTGCCCAAATTGCAAAACAAAGTTGATAAACAGAAAGCATATTAAATTTGGATTGAAAAACATATTTTATTTGGGTTATTTGAATTAATTATGAATTAATTATGGAATTACCCAAATTGGAGAGGAATTGTTTAAATTTGAAATTTGAAACATTTTGAATTGTGCAAAAGAGAAAACAAATTGCATATTTTAAAAGTTCATGAAATTTTGATGGGGCTACATATTTGGTTTGTGCAAATTGGAGTTATAAAGAAGGAGATATTATTTGTTCAATATTCAGGTTTAATTTGCTATTTAAAAGAAAAAGGAAAAAGGGATTTGCACAGTGGCAGAGCCAGCCACGCTGGCTGACTGTGGGACCAGTCCAGCGTGGCGCCACAGTGGCGCGGTTGGAAGGTGAGGTGGCAGAGAGAGGGTATGACGGGTGGGGCCTGCTGCGCGCGATGGGAAATAAGAGAAAAAAGGGGGTGCGGCCGCTGGGTTTCGAACCCGGGATCTGCCCGCTGCGCGCAAGGGAACAGGCCAGTGCGCCTAGAGTTGTTTCGTGACAGAGTACAGTCGCGGGGGAGGTTAACATGCAGTGATTGCGGTAAACTGAATTTTTCTGTCGCAGATTCAGTTACAGCGACAGAGCAAGGATCGATCGAGAGGGGGGGGGGGGTCGCCGGCGGCAACTGCTTGCTGCCGATGCGCGCGGTGCGTGCAGTGCGGCCGTGGCGTGTGGACATGCGAAAAGGACACCGAGGGGAAAGGCGAGCGAGGAAGCGATCACCTGCGGTTGGTTTGTCGATGAAGACTGCCGACGGGCAGTGGCAGCGAGCCTCCTCTCCGGCGACGGCGCGGGCTCCACGGCCGCTCCCAGCGAGCGTCGAGGGGACGGGGAGGTGGACGGAATCGACGCGGTTCCATTCCCCCTACCGGATGACCCTCGCGGTGGCCGTGGCGATCGGTGCCATGGGGAGGCAGGGGTGGTGCAGCGAGCTCGGTTGGGTTCAGAGACTGCGAGGATGTTCAGAGAGAGGGAGGGAGGTGGAAGAGACGGCGGCGCAGGAGGATGGTGCTAGGGTTACAGAGGGTAGGGTTTAGGCAGAGGGGTGAGGGGAAGCTATATGGGGGGGCGAGCTCGGTATGGCGGTCATCCAGGAGGGGAGGCGATCGATCGGGTGGTGCAGAAGAGGACGTAGAGAGATGACGTAGGGGTGGAGGAAGAAGACAACAGGAAGAGGTACTGGGCTAGAAAGATAGGTGGGCTGGGAAGGAAAAAGGAGATGGGGTTGGGCTGGTTCCCTCTCCTTTGCTTTTATTTTTTCCTTATTAGTTGATTTTTTTTTTTTAAAGAATGAAAGAGGAAAAGGAACCGAATTTGGGGGGTCTATGTTACTAAATATTTTTATTACTTTTTCAAAACAGAAAGTAAGAGAAAAGGGTTAGCATTATGTTTCACAAGTTTGAAAGTTTTAATTTGGTTTAATGTTTTTAGTTGAATTTTCCAAATAGAGTTTGGGGTATTTAATTGATAAATACTTTTATTAAGTTGCAAACAATAATTAAAAGCAAATGTTAGCATTGTTGTTCAAACTTTAAATTATTAATTTGGACTTTTTAAATTGGGATTTGAATTTCCATTAGTAATCATAAGGAGTTGATTTTTCAAACAATTTTTATTCAATGAACTCAACAATTAAGAAAACATTTATTGAATTTTAATTGTTTGCAAAATTTTAGTGTTTGAACCCCAATTGGATCATGCCCATTATGATTGAAAATGATTTGAAATTTAATTTGCCATTAGGGTTTTTAACAAAAGGAAAATTTTATTTAGCAGGCAATTTGAAATAAATTCAACTTCAACTTATTGAAAACAATTTGAGTTGCAACTTTCAATTGAAATTTTTAGACATGTGTGAAGGTTTAAATTGTTTTGAATTTTTCAGTTGTGATGCAAACATGGTGCAATGCAATATGATGCATGTGATGCAAGCAAAAAGAAAACAAACACTTCCTATTAGGGTAACACCCCAGGTGTTACACGGCCCGGCGAGCTTATCGGCAACGACATGATATGCGTCCATGAAAAGGTCGTTCAGGTCCCAAATTTCGAGGCCTGCTAGACCACGAGGTCGTTGTCGCCGTAGTAGACGGACCGACTTATATCCATCTCCTTGGCTATGCGTATGGCATGCATAAGCGCTTTATATTGTAGAACATTGTTTGTTGCCTTAAAGTGTATTTACAGGACGTTTGGTTTTACACCGTTTAAATTTGTGTGAGGAAAATAAAACAAGTGTGTCACACAAGTGGACATTATTCATCTTAGCATCTTTAAACTAGATTTAGAAAAATGAAAGCATGTGCGTGTGTGTGATAAGGACAAGTGGTTTTACAAGGACAATGAAAGCATGTGCATGTGTGTTATATCATTATGCGAGCAAACTAGATTTAAAAAAAAAAAGTGAAACTCTCCAAGATAAAGAATACCGAAGACACATGTCACATACGATCGATCTAACTAATAGGAACATATATCTTCACCACTCGAAAAGGGCATGGGAAAAAAAATTATATCCCTTAAGAAAAGTTTCATCACTGAATTTTATGCAAGGACAAAAAGACAAGTCTGCTACAGAAATGAACACCGTTTATATTTGTGCGGAGAAAATAAAACAAATGCATCGCAGATGTGAACACCACCATCCACCAGACAATCTTTAAATTAACTTCAAAAGTTTTGATTTTAACAAGGACAATGCTAGAATTCAAAATTTGATGAAGAAATTAGATTAGATGCGTGTGTTATATGCAAAAGCAAACAAACTAGATTTCAAAAAGCCAAGCGTACGTATATGTCATAGGCAGAAGGGTAATCGGGTGACAACGATTTAAACTTTGATCATGTCTAGATACATGCATATATAGAAAAGTGGAAGTCATCTGGAAGTCATCTATTTTGGAACGGAGGGAGTAATAATTTACTCCCTCCGTTCCAAAATAGAAAGATTTCCATTTGTTAGACATATGTCAAATCTTGGCGTGCTCAGTACGTACGTGCACGTCTACCTCGTTATTTCTCTGTCTTATAAACAAGCAGAAGTGTTCCTACCTCCTCGATGTGGGACTAAATATCCCTCAATAAACATTAGATCCTCAGAGTTGGGAGCCGAGCAATCTCCTGATGGGCTGGCTGTTGGGGTTTCGACGGAACGGCTCCTTTCTTTGGCGACATTTTCAGTTTCTATTTGAGAGCGTTGGCGTGACCCAATCTGTCTACTGTGCTCGGCCCATCTACGATTGGATGACTGTTTGCTGTTTCGTGTTGAACGTCTGTCTGCAGTCTGCACCCTACAAAAAACTGTTTCCTGCGATGGCGGCCGCACGCCTGCCCCCCGTCGAGTCACCTACACGTGGAGGCGAGGCGAGACGACAAGCGGGCGGCGCCGGTGGTGGTGGTTGCGGTGGTGAGGCAGGCGCCCCCCGTCGAGTCACCTACACGTGGAGGCGAGGCGACAAGCGGGCGGCGCCGGTGGTGGTGGTTGCGGTGGTGTGTGTGGAGGGTTTCAGATGTGGTTGGTACGGTTGTACGGCCTGGTTTCAGCCGCCTCGACTCGGAAGGAGCAGGAGCCCCGACCCTTCAAGCTTTACTGCTCCCAGGCCAGGTCTGGTGCCACGGGTTGTTTTAGTGTTGGAGTCCTTCCTCCCAGTCTTGTTCTCTTCACTAGTGGCGCGGAGCTGGCATGCTAGATGGGCGGAAATACTACACTTACAGGGTGACTGTCTACGGATTACAATTACGGAAGGACGTGTCCTAATCTAATTAGCTGTCACCTTCCGAGGCCCCCATGAATTTCACTGGGGGGCCATCCTCTGAATAGCCCCAACTGATTCCGTAAGAAACGTCCGTAAATGATGCCGTAGATGTAGCATCTCTCATAGATGGGGGCCCTAGACAGTGTGAGTCCTCTTGGTCCGCGGGTGTGCCAGGGACTCTGGTGTTGGTCGGTGACCTCGCCATGAGGTAACCCTTACCATGGGTCATCTCGGGATGCGGCGACGACATCCACGTCGTATCGGCTTCTTCCGGTCCTTCTACACCCCGAATGAAAGTGCAAAATTCTCTGCTCGGGTGGCGACCACGATCGGGCGTTGAGCTCTTCTTTAATACGCCGCCTTGGAATTCACTCGAGGTTGTTCACCGAGGTGGTGTGGAGACGGATGCGGCTTTGTGCGATTTCTTCCTCGAGTTTTCCGTGGCAAAGCTTGCAGCTTGGCCTGCACCTTGGTGTTCCTATGTTTAGTCTTTTCTATGGTGCTTCTTTACAACCATGCGGATAGCGGCGGTGGTGATCATCATGGTGCTACCTTTAAGGGTATAGTTAGTCTCGGCGGTGTGCAGCATGTGTTGGTGTGCCCATGCTCAGGTGGAGCTCCGGCCCGTCACCTCTGCCGCCCAACTTCTGCTCTCCCTCTCTCTTTTTTTTGGAACGAAGAGAGGGGCCTCGAAGGACCCCGAAGAAGCTGCATTAAAAGTGAGCAGTTACAAAGTTCTGCATACAGGACCCCGAAGAAATCGAAATTACAACTTGATCCTAGAATCTATCACAGAGGACCCTAAATCTACAGAAAGAAAAGCAATCCGGTCCTCCCCTTGAACTGCCACGAATGGAGCTCCAACTCTGGCCACCCTCCGTGCCACCGGGGACTACGCCACTTGGGGCAGAGAAGATGAGAAGCGCCGGCGTCGCTCCATGGAAAGGCCTCCACATCGGAGGATGGCTTGGCCATCTTCTGGGCTGAAGATCATGGAGGCAAACATGGACGTCCATGAGATTTGCTCTTGGCTGCAGCTTGAAGAAAGCCTTGGAGGACGAATCCCTAAGGTGTGGAGAGGCCCCTTTGGCCAAAAATGGTGGCGGCACACCACGTCGCCGCTTGTAGCCTCCACCGCATCCCTGCAACTCCCCAGCAGCAGTGCACACACCGTCAACCATCCACCGCCTCCCGTCGTCACCATGGCGACAGAAAGGAGAGAGACGAACCGGGCACGTACAGACCACCGAGTCGCCACCCGAACAAGCCTTATTGATGGAGTAGCTCGAAGCCTCCCTCCCCACGGCCTCCGGCTCCGCCCATAGGAGCACCGCAACGAGGAGAAAAACTACGAGCAGGTGCCGGATCTTGCCAGAGAGATCCCACACCATCCTCCTGGCATAACACCAAACTACGGCAGTAAGCCAGAACGCTGCAGAAAAACGAAGACTACATGTACACCTACATCTACTATAAACAGGAGGAACGGCATCGCCTCCTAGCCGCCACCAGCCGACGTCGCCGGCGGGCAGAGCATCGGAGCTTCGACTCTCAAAGGAACTGTAGACGGAGAGGGGAAAGAAGTTCCACTTCTGCTACCCCTCTCTCCCTCTCTAGTTTTGTTTTGCTTTGCTTTGGTGTTCACTTGTAATTGCATCCATAGTCTTGTCTCTTGTGTGAGTGTGCAGTGTTTTGTTGTAAGCTAGATTCAGCACTTTGTATCTTTATCAACGTAAGGCCTTTGGCTTGCTGTTATCTAAAAATATATGTCGTGAAGGATTTTAGGGATTTTTTTGCTTTATTATACTTGCACAAGAATCACAAATTAAGAAGGTGTACCGGCCGCCTCGCTCAGAACCGCACACACTTGGACATTTGTATTGAACCAAGTCTCCCACTTACAAACCACGCACGGCAAGGACAGTACGCTGCTCCAGCCGGAAATATATAGACGCGCGTACGTGTTTCAGTAGAACAGTTCCAATAATAATAGGAGCTTTCAAGTTTTGGACAGCCAAGCTGTGCTTCTGCAAGTAGTACTGGTTGTCATGCTGTCCAAAACGTGCCGACTGCAGAGAGTAGGTAGCTACATGCATCTGCAACAGAAACCGCATTTAAGTTACTAATAATTCCAGATCGGTAGTCAAATTCAAAACTATATAGAAGTTATTCATGTGCATATTTAAACAATTTCTCAATTTTGGCGCTAAAATATTTGGGCATGCAGGGTGGCACCAAATTTCGAAATACGTTTTGGTCCCGGCCCGTGCAACCAACCGGGACCAAAGGGGTACCTCTAGTCCCTGTTGGTCGCACGGGCCGAGACTAGAGGCTCATTTGTATAAATATCTCGGCCCTCTCTCCAGGCCGAGCAACCACCCGGGACCGACCGAAGTAGCCTAGGCGAAGCCCTGCCAGCGGTGGGAATGGACACGAAGATCCCGTCGGCGCTGGCTCCGCCGGCGGGGATGAACTAGGACGTAGATTGGTCGGGGATGAGTTTTGGGAATGCATTCATATATTGAAAAGGTCCGAAGACCGGTGCTTACATCGGGGCGGCGCGGCCACAGGCGGCCAGCCGTGTTTTTTGACGACGGCCCTATTGGCCGTCCTTACATGCATGGGGCGGCGGCGCGGCCACAGGCGGCCGACCGTTTCTTGGGGGGGGGGGGGGGGGGGGGTAGCCTAGGTACTATAGGTGGCCAGGGGCGCGGCGGCGCCGGCCTAGTCCTCCTCGTCGGAGGAGATGCAGTGGTAGGGGGCTGCACCCACAGGTGGGCAGGGAGTTGGGGGCGACCGCCGGTTGCTGCGGAGGCATCTGCGGCTGCGGAGGCATCGGGGACGCGGGCTCCGGTGGCGGCGGCAGCTCCTACGGTGACCATTCGCCGCCGGTCCAGGCCCAGCTCATCCCGAACTCGAGGCCGGGGGGCGGTGGCTGTGGCGGCGTTCATCGTCTGCCACCACGGCCCCGGTGGTGGAGGGGGCGGCATCGCGGCCGCGCAGCTGGCCGCGCAGGTGAGGACCTGCTCCCACCACTTAATCTTGTCCTCGTCGAGGGAGCGGCGGGAGGCCTCGTAGGCGGCCTCCATAGAGGCCTGCAGCTCGGGGTCCTCCTCGTCGTCGAGGATGTCTTCCTCGAACCACAGCTCCGGCTCGCTGCCGGGCGGCGGCGCTGGGTAGGTGTCGGAGGTTTCCTCCGGGGGCGTGGGGAAGTAGGAGCGGCGGCGCTGGTCGTGCTCCTGCTTGAACCATACGTTCCAGTTAGGGGAGTTCCGCGCGTAGGCGCGGTCCCAGAGGAGGTGGGCCGGCAGGAGCGCTCGCCGGCGATCCATCTCCTCGCGGGCGCCTTCATTGGTCGGGGCCGGCGGCACCGGGATGCGCTGCGGGTTGAGGTGCCAGCCGTCCGGGATGTGGACGTTCGGCCAGAAGACCGGCGTGGCGTGCTCCTAGTGCCACGTCGCCTCCTCCTTCCTCACGTAGCGGCGGGACCTCTTGCCCGGCGCGGCACGAGGCGGCGGGTTGGGCGCTGCCGAAGGTGGTGCGGGGACGCGCGGGCTGCCCCCGATAACGGCTGCCGCCCGGACCGAAGCCGAACGCCTCCCGCGGCGGGGGGGGGGGGACGCCGGCGCCGCCGGAGGAGCCGGCCTCGTGCTCATTCTTGGCGCGCTTGAACCAGCGGTGGGGCGACATGGCTAGGGTTCGTGCTGGGAGCGGGGGTGTGCCGGTGTACGGGGCGGCGGGGCCCCTTTAAAAAGGACCCGGGCGGGGTTGGCATGCCAACCGGCGGCGAGAACGTGGCGGCGGTTGCAGGCGGCCATTAATGCGCGGGGAGGAAGCCGAGGCAGAGCGTGGGTCGCTGGCCAGTGGGCCCTTTGACCGTTCATGGCCACGCGGGTGGGAAGTGGGGGGCGCGGGGAAGCCGAGGCGGCCACTGGGTCGCTGGCCAGTGGGGCCTTTGACTGTGCGCGACTGCGGTTATGGTCTCAATTAAATACGTGGGGACGTGGAAGCGGGCGAGCCAGCCAATAGGTCGCCGGCCAGTGGCCCCTTTGACCCCGCGTGGCCAGTGGGCACTTTGACCGAATGTGGCCAGTGGGCTTAATTAAAGACGTAGGCCAGTGGTCCCTTTGACCAAATGTGGCTAGTGGGCTTAATTAAAGACGTGTCCCAGTGGATGCGGTTGGGGAAGGGGAGGCCGGTTGGGGATTACGAGCCAGGCATCGTAAAATGGAATTGGTTGCAAAAAAAAAAACCTGCCGCGGCAGAGAAAGTGGCAAAACTGCTGCTTTTTTCAGAGGAGGCATTCATCCCGGTTCCTAACACGAACCGGGACTAAATCCCCTGGCCAGGTTTTTCCACGTGGTCAGTCCCATTCGTCCCGGATCCTGGCGCAACCGGGACCAATGTGGGAGGGGCATTTGTCCCGGCTGGCCCATCCCGATTGCACAACCGGGACAAATGGGCCTTACCAACCGGGACTAGTGCCTGTGTTTCCACCAGTGAAGGGAGGGATAAGGTCAATGGTGCTTCGTCCTTGGAGATCCTTCTTGTTCAGAAAAAAAAAGTGTGACAACATATAGCACAGCCATGCACGAAGCATGGGATGGCTTTTTCTTTACGCAACATGATTGGACGAGTGCATCTCTATCGAGACCTATACGCAATAATTGCAGAACCCCGGTATGTCATAAATAGAGTGTAAGGACCCCAGACCGGCAGTCTGAAACCCTACGTATGCATACATTCACGATCCCAGAAAGATCAGTCGTGAACAACATACAAAGTTGGCACACAGAAATACATCATCCATTACACGAATACATAAAGGTATTACACAAATGATCAAATGATCAAGATTAACACAACTGCCACAAAGGGCAGGCAACTTAACAAACACAGCGGAAGACAATTAAAAACACAACGTAGTTGAGCCCAAGTCACGCCTTAACCTACAGGCTGCTGACCCGGAGACGATCCTAGTTCGCAAAGTCGTCAGCTCCGTACTTCTCTTCATAGATATCCTTCGGAGGCTCCTTCTCAAAATCTGGTAAGTAGATACCAGGGGCGAAACCATAATGAGTACGTTTGAATGTACTCAGCAAGACATCCATCATGTCACTTACCAACATGCAAGTATGCTTATATGGTGGAATAGGTAGGCTATAAATAGGGTTCACTATCAATGGTGTTCATATATGATGACACCATAGTTGCAGTCAGGTTAATCTGTATCTCCATTGAAGAAGATACTTCAGAAGAAAAATAATATAGTTTTATTTATCTTGTAGATATTACAGGTACAAGAGGTTTTGTAAAACTTTGTTAAAGAATATTTTCTCTTTGCAAAACTTCTTGGAATCAGTTTCCAGAATTCTTGCTTAGAGTAGAAAAGGTTTTCTTTGCAAAACATTTTGTTTTGTATAAAGACATCTGGCTTTTCATCATCGACGATACCTCCACGGTATAATTTTCCTTCCTTTCCGAACTTCACAAGTTCAACACTTCCTTTCACAAATTCCATTTTCAAAAACTTTCTCTTTTGAAAACATTGACACAATGCTAGCTACATGGCCATTCAACTGTCCATATCCGAGGACGCGGCTTCTTCGAAAAAGTTGTACTCTGCAGAGGTGTACTCATCCACCAGATCCAGTACACCTACCGTGAACAACCACGGACTGTAACAACAGTATGTGAACATCAGGTATCTGATCATAACCATTCACTATGTTCAAGCTAGTATATGTCTATCTCTCAGTCGAGTGTCCGCTCCCCGGCACCGAGCTAATCCCAGCCAAGCCAGGAGCCCCAACTGCTGCATCCGGAGGGAAAATTAATCCCACACTTTATATGTCGCTTGCTTAACAACTTGGCAATATTTCGGTTCAGAGGATCGCATCCCCTATAGCACATTGAGATAGCACACACTAATAAGAACAAACTTCAAGGTAAGCCCCGTGCCCATGTTGGGGTAGGGTGGCAGTACAGTAAAGGTTGTCCGGCGAAGACTAGGTTATGTGTCATTTTTGAAAACACCACTTTCTCAAAAATGACCACTTCCACATTCCTCCGGAGAACAAGGATCTGCCTTTTCTCCGGTTTTTTCCGTAAAGCCTTTGTTTTGTAGAATCACAATTTTAGGGTGTCCACTTAGGGACTAGTATATTTGATGGTAATAAATACCATATGGTGGCCTATGGGCTTGGTATTACCAAGTTTAACTACTGGCGTAATAGTAACCTATATACTAGTATAGTAGTAATAACCACATCAAAAATAGTTTTGATAATCAAGTTTTTGTAAAACTTCAGAGGTAAAAAATGCATGATAGATAATGGTAAGTATTGTATCAGCAAGCAATCAGGATGGCTTGCCTGGTATCTCCTTGTGTCCCTGGTTTTGGAGTGACTGGAACTTGAAACAGATCTTCCCGACACTTCCTTCCTCTTCGTTTTCTAACGTCGTAAAAAGAATAAAGGACACACATTCAGAACCAAACAAGGCAAGCAACAATACATAACAATACATACAGCAAGAAAAACTAATAATAAGCAATCACACAATTATTAATGGAGGCAAACAATCAAACAAACCTACTTGGCAGGAATGCCATTTATTAAGACAACTTAAGGTTGGAGGAACATATCTCACAACCTTAACATCATGGATTCAGTGGGTGTGCCACTCTCATACCAAGATATTAATAAACCAAAAATACTCCTAGTTTAACAATAGTGAGACTACTAAGAGTATACAAAACATGCACAATAATAATCATGGCAATGGGTCTATCAACCAAACCACAAAAAGAAAAAGGTAGCTATTCTACTGAGTCTAAATTCACATCAAGAATAAATGAAACACATGATTTGCAAAAGTTACTTTTACAAATCAGTGAGCCTACACAAGTGCAACAAGGAAATAGACTCATCACAAAACACACAATTTCTCATAGTGAAAACAATGGAAACAATGACTGAAAAGGAGGAATCCTATAGACATGCTCCTACTAAGGATTTGCTATGCAAGCTTGCATAACAAGTAAGGTACTAAAATGCAAACAAGGAACCATGTTATCATAATGGGAATGAAAACATGTCCTCATGCAAGGATACACAAATATCTACCAAACACAAGTTGGCAGGAAAAATAATTCAATACAACAACTGCTAGGGAAACTAGTACTACTCAAACATGAAGAATCAATGGATGCATTTCAATCAAGTAATTGAAATACAACCAGAGGGTCCATGTCATAAAAACAGTAGGGAAAAGCATCTATACTTTCTATAACAAAAATATCCCATTTAACAAAACAATGCATCAATTTGCAGGGCAACTCCTACATACTAGTGGTAATAAAAAGGGCATTACTAGAGGAATCAAACAACACTCCAAAAATGTATTTTTTATATAGAAAGCCACACATGATTGTAACCACTTACAAACAGAAGCATACACATTTCCATTTAGCACAAAAAATCCCAAGCAAAAATACTAGGCACTCAATAGTTAGAGAACTATATAAAAGAAATACATCTAGTGTGGGGGAACTAATGTTTCCACAAAAAATGCAATGAAACCAGTGGGTGTTCCACTAGAATAACAAAGCATTAAGAGGTCACAAGGCCTCTGATCCACTTGCTAAAAATTAACAAAAGACTAAACTAGCACCTATTGCATTAACCATACTAGTAGAAAATAATAGAGTGCTAAAATAAGCAAGGTAATGCTACTCATACTATTATTTTCACACAAGTGAAAACTCTAGGGGTCAAGTACTCATAAGAACATCATCAAAATGCTACTGGTCCTATGAACACAACACAAATATATGTAGCGACACATCCACAAATATTTATGCTAAAAATTCTACACATGAGAGAATTACTAGCATTTGCATAGTGATGACTAAAATAATCATGCTTCTCTACCAACTCAAATGCAAGCTAGAAGAGGTGATAAAAACATAATATAAGTACCAACATGGTACTGGATCCAATCAAAAATACAAGTGCTTGCACATCAATCCATCACTCAAAATTATATGCAAGTATAAACTAGAGATAAGTAATATGCTATTAACAAAAATCATATTTCTTCTCCACTCAAGTCCACACCATCTAACATGCTAAAATAGTTAAGTAACACTTAGAAAACAAGTTCACACAACTTGTACATGCTAGAAAATAACATTGCAACACAAAAATATATTCACACAATTTAATTTCCTAAAATGCCAAAATGGCAGAAACAAGCAATTTAAAGATTTGTCCACCAAATTTTATATGAGGCTCTAGAAATTAAACCCATCTAGGTTTGGATAGCCCTAAACATATACAAGACCATCCAATTGAGTTTGGATCAAAAATCATTTTTAATTATTTTATAAAAATCACCAAAGTGCTCTTTGGTGTTTTACCAAATTGCATGCCATTTCAAACATACTATGAATTTGGAAGCAAGGTTAATTTATCCTGTTAGGAAATTTCAAGGGCTTTCGAATGCCATTGGATACACGTCATTATGAGTTGTGAAATTAAAATGGTGCTCATTTTGGTGTTTCTGGTACCTGTTGCCAAAACATTTTTCATTTCACAAATATCCATCCAAATGTATATCTACAAGTTGGAGATGGTTTAGATTTTGTGGTTGTACCACTGTGAATTTTAGTTTGGTCAAAATCATCTTTTAGGTTGCCTTTTTGGTCCAAATGTAAACAGGCAACAATCTGTAAAATTTAAAAGGAAAAGGAAACTTGTCCTGTGCCAGATCTGAAATGGGCCGGCCAGATCTGCTGTCACCGCGGGGGAACCCAGCCGCGGTGTCTGACCAGCGGGCCTGGCAGTCACGCAGGCAGCGCGGGCTCCACCTGCAGGTTTGACTCGCTACCAGCGCGGGGTCAAGGCTAGGCTGACGCGAGCATGACGTTGTTCGCCGGCGGGACGAATTCCGGCGAGGCCAATACGGCGATTCTGAGCGTCATTTTACGATTCCTAACCATCTACGCGATGTACTCATTGCGGTGAATCATCTATGCACGGCCTCGTTTCCCGGGAGGCACCGGAGGGTGGCCGGCGACGAGGAACTCACGGCGGCCGGACAGCGGCCACGGCTCGGCGTCGATTCGGAGGGAGAGGGAGAGGGGAAAAGGGTCGGCGGGGTTCGCCTGCTCACCGTGAACACGTTGGGCCACTCGGAGAAGGAGGAGGATGCTCGAGGCGGCGGGAATAGCTCGCCGGAGCTCCGTCGGGCTCGGGGAAGAAAGAGGATGGCGCGGGCACCACGAGTCGCTCCGGCTCGATTCCTTCTGCAGAGATGCTCAACAAGACCAGGCGGAGAGGATGGGCTCAACGGCTGCCGCCGGTGAGCTCTCCATCGGCCCAATCGACGGCGACCTCATATCTAGGGTTTCGGTTTGGGGCAAAATAGAGAGAGAGAGGAAGAGAGAGCTCAAGGGGAGAGAGAGGGGGCAAGTGGGGAACACAAGCACATGGGGGGCCTCTTATCCCCAAGGGTTGCTTCTTGTCGAAGCCATGGAGTAGGTCCTCTGTATCTACAGAGAGCTAGAGGAAGAAGATGACTCAGCTTACATTTTGGTCCCTAGCAATTTACAACAAGGTCCCTGTGCTCTCTGAAAAATGTGATTTTCACTAAGCAAACAAAGTCTAAAATTAAATTCCTTTTGCCCAAAATTCTTATTAGTTGAGTTGCACAAGATATGTGAAAATTGGCTCAAGTGGAGGAACTTGATAATTCAAAGTTGTTCAAATTTGAATTCTCACATAAATGGACATTGAATTTATTAACCTACTTAAGAGCTTCCAAAAATGATAATTTTTGGCACACATTCCTTAATTGATGTGTTCCTTATGTGGTAGAAAATTCAAGTTATTTTGAGTTACTTCATAGAACAAACTTGTTCAAGTTTCTAAAAGGTGCTGTCTAGAAAACAGGGTTTTTTGGCAAGTTAAATTATTCAAAAACTTGTGCCCTTTTGGTTTTCATCCTTATTTATGTTATAGAGAATGTGGTATTTATTTCATGGTATTTTGAAAAAGTTTGTAGAACAAACTTGTTCAAAATTCCAATTGTTGCTGTGGAGAAAAATCATGTTTTCAGGACTTTAATGGATTCAATTTTGGGTCTCCTCTTGTGTGTGTTCCTTATTTGATATAAGGAAGCAATGGTATTAATTTAAGATCATTTGAAGAAATTTTCCAACAGTAACTTGTTTTAGTTTTCTGTTTCTGGAAATATTGGAAATTCTATTTAATAAAGCATTTGGCTTTTCTTTAACAATGCTTTGCCAAAATATTTATGTGACTAGAGATAGCAAGTCAATGCTCTCCAATACCTTTGTTTTTAAGCTTGCAAGGTTGGAAAAACATTTGATAAGATTTTGGTGAAGCATTTAAGAATTGCCTCTTTTCCCTGATAATCTTTAAGGGAAATTTATTTAGTGTTTCCTCTTTCTTAATTTAAGTCTTGGAATAATATTCAACAAGTATAGGATTCATAAGATAGTTTTGGAAAACTCTTTGATCAATATTTACTTTAGAAAATATTGCCAAAGTCATTGGAACAATATGTTGAATATTTTGTTTTCAATTTCTTAGCCATGTAAGTTTATATAATTAGTTTGTTTAGTTGCACTCAAACAAATACAACCAAGGTTTAATTGTCAAGCAATTAGCAAAACAACTGTGTTATCAGGTATTCCAAAATTGGGATGTGACAGGTCTTCCCCCCTTAAAAAGAATCTCGTCCCCGAGATTCGCAAGCGAGGACTAAGGGAGGGCCAACAAACACAATGTTAGTGTTGGAGTGAAGGTGCTTCCCCCCTTTGACTTTTCTTGGGAGGCGGGGTACTCCCCTAAATTAGAAAATCATTTTAAAAAGTGCACCAGTACTATTTTAGGTCCAAAATTTTTGTTTCCTAGTTTTGACGAGACCTGACCAGGGTCTCCTCACCTTGGGTTTTGGACGATTTAGAAACAACCAAATTTAAGGTTAGTGCAGGACTACCTGGAAATGTACCGTTAATTATTACATGAGTTTCTAGCTATATCCCACATCTTACATAACACATATGGAGTGGTGTACCACTCTCATAATAAGGTATATAAGAAGCTAAAAAATATAGCTTGTGGGTGCAAAGGTTAGGTTGCTAAGGTAAAACAAACAGACAGAATCATACCCATGGCAGTGGTTATTACTCACCACAAGCACTATCACCTAATATGTTCATGATTTTAGTTGGATTTTTTTAGTTTCATAAGATACTCTTAAGCACAATCATAACACAAGTATTAACTCATGCTAAGGTAAAACATTTAAACAACATCCAATAAGCAAGCAAACAACACCACAGATGAATAGACTATTTATTCACTAGGTTATTGTTTACTAGAGGTTTTGGAATCCATCAATCATGAACAATTAGCAAACAACCAGTAGCTAAAAACCAATGAATTCAATCATAAATATACTCTAAAACACCATCTTCACACAAGATAAAACTCCTATTGCACAGTCATAAAAAAACAGGACTGCACAAATAACACACTAGTATGAAAAATCTACACCAGCATGCTATAAGAGATAATCGTATCCTATAATCATAGAACATGTAGATACATAATTCATGGCATGATAACAGAAGTAATAACTTCCTAAACATGCTATATCAACACATATACTTAGAAAATAAAAAGAGGGTCCTACTAGAGCAAAAATCACCATTTTCTAGTGGTGAGACTAGTTCATCACTAGAGAAGCAAATAAGGTTACTATGATGCTTAATTCTAAACAAGCAAGTCATGATCATAAATGTACCTAATAACAGTACACAAAACTTACTCATGTTAGTAAGCATCAACATCAAAACAATCCCATGAAACAACTATTAAACATGCATAAATTAATTCTAGCAATTTATGTTTTTCTTAAACCATTACTAGCAAACAAGCAAGGTATAACCCACACAACCAGTAGCTATGCAATTAATGAAAAGTTATCTAAACCTTTTCAAAAATCCATACACTCAACTTAAAATTATTCACAAAAAATCTACCAATCAAGAGGAATTTATTTTATTTGCGAACAATTTAATTTCAGTACACGATAGTGAAACATTTCTTAACATGATACCCCTAAGGAATATTATGCTAACAAAAGGATCACACCTAAACATGTTAGTATTTACTGATTAGAAATAAACTTCTCACTTGCATAGGTGAAAAGAAACAATTATATTTTCCATGGTGGAAAATAGAAATCAATCACATAGTGAAACATGCTATTTTCACACATGTGTATGGTTGGGGATTTTCATCCTCAAGCCAAAATACAATGGGACCAGTGGGCTATTGCCTACTAATACCAAGGAAAAATAGGTACTAAGCCTCTGGTTACTCATGAAAAACTTTGCATACAAGATAAAAATATAAGGCTATTTAATCTAGTGAAACAATACTAGCGTATATTGATAGCAATTCTTACACATTCTTTATTATTAAAAGACATGCAAGATAACATAGGTACACGCATCATAATAACAGTACCTAAATGGTACTGGACTCAAAAAAAACATAGCACAAAATTTACTAAGAAAGTATACACATATCTAGTTCTCACAATACATCAAAAAAAATAAACTAGAAGGTAACAAATGCTATTTCATGTTTATTCGAGTTTTCAATCATGCACACACTTTCTAGGGTAGATTTATTGTAATAAAACAACATAATTACAAGTCCTAACAACTCCATATAAGTTAGGAAGCAAGATTGAATAAAACACAAATTCATTTCAATCAAGAGCACACAAAGAAACAAAAGCAGGAAAACTGTTGTTTCCTATATAAACATTCGATCGTTCACTTAATTTCTAAACCCCGAATTTGATAGTATCTACAACGTCTACTAAGATTTGGTTTCCAAAGTAGATACACCTGATATCCTATTGACTAGTAAACGAATAGGTCATCATCTTATTTTATCGTGACTTCTTCTTTTTACCAACTAGATTAAAAGGTGTCCTAAGTCACTTAATTTCTTGGTTTAGAAAGAGTTGTCAGTAGTTGGCATGCTTTGGTTAGGTATCAACCTAAGAGTAGGAAAAGCATGTTAATCTTGTTAGCTTTCTATTAAATAATGTTTGTCCGACAAGATACGACTAGCGTCATCGTACGTCGAATATTGAATTGTGCTCTTTTGATTGGCTTTTTTAGGGGGTTGCGCATCATGGCATGTGAAGACTTCTCTTTGCACCTTTCCCCAGAGGAGGGAGGTATATAACTTTTTAAAAGGGGATCTCTCTAGTTTGGTCTTTTAAACGGGAACATAAAAATGTGCGATATTTAGCCAACAGGGTAAAAAGAGTCTTTTGCAAACAGACAAACATAGAGGTTTTGGTCAGTATTGGTTGGTTTTCTTCATGCCTTTTCTTCTTTGAAGGATGTCTTTGTTGGAGCTTTATCTGTTGGAGTGCATCACTATTAGCAACGCTAGCAGCTCGTGTGGCTTGATGGTCCTCTATAATTAGGCCCAACGGTGCTTTCATTTATGGTGGGGACATGGTGGTGGTTCACGACGGGTCGCATTATGAAGCGAAAACAAGTATAAGTCTAAGCAACAAATTCTTGTTTTTGAATGCTATACAAACATTTTTGCTTGCAAAAATTTAACAGGAGGCGATTCAAAAACTAGAGCGGGGCAAGCACAAATCTGCAAATTTTGAGCACCCCACAAACATATAGAAGCCTAGATGAACCAAATTCTACACCACACAATAGCACAAAGTCCTACGGACACACATAAGCAAGCCATAACACACAAACAAGGCTCCATTGGAGCTACGTCGGGGGAGACGACTCATGGAGTCATTGCTAAATTACTCCAAACTAGACTAATCCAAAATCCTAGAAGTGGCTGAAGAACTATATCTACTTCTGACCATCATCACTGTAGAACTAGGCAATTATTTTGGTCTTCTCGGGACATCGGCAAGTATACAAGTTTTTGGATGGAAACAAGATAATAGAAGTAAAATTTTGATAAAACTTTTAACTGAGAGAGGTAAGACTATGCAACAATCTGTTTTTGAAACCCCAACTATTTTCTGGACAGAAAACTTCAAAAATGAGAGATGTTTCAAAAACAGAGCGGGGCAGTTGCAAATAAGTAAGAAATAAACTCTTAACCGAGAGATATGCCTTTAGAATCTCTTGAAAAGATAATAAGGATGGAAAATATACTAAAATTCCCTTAGATAAAAATAATGTAGAAGTAAATAGCTTTTTACTCAAAAATACTTTTCTTTCCTATCTGACGTCCATGCTAACTAAGGTCTCCTAAGGTCATGATGGCTCTGATACCAACTCTGTAAGGACCCCAGACCGGCAGTCTGAAACCCTACGTATGCATACATTCACGATCCCAGAAAGATCAGTCGTGAACAACATACAAAGTTGGCACACAGAAATACATCATCCATTACACGAATACATAAAGGTATTACACAAATGATCAAATGATCAAGATTAACACAACTGCCACAAAGGGCAGTCAACTTAACAAACACAGCGGAACACAATTAGAAACACAACGTAGTTGAGCCCAAGTCACGCCTTAACCTACAGGCTGCTGACCCGGAGACGATCCTAGTTCGCAAAGCCGTCAGCTCCCTAGTTCTCTTCATAGATATCCTTCGGAGGCTCCTTCTCAAAATCTGGTAAGTAGATACCAGGGGCGAAACATAATGAGTACGTTTGAATGTACTCAGCAAGACATCCATCATGTCACTTACCAACATGCAAGTATGCTTATATGGTGGAATAGGTAGGCTATAAATAGGGTTCACTATCAATGGTGTTCATATATGATGACACCATAGTTGCAGTCAGGTTAATCTGTATCTTCGTTGAAGAAGATACTTCAGAATAAAAATAATATAGTTTTATTTCTCTTGTAGATATTACAGGTACAAGAGGTTTTGTAAAACTTTGTTAAAGAATATTTTCTCTTTGCAAAACTTCTTGGAATCAGTTTCCAGAATTCTTTCTTAGAGTAGAAAAGGTTTTCTTTGCAAAACATTTTGTTTTCTATAAAGACATCTGGCTTTTCATCATCGACGATACCTCCACGGTATCATTTTCCTTCCTTTCCGAACTTCACAAGTTCAACACTTCCTTTCACAAATTCCCTTTTCAAAAACTTTCTCTTTTGAAAACATTGACACAATGCTAGCTACATGGCCATTCAACTGTCCATATCCGAGGACGCGGCTTCTTCGGAAAAGTTGTACTCTGCAGAGGTGTACTCATCCACCAGATCCAGTACACCTACCGTGAACAACCACGGACTGTAACAACAGTATGTGAACATCAGGTATCTGATCATAACCATTCACTATGTTCAAGCTAGTATATGTCTATCTCTCAGTCGAGTGTCCGCTCCCCGGCACCGAGCTAATCCCCGCCAAGCCAGGAGCCCCAACAGCTGCATCCGGAGGGAAAATTAATCCCACACTTTATATGTCGCTTGCTTAACAACTTGGCAACATTTCGGTTCAGAGGATCGCATCCCCTATAGCACATTGAGATAGCACACACTAATAAGAACAAACTTCAAGTTAAGCCCCGTGCCCATGTTGGGGTAGGGTGGCAGTACGGTAAAGGTTGTCCGGCGAAGACTAGGTTATGTGTCATTTTTGAAAACACCACTTCCTCAAAAATGACCACTTCCACATTCCTCCGGAGAACAAGGATCCGCCTTTTCTACGGGTTTTTCCGTAAAGCCTTTGTTTTGTAGAATCACAATTTTAGGGTGTCCACTTAGGGACTAGTATATTTGATGGTAATAAATACCATATGGTGGCCTATGGGCTTGGTATTACCAAGTTTAACTACTGGCGTAATAGTAACCTATATACTAGTATAGTAGTAATAGCCACATCAAAAATAGTTTTGATAATCAAGTTTTTGTAAAACTTCAGAGGTAAAACATGCATGATAGATAATGGTAAGTATTGTATCAGCAAGCAATCAGGATGGCTTGCCTGGTATCTCCTTGTGTCCCTGGTTTTGGAGTGACTGAAACTTGAAACAGATCTTCCCGACACTTCCTTCCTCTTCGTTTTCTAACGTCGTAAAAAGAATAAAGGACACACATTCAGAACCAAACAAGGCAAGCAACAATACATAACAATACATACAGCAATAAAAACTAATAATAAGCAATCACACAATTATTAATGGAGGCAAACAATCAAACAAACCTACTTGGCAGGAATGCCATTTATTAAGACAGCTTAAGGTTGGAGGAACATATCTCACAACCTTAACATCATGGATTCAGTGGGTGTGCCACTCTCATACCAAGATATTAATAAACCCAAAATACACCTAGTTTCACAAGAGTGAGACTACTAATAGTATACAAAACATGCACAATAATAATCATGGCAATGGGTCTATCAACCAAACCACAAAAAGAAAAAGGTAGCTATTCTACTGAGTCTAAATTCACATCAAGAATAAATGAAACACATGATTTGAAAAAGTTACTTTTACAAATCAGTGAGCCTACACAAGTGCAACAAGGAAATAGACTCATCACAAAACACACAATTTCTCATAGTGAAAACAATGGAAACAATGACTGAAAGGAGGAATCCTATAGACATGCTCCTACTAAGGATTTGCTATGCAAGCTTGCATAACAAGTAAGGTACTAAAATGCAAACAAGGAACCATGTTATCATAATGGGAATGAAAACATGTCCTCATGCAAGGATACACAAATATCTACCAAACACAAGTTGGCAGGAAAAATAATTCAATACAACAACTGCTAGGGAAACTAGTACTACTCAAACATGAAGAATCAATGGATGCATTTCAATCAAGTAATTGAAATACAACCAGAGGGTCCATGTCATAAAAACAGTAGGGAAAAACATCTATACTTGCTATAACAAAAATATCTCATTTAACAAAACAATGCATCAATTTGCAGGGCAACTCCTACATACTAGTGGTAATAAAAAGGGCATTACTAGAGGAATCAAACAACACTCCAAAAATGTATTTTTTTTCTAGCAAGCCACACATGATTGTAACCACTTACAAACAGAAGCATACACATTTCCATTTAGCACAAAAAATCCCAAGCAAAAATACTAGGCACTCAATAGTTAGAGAACTATATAAAAGAAATACATCTAGTGTGGGGGAACTAATGTTTCCACCAAAAATGCAATGAAACCAGTGGGTGTTCCACTAGCATAACAAAGCATTAAGAGGTCACAAGGCCTCTGGTCCAGTTGCTAAATATTAACAAAAGACTAAACTAGCACCTACTGCATTAACCATACTAGTAGAAAATAATAGAGTGCTAAAATAAGCAAGGTAATGCTACTCATACTATTATTTTCACACAAGTGAAAACTCTAGGGGTCAAGTACTCATAAGAACATCATCAAAATTCTACTGGTCCTATGAACACAACACAAAAATATGTGGCTACACATCCACAAATATTTATGCTAAAAATTCTACACATGAGAGAATTACTAGCATTTGCATACTGATGACTAAAATAGTCATGCTTCTCTACCAAGTCAAATGCAAACTAGCAGAGGTGATAACAACATAATATAAGTACCAACATGGTACTGGATCCAATCAAAAATCCAAGTGCTTGCACATCAATCCATCACTCAAAATTATATGCAAGTATAAACTAGAGATAAGTAATATGCTATTAACAAAAATCATATTTCTTCTCCACTCAAGTCCACACCATCTATCATGCTAAAATAGTTAAGTAACACTTAGAAAAAAAGTTCACACAACTTGTACATGCTAGAAAATAACATTGCAACACAAAAATATATTCACACAATTTAATTTCCTAAAATGCCACTACAAGAGAACTGCCCGTAGAGGCACTATTTTTGTCCCGTAGAGACAATCATAATGCCTTTACACAGTGGTAGAGGCATTTTACACATTGTCTCAAAAGTGTCACTATGGGCAGTGTGTCACGACCCCGGACCCAGAGATATACATACTGTTATGTGCTCCTAGTCATGAACTCACAAGGGCTTCAGGGTTACCAGCCCTGGCCGCAACAAACAACGGCAGGCAGACTGGATTCATCGGCACGTAGTCCGGATCCCCAGTCTACTACTCCTTGTGTCCATGCTAGTCATAACCAACTATGCATATCAAAGCGTCCACGAATCGAATGAAACTGAAGGAAACGGGACCAAAGCTATACAGAGATGCTATGTGTCCAGAAAGTGCAACAACAATCGAGGGTTACTGGGGTTACCTCGCCCCAGGCCGATCACATCGACAGGCGGGCTCGGACATGGATCATCGGCTCCACAACCCCTCGACTGCGACAACTATGCAGGCATAGCCAAAACTGTATAACAATGAGCTCGAAACCAACAACCGATCAAAGCAGTACTCTAAACATGAAGCTTTATTAAGCAAGTAATACTAGAGTATAGCTTACAAACAGAGGTCACACGACCCAACATTACATCAGACAACGGAAGGCAAATTATGTTGCTAATCAACAAGAACCAAAAAGGCCTAAGAGGCCGCAACATAAGGCGACGTCCCAGCCCATAGATTCCAGGCTGCTACCTGGGAACCCCAAACTACTCGTCGATGTCCACGTTGAATCACCACCGATGGAGTTCTTCTCCTGAACCAAAATTAAGCAAACCTGAGTACGGGAGGTACTCAACAAGACTTAGTTAACCTATTATATACCTGCTATCTTTTAGAAAGAGTTATGAAGGTTATTTTGCGTAAAGCCAACTTTGTTTTCCAAGTTGAGGAAGGATTAGCACGTCTCATGGAATGTTTTGAAAACAGATGAGAAAACTAGTCAACTACTGAGATCATCATATTCTTGTATTCCACCAAGTCTTTCTCATTCCCACACTATCTCATGCTACAAGGATCACCCCTCCCGGCATCTCCGGGGAGGCACCCTTCAATCATGGTTAACAAGTTTTAGTCATTCCGTTGAAGTTATCTATGATAACAGAATCCGTTGCCAAGTCGTCCGTAACCGTGGACACGGCTTCTCGAGGAGATTTATCCCTGCAGGGGGTACACTTTACCCACACATACCATCCGACTCTTAACGCCACATGTACGCTCGTCCATGGAGCGCGGCAGAGGGTGGCTGGCCACGACCTTTACCTTGCTCGACCCTATCCATGAGTCAACCCAAACAGGGCCACCCCGTCAACAGGGAGTTGGCCACCTCCTGACGGCACCTGTTCTGTGAGTCGGGAACAAGATCCGTGTACGTCCATCACTTGTCCCGGTCACGCCCTAAGTTTTCTCCAAATCGTTTTCTGACTCACACGCAGATGGAAAGATCAAACTACGTGACTCATGGACGTGGCCAAACAAGTTAGTTAGTCGAGCACGGTCTGTTAGGCCCCGCGTGTGGTTGCACGCTCAGTCTTGGCTTCGAAGGCGAGAACTCGCTCCTAGGGGCATGAACAGGACAAAACGCCACAACCCATTGTGGCCTCACATCCATGCCGTTGTTTAGTCAAGTTATCAAAGGTAATTCAAATCATAACAACATGACATAAATGATTCACGTATTGACCAGATTCATCAACCGGATGGATCAGATCACAACTAGGCATGGCTAAGCAAGACTCACATGGTTTAGCGGAGCGCACACAAACAAACCTATAGCTGCTAGGAGCAGTGGATCAGGATATCTAGGTTATGCAGTATATAGGGGAACTCTATCTACTGACATCAAATAGTTTAGAACCGCATGCAATATACGAGATTCCAAAACACTTCGAAAACCATATATGAGCAGATAAGAGGTTATGCTTGCCTTGGTTATAAGAAAACCAGATAAAGTCTTCAGGAATAAGTGCTTGACTTGTCGGTTAAGATCAAGTATTCACCATGGGATTGCTGGCCTTCACTTCGAAGTCACGTTCTACCGAGGGGGGAAAACAACACCGAAAGAGAAATAACAATCAACACATGGTATCGATGCAATGCGCAATATGTATGCATGAGCAAGTTAATGCGATAAATTAAAGCCCTAAACATGTTCGATGGGTTGCTAGGGTTTGGATGTTGGTTAAGCAATTTTACTGAAATTACCCCGAAAATAGACCCCGAAGGGGGTTTCGGGCGATTCTGAAAGTGAGTACCATTTTAGTTGCCCAAATGGGTTTGAAAACATCATAACTAGGTTGCATTTGTCATTTTGAGCATTTTGGTATATAACTTTTATTTTTCTAATTTTTGTGAGTAAAAACTTATTTTTCTATTTTAAATGAATTAACAACATTAAAATAATACTCATTTTTGGACTTTCTCAAATATGTTTGAAAATGAAATTTTTGGGTAGAGCTCATTTTTCTGATCATAACCATGCTTTCAATTTATTTTTCTGAGCAATATTGTAATAGATATTCAGTTACCCATTTTAAGTCATTTTCTGTAATTAAAAAAAAACAGAGGAAAAAATGACATCAGGCTGATGTCACCATGACATCACGTGTACTCTGTTCTTCACAGATTCGATCGAATTCGGTCGAATTCGCGCGCCAAATGGAAATTGGAAACCACCACGGGACAGAGGAGGCGACGGCGAGTTGGAGGGTGGTGGCGGTTGGTCGGATGGCCACCGGAAAGATCGCCGGCGACGACCTTCCGCGGCGGCGGGGCATGGACGACGGCGGCAGCGGGCTACGGTGCACGGGGAAGAAAATCAAGGGCATAGGGAGGTTCACCTCGTCGCGGTGAAGCTACTGGAGGGGTCGGAGGGGGCAGGGCCGGCCGGAGGCGGCCGGAATTGACCTCGACGACCGGCGGCCATGGAGGACACGGCGGCCCGATTCCCGCCGTGGAGGCCATCCCGGGAAACCTCCTTCGACGGGGAGAGGCGGGGCGACCTGGTGAACCTCGTGGGGTACTCCGTTGGGCGCAGAAGAGCTCGAATCGGCGGCGCCATGGAAGTGCATCCGAGCTAGGGTTCGGTCTCTTCCGGCCGGTTACAGAGAGAGGGAGCAACGAGTGAGAGGATAGGGAGAGAGAGGAGGGCACAACTTCTTCCTATCTCCTCGGCCACGCAAGCACACGGGCGAGTAGGAGGTGGCAGCGGCGTGGTCGAGCTGCCACGCAGCTCCTTGTTCTGTCTCAACGAAGAAGACAACGGGAGTCTTGCGAAAACCCCCTACAATTTCTGAAATTTACACATTGGTCCTTTCCTTTTATAAAGCAGAACTGAAAACAAACTTTTGAGGGCCTTTTTGAAAGAATAAAATTTGGCAAAAAATTATATTTGGAAACCTTGTCAAATTTGCAAACTCACCATGTTTTTGGTTGGTGTATTTGAATTATTTTTCAGAACACAATTTTGGAAACCAAATTGAGTACTTTTTGGGGAATTTTCTGAAACCATTTAATTTCATAGTTTAAATTGGTTCAAACATGATTTAAAATTTTGGTTTCATGCATGAATGATATGAACACACACCACACCCCTAATGTATCAAAAATTGGGGTGTTACAAATCTACCCCCCTTACAAGAATCTCGTCCCGAGATTCCTGAAGGAGAAGAAAGAAGGAACACCGGTTTTGAACGATCTTCTTGAACCTTACGGTTCTCTTCTTGAAGAGGTTGATCCGTAGCATCTTGGAGTATTGAACGGACACACCTTAGGTAAGAGGGAAACTCTTAGGAAAATGATCTTCACAAAGATCGAGTATCTCATGGGTAACTCATGACAAGAATGTTCATAAAGAACTGTTGAGTTATCGTGCATGAAACACATCAAGGTAACGGACTGAATAGAAGATAGTTTCAAGTTTGCAGACGATTGGTCTTGAAAGGATTTAGAATATGAGCTTTGCACAAGACTTTAAATCCTTTTGGAAGAAGAAGGTTGGACAACTTATCATATCGAGGTTTCTTCAAACAGATGACAAGGATGGAAAGGATGGTCTTGGATACCACGACATAAGATGAATAACCAAAAGCTATTGAAACACCAGAAGGAATATGGAATCTCTTTCCTATGGTGGATTTGACGTAGCAATACGTTTACCACCTGGTTAAGATCCCATGGCTGAAGTAACTGACAAATTCACACAATGTGTGAGAAAAACAGAACTTCAAGTATAAACAACTTGAAAAGGGGAACTGATAACTGGTGGTTACGAAACACCACGAGTTTTCTCATGATGAACTTGTTTCCACTAGAGCGTAGGTTTTGGAAGATTAACGGGGAGATATTGGAGGAAACAACTTCCAGGTTTTCCCTGATGTTTTAGATACCGACATCAGACTCTTAACAAGCCTTCAATAGCTCATCAAGTGAAGGTCAAACTTCGGTTCAAAAGAACAAGGAGGAAGAATTCTAGAATAAGCATCACAGAAATCCTCACGGGGAGTGGTTGTTCTTACGGATTCAAAGAGATATGACATTAGGCCTTCCGGCTAATTGTGTCAACCACAACATCAACCATGCCGGATTTTGAAAAGACCTGATTCAATACTCTTGAGGAACACTAACCATCATTTCTGCTTGAGATTCAGCTCTGATTAGTGGATTGATAACTCAGACTCGGTATATTTGATCGAAGAGTTTGCACCGGTTACCAACGAGATAAATTTACTAGATTCTCAAGATATGGACTATGATGCCACGCTCAAGAAGATGAGCAGGATTGCAGAACTCATGTATTAGCAACTTGCAAAAGACGGTTGCACCTACATGACTACTTGCAAAATAATACATCGGAGTCCTTGTTGGAAGGAGGTTACAGAGATAACGAAGTTCATAGACTTCTTCTCTTTCACAAATGGTCAGTCAGTGGCTTAGTGTGCATGCAAACTTCTTTAAGTGAATGGAGGTAACAACCAACCATCTCAAGAATACTCCACACATGCATGACCGACTGGGATTATTCCCGAGGGAGACAAGAAAACTTTACTCGGATCCATGGCGACAACTTTCACCATATGCACATGAACCTGAGAAATTCACTTCAAACATGCAGAACACAATCTTCGTAATGGAACAAAGATGGTTCTCGAAAGTTTCCAACATTAGTGCCAAGTGTTCAACATTAACCTCTTGCAACTTGGGTAAATAGGAATGTCATCGATGGGCTCGAAAACACACTTATCAAAACACTCCAAGAAGAGGGATTCATATGCTATATGAACAAGGCAGAATATTGGTCAGACCATAGGATATGGAGGTATACTCAGGCAAAACACTATGAGTGAAAACACCGTCAAGATAGTCCTTGGATCTGGACTTGATCTGACGATAGCCCAAATCAAATCAAGGTAGAATGACAGCATGTCCATTAAAGAGATACTATCATGCTTCAACACTAAGAAAACTAGATATCCCTTATAAAAGGATCAAATTAGGCGAAGCTCTTGTCTTTCAACTCTCCAAGTTGTTGTTTAAGCTCAACCTACTTGTCCAGGGTGTCCAGCGGAGTTTTCTTGGAGAAAAGAGTAGTTCAAACTACCCCTCGTTTAGACATCACGGTCAGGTGACAAACCTGGTGATACTTCTAGAAAGACAACCAGAATATCACAACCTACCGGTATGTCTTGGAGTTCGAAAAGGAAACTTGCTTTTCAGAGCAACCGATATTACCATGAGAGCTTCGGTATGAACCTAACTCTTTGATCGAGAATGTGCACCGAAATGAACGGATTTGGTAACACGGCCAACTTTAATAGAGACCGGGTGACCAATAGTGCTAAGAAGGATACAGATGTTTCTTGGACTTTTCAAAGCAATAAGAATTGCTAGCAATAGCTGATACACACATCAATGAACAGACCTATCATTCTCAAGCATTCGAGCTTTAGAGGAAGGGGGAGTGAAGATGTGTGAGAGCATCACTTCATCGTTAAGGCCATGAAACTTAACACGACCTCTTGATATAAAAGAGTGTGATACTCGAAGGTGGAACAGATTGGAAGTTCATGAAACTTCTTTAATCTGCGGATTACAAACTTTGACCTGGTCCTAGAGGTGAACGAGGTACTCGAGTTTGTTCTCCTTACATTCCAAGGTGGAATGTTTTGATGGAAAACAAGAGCAATGCATTGGAAGAATCCAACGCACATATGCAACTTGGTTTCCAAACAACGGACGAAGTTCGGAAAGCAACTAAAGAAATAAGAACGTGCTCGGGGAATCCTGAGATCACATTTGAAAGCACAGGGTAATACTCATTTGTAAAACCCATGCAAAGGAGTTGGTATAACAGAGTAAAGAACAAGGATATGGGAATCATAAAGAACACTCTTGTTGTGATCCCTTTTTGGTTCCAAAGGAGAGCCTACGGCTATGAGAATTGGAATTTCCTAACCACCCTGAGGTAAAACAGATTCCTCGGGATCCAAAGAATAATATCTTGGGTTAAAGGTCAGCATCCTGTGCTGGTAGCATACACATCACATGATTAAGGAACCATATGATTCGACATACTTTGATCCGGCACATTCCGGGACCTTCGGTTCAAGTCCAAGGTTAGAAACTAAGAGAAAGGAGTAACTACTATCTTAGTGCCTTAGGCCACTATGAGTAGCAATTACGAGGTAGCTTTCAAAAGAAAAACATAGCTCCGGAAGAACTTGAGCAGAGGATAACAGATACATTCGAGATGGGAAGCAATCTCGAGGTTCAGGATTTTGGGTCATTGGAAACATGTAGGAATAAGGAATCCACACAACTCTGAGAGATTGGAATGGAAACGAAACCTCCCAGTTTAAGAGATAACGGAACATGGAACACACACGACTCTAGAAACTATAACACTAGGTCAACTTGGGTAGAAAACGTCTTGCCAGAGAAGGCACCTAGGTTTTGAATGACTCGAAGAGATAGCAAAACCTTTTCAAATCAAAACAGGTAAGAAGACCCAGACTTAGAGCGATACCAGATACGGAGTAAAAAGAATCCTAAGAAGGTTTTCACAATCCATTTAGAGTTTTCAAATAGTTTTCATAAACTCTAGACTCAACATCGACCAAGCAGTAAGGTTTTCCTACAGGCAGTCCTGCTCTGATACCAAGACTTGTCACGACCCCGGACCCAGAGATATACATACTGTTATGTGCTCCTAGTCATGAACTCACAAGGGCTTCAGGGTTACCAGCCCTGGCCGCAACAAACAACGGCAGGCAGACTGGATTCATCGGCACGTAGTCCGGATCCCCAGTCTACTACTCCTTGTGTCCATGCTAGTCATAACCAACTATGCATATCAAAGCGTCCACGAATCGAATGAAACTGAAGGAAACGGGACCAAAGCTATACAGAGATGCTATGTGTCCAGAAAGTGCAACAACAATCGAGGGTTACTGGGGTTACCTCGCCCCAGGCCGATCACATCGACAGGCGGGCTCGGACATGGATCATCGGCTCCACAACCCCTCGACTGCGACAACTATGCAGGCATAGCCAAAACTGTATAACAATGAGCTCGAAACCAACAACCGATCAAAGCAGTACTCTAAACATGAAGCTTTATTAAGCAAGTAATACTAGAGTATAGCTTACAAACAGAGGTCACACGACCCAACATTACATCAGACAACGGAAGGCAAATTATGTTGCTAATCAACAAAAACCAAAAAGTCCTAAGAGGCCGCAACATAAGGCGACGTCCCAGCCCATAGATTCCAGGCTGCTACCTGGGAACCCCAAACTACTCGTCGATGTCCACGTTGAATCACCACCGATGGAGTTCTTCTCCTGAACCAAAATTAAGCAAACCTGAGTACGGGAGGTACTCAACAAGACTTAGTTAACCTATTATATACCTGCTATCTTTTAGAAAGAGTTATGAAGGTTATTTTGCGTAAAGCCAACTTTGTTTTCCAAGTTGAGGAAGGATTAGCACGTCTCATGGAATGTTTTGAAAACAGATGAGAAAACTAGTCAACTACTGAGATCATCATATTCTTGTATTCCACCAAGTCTTTCTCATTCCCACACTATCTCATGCTACAAGGATCACCCCTCCCGGCATCTCCGGGGAGGCACCCTTCAATCATGGTTAACAAGTTTTAGTCATTCCGTTGAAGTTATCTATGATAACAGAATCCGTTGCCAAGTCGTCCGTAACCGTGGACACGGCTTCTCGAGGAGATTTATCCCTGCAGGGGGTACACTTTACCCACACGTACCATCCGACTCTTAACGCCACATGTACGCTCGTCCATGGAGCGCGGCAGAGGGTGGCTGGCCACGACCTTTACCTTGCTCGACCCTATCCATGAGTCAACCCAAACAGGGCCACCCCGTCAACAGGGAGTTGGCCACCTCCTGACGGCACCTGTTCTGTGAGTCGGGAACAAGATCCGTGTACGTCCATCACTTGTCCCGGTCACGCCCTAAGTTTTCTCCAAATCGTTTTCTGACTCACACGCAGATGGAAAGATCAAACTACGTGACTCATGGACGTGGCCAAACAAGTTAGTTAGTCGAGCGCGGTCTGTTAGGCCCCGCGTGTGGTTGCACGCTCAGTCTTGGCTTCGAAGGCGAGAACTCGCTCCTAGGGGCATGAACAGGACAAAACGCCACAACCCATTGTGGCCTCACATCCATGCCGTTGTTTAGTCAAGTTATCAAAGGTAATTCAAATCATAACAACATGACATAAATGATTCACGTATTGACCAGATTCATCAACCGGATGGATCAGATCACAACTAGGCATGGCTAAGCAAGACTCACATGGTTTAGCGGAGCGCACACAAACAAACCTATAGCTGCTAGGAGCAGTGGATCAGGATATCTAGGTTATGCAGTATATAGGGGAACTCTATCTACTGACATCAAATAGTTTAGAACCGCATGCAATATACGAGATTCCAAAACACTTCGAAAACCATATATGAGCAGATAAGAGGTTATGCTTGCCTTGGTTATAAGAAAACCAGATAAAGTCTTCAGGAATAAGTGCTTGACTTGTCGGTTAAGATCAAGTATTCACCATGGGATTGCTGGCCTTCACTTCGAAGTCACGTTCTACCGAGGGGGGAAAACAACACCGAAAGAGAAATAACAATCAACACATGGTATCGATGCAATGCGCAATATGTATGCATGAGCAAGTTAATGCGATAAATTAAAGCCCTAAACATGTTCGATGGGTTGCTAGGGTTTGGATGTTGGTTAAGCAATTTTACTGAAATTACCCCGAAAATAGACCCCGAAGGGGGTTTCGGGCGATTCTGAAAGTGAGTACCATTTTAGTTGCCCAAATGGGTTTGAAAACATCATAACTAGGTTGCATTTGTCATTTTGAGCATTTTGGTATATAACTTTTATTTTTCTAATTTTTGTGAGTAAAAACTTATTTTTCTATTTTAAATGAATTAACAACATTAAAATAATACTCATTTTTGGACTTTCTCAAATATGTTTGAAAATGACATTTTTGGGTAGAGCTCATTTTTCTGATCATAACCATGCTTTCAATTTATTTTTCTGAGCAATATTGTAATAGATATTCAGTTACCCATTTTAAGTCATTTTCTGTAATTAAAAAAAAAACAGAGGAAAAAATGACATCAGGCTGATGTCACCATGACATCACGTGTACTCTGTTCTTCACAGATTCGATCGAATTCGGTCGAATTCGCGCGCCAAATGGAAATTGGAAACCACCACGGGACAGAGGAGGCGACGGCGAGTTGGAGGGTGGTGGCGGTTGGTCGGATGGCCACCGGAAAGATCGCCGGCGACGACCTTCCGCGGCGGCGGGGCATGGACGACGGCGGCAGCGGGCTACGGTGCACGGGGAAGAAAATCAAGGGCATAGGGAGGTTCACCTCGTCGCGGTGAAGCTACTGGAGGGGTCGGAGGGGGCAGGGCCGGCCGGAGGCGGCCGGAATTGACCTCGACGGCCGGCGGCCATGGAGGACACGGCGGCCCGATTCCCGCCGTGGAGGCCATCCCGGGAAACCTCCTTCGACGGGGAGAGGCGGGGCGACCTGGTGAACCTCGTGGGGTACTCCGTTGGGCGCAGAAGAGCTCGAATCGGCGGCGCCATGGAAGTGCATCCGAGCTAGGGTTCGGTCTCTTCCGGCCGGTTACAGAGAGAGGGAGCAACGAGTGAGAGGATAGGGAGAGAGAGGAGGGCACAACTTCTTCCTATCTCCTCGGCCACGCAAGCACACGGGCGAGTAGGAGGTGGCAGCGGCGTGGTCGAGCTGCCACGCAGCTCCTTGTTCTGTCTCAACGAAGAAGACAACGGGAGTCTTGCGAAAACCCCCTACAATTTCTGAAATTTACACATTGGTCCTTTCCTTTTATAAAGCAGAACTGAAAACAAACTTTTGAGGGCCTTTTTGAAAGAATAAAATTTGGCAAAAAATTATATTTGGAAACCTTGTCAAATTTGCAAACTCACCATGTTTTTGGTTGGTGTATTTGAATTATTTTTCAGAACACAATTTTGGAAACCAAATTGAGTACTTTTTGGGGAATTTTCTGAAACCATTTAATTTCATAGTTTAAATTGGTTCAAACATGATTTAAAATTTTGGTTTCATGCATGAATGATATGAACACACACCACACCCCTAATGTATCAAAAATTGGGGTGTTACACAGTGTGTCTTAGACCGTAGAGACATATTGCGGTATGCCTATATATGACATAAGGTCAATTTGTACAGATATTATGTTGTGTATCTACACATATTGAGGCAGTTGATTGATACACTTGTAATATGTATGTATATGTATAGAGACACTTTGATGCGACAATTTGACCTGTCTCTAAGATTAATAAAGTCTTTTTTATTTTATCTCTATAAATATATAGGCACTGCGTAGAGACATACATATCGTCATGTAGATGCACATTTCATGACATTTTGTTCTTATCTTGAGACATTTATATCGTCTCTATAGAGGCATCTTGACATGTCAAATACATTCTTATATTTACTAATACGAGGATATTTGCTCTCCAAAAAAAGGACACTACAGAGATGCAGCAAAAGAATAATGCACATACAAATATTATTAAGACATAAGAACACAAGATAACTGGATACTCTTTCATAAAAAGCGATAGTATATATATACACTCGTTTTACTGATTAAAAACAAAATATGAGAATGAATCTTTAAACTGAGATCAAATTTCCATCAGGATAGTAGATGCCCATAAAAGAAAAGAAAAAAAGCATAAAACTGACATGTCTAAGCACGGATAATAACATCATCAAACCCAAACAGCGAGTGTCTTAAAACACCACACACCCCTAGATAAAACAACTAAGCACTTTAAAGTTCATTCCTAAGCTCTTGTCATCCACCACCACATATGGAGTCAAGTAAAGAGATCCTGCAATCACCAAACAAACAAATGTTACTTCGATCTAAGGAGCAAACTGCTCATATAAAAATTATATATTAGTCCTATCAAATATTCAAACAAATTACAATTATGGATACGTAGACTGCAAGATAAGACATGTTGGCTAAATCTGAATAATCTGCAAGATAAGACACGCTGCCTCTCTTCTTACACCCGTACATCATTTTCTCTGTAATAAGTACATGGCACAGCGATGCAATGAAAAATTACATATTTGATAGGACTAATACATCACGGTCCCATTCTCACCTGCAAGGAGAAAACAAACTACGGCGACCTGGCCTCGCAGTCTTTGCTTCTCTTTACCATATTCACTTCCAAATACGGTGACAATGACGGTTGCATCAGACCTTCAAGTCGGGCGACACCAATGTGCCAGGAAGCTTTGCCCTCTGTTGACGATGCCAGCTTACTGCAGCTTCTTGCTGAGACAGCACAGGCACCGCCTTACCACATTGACATTCAACGTGTTGCCATCGTCCTTTCTTTTCCGCTGACCGTGGGTTGTTTGATGAGCTACTACACATGCCAACAAAGTGGTCGTTTCCACCATCATAGGCGCTATTGTTGCACACACTACACAGTTGGATTTGTGATGAAGATGAATAGATGCAATTTTTGTTATAAGGTAGCACTTGGGTTCCGCTAGCACGACGTGATTAGGCCTTGTTCAGCTAACAGTTGGGTTGAGATATCAGGTGAAGATGTCTGCTTGAACCTGGGTGATTGGTCCACATCTATAAGAGACAAACACAGTTCGTGATATTGGTTTAGTTCGGTTTGGGTGGTGAGATCATGCAATTCGGTATGGCACTACAGGAATCTGCTTATAGGCCGACGGCAAAAGGCCGTCGGCACAGGTCAGAACCCCGTCGGCCTCCTCTATGCCGACGGTGGCCGTCGGCACACCGCCGTCGGCACACGGCTCGTCGGCGCAGGTAAGGGGGCCGTCGGCACACGAAAATGCCGTCGGCACAGCTGAGAGGTGGGCCCCACCTTGGTCTGACAGCGGGCCCCACGCTGTCAGAGCGTTGGTCTGGTGGTGGCCTCTGTGCCGACGGCCACCCTCGGCACAAGGTGGGACACGCGGCAGCAGCTGGTGCGTCCCTGGGCGGGCGCTGTGCCGACGGCATTGCCGTCGGCACAAAGGGGGACACGCGGCAGCACCTGGTGGCTCCTGGGGCACGGGCTGTGCCGACGGCAATGCCGTCGGCACAGGACTGACCATTTGGTCAGCGTAGGCCCTGTGCCGACGGCATTGCCGTCGGCACAACTTATGCCCAGGTTTTTTTTTTTGCCCTTTTTGGTGCTGTTTTGGTTCCAAAATCCACAGAAATTGCACAAATAATAATTCAATGCAACAGAAACATCTAGAAGCACAGTACTATCATTATTGAACATCAAAACATCCATACAAACATCGTTTAATGTCATACATCGATCCACATGCATCCATCGATCCAGATACATCCATACATCGAACTAGATACATCCCTAGCTAGGAGAAGGGGTGAAGCCCAGGTCTCCACTCGTGAAATGAGGACGATCATGTGTCGCGTCCGTCGAACCAGCTCCGGAGCCACCAGGCGAGGTACCAGGAGTGGCCGAAGCACGGCCGTGAATCGGCGTCGACTGGCGCGAACCCGGGGAGCCACTAGGAGAAGCCCGGCCAAAAGCCGTGTTCCCCGAAGCTCCAGTATCCTACATGTTCGAGCACGAGTTAGACACTTTAGAGGCAAAGTAAATCAGTAATCGACGTGTGGAAAAGAACACATACCGGGGTCTCTGCGTAGTATGTGAGGGCAAACTCATCCCTCGATATGAATATCGGGACCGGCCCTGCCGCTTCAGGAGGCTCTCCTGGATGCGATCCTCTCTCTCCGGTGGTCATCCACCTCATCATCGCCTACAAGATGGTTTAGATGTCATGTGTTGCCAAGATGATTTAGACTTGTCATATTTTGCAGAAATATGGATTGAAAACTTACACTCGATACCGCGCTATGGTACGAAGTGAGGGCGTCGGTCCTCTGCTGCCACGCCTGTAGGTTCTCCTTGTACTTCTCATAAGCGGCGGCATAGGCCGCATCGAACTCCGGCTACAATTTAGGAAACAAGTTAATATCGACAACTTAGCAATGCAGAGGGGAATGTAAGAAAACATGATGAGAATGAGAGGACAGCTTACATCGGCAGAGGCAGAGGCAGCTCTAGCACGCCGTCCACGAGGCTGGACAGGGACGGCGTCGACGGGGAGGGTAGCCTTGATACGAGTGAGGCTCGCGGTAGGCGTGGCCACCTTATCAAGGATTCTCAGACGGCCGTGCTCCCTCCCGTTCCCCGCTAGCATCAACGCCGTCTCGTCGTACTCGTGCTCGAAGGGGTCCTCGACCTGCGGGTGTAGAATCTGGAACGCCGAGGTGTAATCCTGCATGTCCGACTCGGCTCTGCCGTAGTACTCAGGAGCCGAGGACGTGGCGGCGTCTGAAACAGACTTCTTCCGCCTCATCGTCTTCCACGCCGCCAAGTAAGTAGCTGGCACCCCACTCTGCTTCTCCTGCATCGCAAAAGTAAACGTTATGTGTATCAAGTAGAAACATGCATGATAGAAAATAAACCATCTTTTCCATGTATGTACATACCATCCTCTTCTTGAAGCGGTCGGTGTTGAGGCTTCCTCCACTGTGGGTGCCCCCGTGGCCTCGGTTCTTCTTGTTCCGCTCGCTCACGGCATTGTGTTCGGGGTCTTCCCCGGCCCACCTCCTAGCCAGCACCGCCCATGCGTCCTCGTGTCTTTCGGCCCAGTGTGGAATGACCTGAGAATGCAATAGTGAAGTAAAAAGGAGGCAATGCAATGGCAAATTAACTGAAATGTAGAATGACATAGATAGTTTACTTACCCTCATGAAATCCTCGACTGTCATCTTGGGCGGGTCCGCGACATTGTCCTTCTTCTTGGCCCTTTTGCCCTTCTCGGCCATGAACGCGCTGATGGCGGTGTGCTTCTGGTTGTACCACACCTGGCGGGTCAACCTCATGCACGCCTTGCGGAGAACCTGACGCGCCGCGCCTCTATCCTCCTCAAGCACCCGGAAAAAGCACTTCAATCATGCATGAAGAAAATAGCGAGTTAGAACGGTGGTGTCATCAACTACGAACGAAACTCATGAAAATATAACTTACCCAAAACCTGGTGGTCACGGCGTCAGAAGCCTTCCCGAATGGCGCGCAATCGGCAGCCTCGTAGTCCAGCCAAGAAGACGCCAACTTCGGCGGGCCATCCACAACCGTGGTGTAAAAGCCCGGCCAATAAAGCCGGATCAGAGCTCCAAGCAAGCTCGAAGGCTGGCGGCTCCCTTCAGCATATGTCCAATTGCTGCATAATAATCAAACATTAGTACATATGCCAAAAATGAAACTACATATTTAAAATTACAAAATTAGTAAACTTACTCCTTCTTATTTGGATAAATAAGAGTCTTCTCCTCCTCCGTGGCAGGCTGCTTATCCAAACAGGGGACTCCCGCTTCCCCGCGAACTCGCAGCTTCTTCGGTGCCCCTCCTCCTCCCTCCACCTCCCCCTCCATCTCCACCTCCTCGTCCTCGTCCTCCTCCTCCTCCTCCGGTCTGTACTCCTCCTCCTCCTCCCATCTGGACTCCGTCTCCCCCTCCTCCCTATACTCTATCTGCAGCTGGGAAGCCACGTCACCAGACGCGGAGGGTGGAGGCTCCAAGTCTACACCTCCCCCGCCACCTCCACCTCGTCCTCGTCCTCGTCCTCCACCTCGTCCTCCACCTCGTCCTCGTCCTCGTCCTCCAACCGCATCGTCGTCCACGGGGTAGCGCCGATTGCGAATCAAGGATCTACCACTCCGTGTAATCTTCTTGAGCAAGGACGACGACGATTCCTTGCCTTGGCTCATATTGTCCAATCACCTGCATCGAGAAATAGAAAACAATTAAATCACATATACATAGTAAAAATATAGGCACTTAGCATAAAATGGTGAAATGTAGGCACTTAGCATAAAATTGTGAAACTTGGCATAAAATGTAGAGCATCACTAGGCATTTTCAAAAGAAAAAATACTAAGTATAAAATGGTGAAACTTGCATAAAAAATGCTAAGATAAAATACTAAGTATAAAGACATCACCTAGAATCATCACTCTCATAATTAGCTGGGTTCTCGTTCTCACTATCCGTATCACTATCACGTGAGTAGTAAATTAGAGGATCTTCGAACGGTGGTGGCTCATCATCGTCTTCATTGTCTGTATGTAGCTTGGTGAGCATGTCTATGTCCTTTAGATCCACCACTGACTCACCACGAGTTTCCGCATTGTTCTCGAGGTCCTCAAAACCACCCATTTGTAAGTCAAAGTCTCCGAAGTCCTCTTGCTCTTGATAGAAAATTCCTTGGTACGTTTACGGGTCAATGTTGTTATAATCGTCGTCGGACGGCATGGGTAGTTTACCATGTGGCGATACCCTGAACGCAACCTCCCAACCCTTGAGTGCCTCTTTCTGGCATGGGTAAGGCAAATAATAAACTTGCTTAGCTTGGTGAGCCACAATAAAGACATCGGCTCCGCTATAGGTGGTTGAAGGCCTAACTTCAACTAACCCAATGGAAGGGGTACTTTTGTATCCATGGACGGGGTCGAACCAGTGGCATTTGAACACAACGAGCTTGAGTTCTACGTTGGTGCGATTGAACGTCAGCTCGTATACCTTCTCTAACGTTCCGTAGTAGTCTATGGAATCGGCGCCTCGGGTGAAGACCCCGGTATTTACCGTTTTTGCATTCGGCCGACTCTTCTGGTGATCCTCCGTGTGGAAGCGATACCCATTCACATCATACTTCTCATATTTCATGACGCTACGGGTAAAACCTTGGGAAACACATCTCAACTCATCCGTCATCTGAACGTTGGGATTAGCTCCCTACAAATACGATACAAATTGTTTTGTGCATTAGATAGGTGTAACGAAAGGGACAAGCCACAGATTGCAAGGTAATAGGGAGAGGTTAGAAATTACTTTTTCCATGAACCAAGACACAAATTTTTTCTGTCCGGGAGCACCCTCTTTCAGAAGAGTGTCCAGCTCTCCGATAGATGGTTCCTCCGCTCCAGACCACATTTCATCCGTGAATTCTCTAAAAGAAGAGAATACGTATTAGATCGAAACAGGGTTACTAGTTGGAAAGTAATTTGTACCACCATTTTACCTGATATAATCGACCACTTCCTTCATGTTCGTAAGCACATAGAGCATTATGCAATCTTGCTCTTCCTTGGTCAAGGTATATTTTTCTCGGCCACCTGACTTGCCACCGGGACATTGGAAGAGGAGGAGCTGGGGGTCATGCTTGGGCTCGTCGATATTGTACCGAGATGCCTGGTTATGCATAGTGGGAACTTCAGCAGGATAGTACGGTGTCGCGGCGTCTGCCATCTCCTCAAGACATACTCCCTCAGCTATGCATGCTTCAATCTTAGCTTTATTTCCAGTTTTGTTTCTAATGTACTTGAACTCTCTCTCAATACAAAACTGCCAACGAAACTGCACCGGTCCACCCAAAAGTGCCTCGTTCGCGAGATGCACAACGAGATGTGCCATCGGAGTAAAGAAGCCTGGCGGAAATATCATCTCTAAGTTGCATAGCAACTCCGGCACTAGATCATGCAGCTTCTGAATAATCACAGGACATATCTGCTTAGCACAAAGCGTGCGGAAGAAATGGCTCAACTCCGCGAGCACTCGCCAGACACGCTCGGGTAGATACCCTCGAACCATCACCGGCATCAGACGCTCAAGCCATATATGATAGTCGTGACTCTTGAGCCCGTTGACTTTTCCCGTTAAAAGATTGACCCCCTTGCTTATATTCGAACAATAACCATCAGGAAACATGACAATGAATTTGAGCCACTTGAATACCTCCTTCTTTTGAATACTGTCAAGGCAGTAGTCGGCGAGCGGTTTAAACCAATTTTTTCGCCGGCGGTCAGGAGGCTGCATATGTAATCTCTTTCTATCACAGAGTTTCTGGACATCGACTCTAGCCTTCACATTATCCTTCGACTTCTCGGGAATGTTCAGGATTGTGTGAAAGAGTGACTCTCCGACATTCTTTTCGGTGTGCATCACATCGATGTTATGGGGAAGTTCGAGATCCTTGTAATAATCAAGCTGCGTCAAGCCTGCCACGTGAGTCCAGTTGTGTGTTTTACCATATCCGACGTATCGTGGGCCATTTCCCCCAGCGAGAACAAGAGCACGTAGCTCGGCATCAACAGCTGCACCATCGAATGTTGGTATCTTTTTCTCTACACGCTCAACTCTGCCCTTCTTGAAGTTCTTTTTGTCTTCTCTAAATCGATGCCTTCTTTTGAGGAACTGTCGATGCATGTCAAACGAGGAATACTTCTTACCCGCGCTTAACCAGAGGAACTCCAATCGGTTCCTGCACACTGGGCATGGCCACTTACCAGCGGTACACCATCCACAGAATAGAGCGTACCCTGGAAGGTCGTGCATGGAGTATTGGAACCAAATTTTCATTAAGAAGTTTTTCTTTGATGCCCGGTCGTATGTGAACGTCCCGTGGTGCCAAGAGTGGTCCAAATCATCCACAAGCGGCTGCATGTAGACACTCAGATTCTTTCCCGGGTATTCTGGCCCTGGAATGATCAGCGAAAGAAATATGGTATTCCTTTGCATTAAGACTCCAGGAGGGAGATTGAGCGGAATAACAAACACGGGCCAGCAGCTGTATGAGGCAGTCGACATACCATATGGATTGAATCCATCTGTTGCTATCGCAATCCTGACATTTCGAGCCTCTTTTGCCTCATCGGGGTATTTTGCATCGAAATTCTTCCATGCCCGACCATCAGATGGATGTCCCATCTTTTCCCGTCCGTGCTCGTCTGTGTATCTCTTCCCCATCTTGTGCCAAGTCATCTGTTTGGCAGTCTCCTCGGACCAATACAGCCGCTGGATTCTTTTAATGAATGGGAGATACCGAAGAATCTTCATAGCGACTTTCGTCTGCTTCAACTGACCATCGGCTCCCTTTACCTCATGATACCTAGACGCCTTACAAATGGTACAGTACTTGTCATCCGCAAACTGTTTCCAAAACAGAATGCAGCCTTTTGGACAAGAATCTATCTTTGTATAATCCATGCTGAGCCCTTTCAAGACTTTCTTCGCTTCGTGCATGCTTTTAGGCAGACAATGCCCCTCGGGCAACATGTTACCATAGGTTTTCAGATTAGCTTCAAATCCAGCACGGGTGGTGGAGTACCGGGCCTTGTCGGCTAGTGCTTGAGAGATGGCATCGAGTTGAGAAATCTTTGCACCCTCGTATAGCGGCCTCTTAGCCGAGCCCATCATTTCAAAGAAGGCCTTCGCTGTGGGCTCGGGTTCATCCGGGTCCTCCGGTTCGGGCTGTTCCTCCACTTGAGGTGGCGAATCAGGCATGTCGGCATCACGGAAATCATCTAACAAGTTCCTAATCCCATCGTACTCAATGCCATTGATCCGCTGGCGCATCACCTCTCCTCTATCACGCTCGTACTGAGCAAAGTCGACAGTCGTCACGTAGTTCTGCATATATCCATGCAACCACAGGTGTTTAGTCATTTCAACCTTTCCATGACGATGCCGCCTCCGACAATTAGAGCAAGGGCATAATGGGCGAACCGCTGACTTTGAACCACGCGCTAACTCTTTCACTAACATGTTGGTCTTCCATTCCCACTCATCTGTTCTTTCAGTCACAGAAATACGGCCGCTGTACATCCACTCATTACCAGACATCCTCTGCTTTATTGGGAGACAAACAACAACGCATTTCTTAAAATGATAGGACCGTATTTGCATAATATTTATGAGGAAATAACTATTACTTGCATGTTGATGTTTCAAATGCAAGACCTAAACTTTTTCAACGGATACTTTCCATATTCCCAAGAACACTGGGCTCATTTAAAGATGTTGACCTGCAACTTTTAATGAGCGCAGTGCTCCTTGGAATATGAAAAGTACCCGTTGAAAAAGTTTATCTCGTGCATTGAAAAACATCAACATGCAAATAACAGTTATTTTCTCGGTAAAATATTATGCAAATACGTTCATATCATTTCTTAAAATGCAACAAGTTATAATACTTTTTTACAATGTCATCGGATTAATTACGACAAAATTTTATATTTTACAGCATGCAACGGTTCACCTACATGTCTAATAGGTAGGGGCCTAATCCCACCCGGGTATGTGTAGATCGGTTCGTGTCCCATATTCTACCCCGACCCGAGACGGAATTTCGGCAGCACCTCCCCGCTGTTCTTCAGAATACACGTCTCGAACTTTTCAAGCCGAGAGGGTGTGCATCCGAAGAACAACGGGGGGTGCTGCCGAAATCCGTCTCAGGAAGGAGCAGAACATGGGACACGAACCGAACTACACATACCCGAGCTGTCCAAAACGTGGACAATCCGGAAGAGCTACGGTTATAAATATGCAGAGACGGACAGTCCTGCATACTTATAAATTTGCAACTCTCCCGGACGGGAGAGGCCTACGGTTACGCGACTAGACATGAATGTAAATGTGTCATCGGCTCGAAGGCCGGGGCAGAGCAAGGGCGGAAGGGCGGAGGAGATGGAAATGTAGCTCACCTCGAGCGTAGCGGCCGAAGCCGTATTTGGTCGAAGCAGCAAAGGAGGAAATGCCGGTGACGCGCCGCCCTGGACCCGCTGAAGAAGCTCGACAGGACCACGACTGTGGGTGACTGGACCTACGCCATCTGAAAACACACAATGAACATCCATTAACAAATTGCATCAATTTTGACGAAATTGCATTAAAATTTTCTATCGACAGAGACCACCGACGCCCACCCTCGCCATCGACCATCGAGGCCCTCAACACCGACCAGCAGGAAACGCCACCGACACCGGTGCCCTCCCTAGCCAATAATCAATGGCGCCCGCCCCCGCCACCGTCCATCGGGGCGCACCCTCGACATCAACCACTGGGGCGCGCCATCGACACCGACCACCGGGGCGCGCCACCTCCCCAGTCCACCGTGAAACGCCACCGACACCGACGCCCACCCTAGCAACCAACCACCGGCGCCCCCCGGGACGCCCCGATTTCGCCTCCACAACGCCCTAATTTTCTAAACTGAAATTTTCTAAACCTAATTCTCTAACTAAAATTATACTAAATTTTCTATACTAATCTAACTATCTAAATAACAGAAAATAAACAGAAAAAAACTCACCGGTGGAGGCGGCGTGCTCGGGTGGGGGGCGGTGGAGACGGCGTGCTCGGGGGCCGGGGCGGTGGAGGCGGCGTGCTCGGGGGGCAGGGAGGGGGCAGTGGAGGGAGGGGCCGGGGGCAGTGGAGAGGGAGCTTGCGGTGGAGGGAGGGGCAGTGGAGAGGGAGGTGGCGGAGGTGGAGGGAGGCGGCGCTGCGGTGGTGGAGGGTGGCAGAGGAGAGGAGGGGAGGCGAGCGGTGGGCGGTGGGGGCTAGGAGGGGCGGGCGGTGGAGGGAGACGGCGAGGAGGGGCGGGCGGCGAGGAGGGCCGAGAGGGGTGGGCGGTGGGCGGCGGGCAGAGGGAGAGGAGGGGAGGCGGCGAGGAGGGGTGGCGCCGGCGGGAGCGTGGCGGCGGGGGAGAGGAGCGGAGGGGCGAGGTGGGCGGCGGGGCAGAGGGCAGGGAGCGCGGCGGTGGGGAAGATCGGCGGCGGCGTCGGGTTCCGGATGGGATCGAGGGAGTTGGGAGAAAGTGACCCCGCGCGCGGCGCGGTTGACTTTGATGCCGCAGAATCTGTGCCGACGGCAAAGCCGTCGGCATAGGTTGTTTCGTTTTTTTTTTTGTATTGTGCCGACGGCAGCCGTCGGCATAGTGGTGATTTTTTTTCCAAAATTTTGACCAATTTGTTTTATTCCCGTGTGTTTTATTCTATTATGTTGGAACGTGTGTCGGGTTGTTGGTGCAGGTTACACATGATTCTTTTTGTTTACATGGTAATTTAATTTAGTATGTCTAGGAGTAATCATTTCCTATCATTTCACGGATAATCTTTTCACAAGCGTTTGTTTAAAAAAATGGAAGGAGATGTCACTCATGCGTCTGGCACGTGTCCGTTGCCTTCACAACCCCTGTGGTTGAAAAACTGGTCTCGTCTTGGATGTTATACTACAAATGAATGTATGCATGTTGGATTCAACTTATCAATATCTTTCCAATGCTTCACTAATCGCCTTATCTAGAGCTAGCATGCGAGATTAGCGATCATGGATAAAAACGACGATGGTGTAATTTTTAACACATCAATATACTAATATGTTGCTACGGCGTGAAATAAATAAAAGGTAATAAATGTCTCTTATCATAACATAATAACATGCGATAAGAAACGATTCATGAAATGATAGGTAATAACTATCTTCTTGCACAAAATGGTAGCATGTGATAATGAAACAACCTGTGGAATGATATGGAATAAATTTATCATAGCATAAGATAATAATGCAGGATAATAGTACAATTATAGGTAATAGCAAAGCGCAAACTAAGGACTACTAATGTGTGTCAACAAAATGGCACATAATATAACAATAGTCTATATCTATCATAATCAATAGTAGAAAAAATCCTTTCTGCAGCCTGTGAAAATGGGTCATCAGAAGCGTTCCTCCACATGCTACAGACATCGCATTGCTGACCATATGGCATAAACTTGCTTGTGTTGGGGTCCAGACGCTCCGCATCCACCCCTCCGGTGAAACCCTAGACCCGCAGGAGAGATACCGGACTTATACGGAAACACGCGGTAACGGCGTCGAAAGGGGGTAGCATTGTGGAACTAGGTGATTGGTTGTGTTAGGGTAGGCCATAGGAACATAAAACAACAAGGTAGAACCCACCTCTTCGGAAGATTCACGACGTTTCGTCCGATACGGGGGTTTCACCCTATAAGCGCGTGTAAACTCACGAGAGAGAAGTGGATGCCGGTGAAGCGGCCCACACCCCGGAGTGAAATCTTTGCCATCAAAAGCACACAACACACCTATAATAACATGCTATGGCATAAACTTGCTTGTGTTGGGGTCCAGACGCTCCGGATCCACCCCTCCGGTGAAACCCTAGACCCGCAGGAGAAATACCGGACTTATACGGAAACACGCGGTAACGGCGTCGAAAGGGGGTAGCATTGTGGAACTAGGTGATTGGTTGTGTTAGGGTAGGCCATAGGAACATAAAACAACAAGGTAGAACCCACCTCTTCGGAAGATTCACGACGTTTCGTCCGATACGGGGGTTTCACCCTATAAGCGCGTGTAAACTCACGAGAGAGAAGTGGATGCCGGTGAAGCGGCCCACACCCCGGAGTGAAATCTTTGCCATCAAAAGCACACAACACACCTATAATAACATGCTATGGCATAAACTTGCTTGTGTTGGGGTCCAGACGCTCCGGATCCACCCCTCCGGTGAAACCCTAGACCCACAGGAGAAATACCGGAATTATACGGAAACACGCGGTAACGGCGTCGAAAGGGGGTAGCATTGTGGAACTAGGTGATTGGTTGTGTTAGGGTAGGCCATAGGAACATAAAACAACAAGGTAGAACCCACCTCTTCGGAAGATTCACGACGTTTCGTCCGATACGGGGGTTTCACCCTATAAGCGCGTGTAAACTCACGAGAGAGAAGTGGATGCCGGTGAAGCGGCCCACACCCCGGAGTGAAATCTTTGCCATCAAAAGCACACAACACACCTATAATAACATGCTATGGCATAAACTTGCTTGTGTTGGGGTCCAGACGCTCCGGATCCACCCCTCCGGTGAAACCCTAGACCCACAGGAGAAATACCGGACTTATACGGAAACACGCGGTAACGGCGTCGAAAGGGGGTAGCATTGTGGAACTAGGTGATTGGTTGTGTTAGGGTAGGCCATAGGAACATAAAACAACAAGGTAGAACCCACCTCTTCGGAAGATTCACGACGTTTCGTCCGATACGGGGGTTTCACCCTATAAGCGCGTGTAAACTCACGAGAGAGAAGTGGATGCCGGTGAAGCGGCCCACACCCCGGAGTGAAATCTTTGCCATCAAAAGCACACAACACACCTATAATAACATGCTATGGCATAAACTTGCTTGTGTTGGGGTCCAGACGCTCCGGATCCACCCCTCCGGTGAAACCCTAGACCCGCAGGAGAAATACCGGACTTATACGGAAACACGCGGTAACGGCGTCGAAAGGGGATAGCATTGTGGAACTAGGTGATTGGTTGTGTTAGGGTAGGCCATAGGAACATAAAACAACAAGGTAGAACCCACCTCTTCGGAAGATTCACGACGTTTCGTCCGATACGGGGGTTTCACCCTATAAGCGCGTGTAAACTCACGAGAGAGAAGTGGATGCCGGTGAAGCGGCCCACACCCCGGAGTGAAATCTTTGCCATCAAAAGCACACAACACACCTATAATAACATGCTATGGCATAAACTTGCTTGTGTTGGGGTCCAGACGCTCCGGATCCACCCCTCCGGTGAAACCCTAGACCCGCAGGAGAAATACCGGACTTATACGGAAACACGCGGTAACGGCGTCGAAAGGGGGTAGCATTGTGGAACTAGGTGATTGGTTGTGTTAGGGTAGGCCATAGGAACATAAAACAACAAGGTAGAACCCACCTCTTCGGAAGATTCACGACGTTTCGTCCGATACGGGGGTTTCACCCTATAAGCGCGTGTAAACTCACGAGAGAGAAGTGGATGCCGGTGAAGCGGCCCACACCCCGGAGTGAAATCTTTTCCATCAAAAGCACACAACACACCTATAATAACATGCTATGGCATAAACTTGCTTGTGTTGGGGTCCAGACGCTCCGGATCCACCCCTCCGGTGAAACCCTAGACCCGCAGGAGAAATACCGGACTTATACGGAAACACGCGGTAACGGCGTCGAAAGGGGGTAGCATTGTGGAACTAGGTGATTGGTTGTGTTAGGGTAGGCCATAGGAACATAAAACAACAAGGTAGAACCCACCTCTTCGGAAGATTCACGACGTTTCGTCCGATACGGGGGTTTCACCCTATAAGCGCGTGTAAACTCACGAGAGAGAAGTGGATGCCGGTGAAGCGGCCCACACCCCGGAGTGAAATCTTTGCCATCAAAAGCACACAACACACCTATAATAACATGCTATGGCATAAACTTGCTTGTGTTGGGGTCCAGACGCTCCGGATCCACCCCTCCGGTGAAACCCTAGACCCGCAGGAGAAATACCGGACTTATACGGAAACACGCGGTAACGGCGTCGAAAGGGGGTAGCATTGTGGAACTAGGTGATTGGTTGTGTTAGGGTAGGCCATAGGAACATAAAACAACAAGGTAGAACCCACCTCTTCGGAAGATTCACGACGTTTCGTCCGATACGGGGGTTTCACCCTATAAGCGCGTGTAAACTCACGAGAGAGAAGTGGATGCCGGTGAAGCGGCCCACACCCCGGAGTGAAATCTTTGCCATCAAAAGCACACAACACACCTATAATAACATGCTATGGCATAAACTTGCTTGTGTTGGGGTCCAGACGCTCCGGATCCACCCCTCCGGTGAAACCCTAGACCCGCAGGAGAAATACCGGACTTATACGGAAACACGCGGTAACGGCGTCGAAAGGGGGTAGCATTGTGGAACTAGGTGATTGGTTGTGTTAGGGTAGGCCATAGGAACATAAAACAACAAGGTAGAACCCACCTCTTCGGAAGATTCACGACGTTTCGTCCGATACGGGGGTTTCACCCTATAAGCGCGTATAAACTCACGAGAGAGAAGTGGATGCCGGTGAAGCGGCCCACACCCCGGAGTGAAATCTTTGCCATCAAAAGCACACAACACACCTATAATAACATGCTATGGCATAAACTTCCTTGTGTTGGGGTCCAGACGCTCCGGATCCACCCCTCCGGTGAAACCCTAGACCCGCAGGAGAAATACCGGACTTATACGGAAACACGCGGTAACGGCGTCGAAAGGGGGTAGCATTGTGGAACTAGGTGATTGGTTGTGTTAGGGTAGGCCATAGGAACATAAAACAACAAGGTAGAACCCACCTCTTCGGAAGATTCACGACGTTTCGTCCGATACGGGGGTTTCACCCTATAAGCGCGTGTAAACTCACGAGAGAGAAGTGGATGCCGGTGAAGCGGCCCACACCCCGGAGTGAAATCTTTGCCATCAAAAGCACACAACACACCTATAATAACATGCTATGGCATAAACTTGCTTGTGTTGGGGTCCAGACGCTCCGGATCCACCCCTCCGGTGAAACCCTAGACCCGCAGGAGAAATACCGGACTTATACGGAAACACGCGGTAACGGCGTCGAAAGGGGGTAGCATTGTGGAACTAGGTGATTGGTTGTGTTAGGGTAGGCCATAGGAACATAAAACAACAAGGTAGAACCCACCTCTTCGGAAGATTCACGACGTTTCGTCCGATACGGGGGTTTCACCCTATAAGCGCGTGTAAACTCACGAGAGAGAAGTGGATGCCGGTGAAGCGGCCCACACCCCGGAGTGAAATCTTTGCCATCAAAAGCACACAACACACCTATAATAACATGCTATGGCATAAACTTCCTTGTGTTGGGGTCCAGACGCTCCGGATCCACCCCTCCGGTGAAACCCTAGACCCGCAGGAGAAATACCGGACTTATACGGAAACACGCGGTAACGGCGTCGAAAGGGGGTAGCATTGTGGAACTAGGTGATTGGTTGTGTTAGGGTAGGCCATAGGAACATAAAACAACAAGGTAGAACCCACCTCTTCGGAAGATTCACGACGTTTCGTCCGATACGGGGGTTTCACCCTATAAGCGCGTGTAAACTCACGAGAGAGAAGTGGATGCCGGTGAAGCGGCCCACACCCCGGAGTGAAATCTTTGCCATCAAAAGCACACAACACACCTATAATAACATGCTATGGCATAAACTTGCTTGTGTTGGGGTCCAGACGCTCCGGATCCACCCCTCCGGTGAAACCCTAGACCCGCAGGAGAAATACCGGACTTATACGGAAACACGCGGTAACGGCGTCGAAAGGGGGTAGCATTGTGGAACTAGGTGATTGGTTGTGTTAGGGTAGGCCATAGGAACATAAAACAACAAGGTAGAACCCACCTCTTCGGAAGATTCACGACGTTTCGTCCGATACGGGGGTTTCACCCTATAAGCGCGTGTAAACTCACGAGAGAGAAGTGGATGCCGGTGAAGCGGCCCACACCCCGGAGTGAAATATTTGCCATCAAAAGCACACAACACACCTATAATAACATGCTATGGCATAAACTTGCTTGTGTTGGGGTTCAGACGCTCCGGATCCACCCCTCCGGTGAAACCCTAGACCCGCAGGAGAAATACCGGACTTATACGGAAACACGCGGTAACGGCGTCGAAAGGGGGTAGCATTGTGGAACTAGGTGATTGGTTGTGTTAGGGTAGGCCATAGGAACATAAAACAACAAGGTAGAACCCACCTCTTCGGAAGATTCACGACGTTTCGTCCGATACGGGGGTTTCACCCTATAAGCGCGTGTAAACTCACGAGAGAGAAGTGGATGCCGGTGAAGCGGCCCACACCCCGGAGTGAAATCTTTGCCATCAAAAGCACACAACACACCTATAATAACATGCTATGGCATAAACTTGCTTGTGTTGGGGTCCAGACGCTCCGGATCCACCCCTCCGGTGAAACCCTAGACCCGCAGGAGAAATACCGGACTTATACGGAAACACGCGGTAACGGCGTCGAAAGGGGGTAGCATTGTGGAACTAGGTGATTGGTTGTGTTAGGGTAGGCCATAGGAACATAAAACAACAAGGTAGAACCCACCTCTTCGGAAGATTCACGACGTTTCGTCCGATACGGGGGTTTCACCCTATAAGCGCGTGTAAACTCACGAGAGAGAAGTGGATGCCGGTGAAGCGGCCCACACCCCGGAGTGAAATCTTTGCCATCAAAAGCACACAACACACCTATAATAACATGCTATGGCATAAACTTGCTTGTGTTGGGGTCCAGACGCTCCGGATCCACCCCTCCGGTGAAACCCTAGACCCGCAGGAGAAATACCGGACTTATACGGAAACACGCGGTAACGGCGTCGAAAGGGGGTAGCATTGTGGAACTAGGTGATTGGTTGTGTTAGGGTAGGCCATAGGAACATAAAACAACAAGGTAGAACCCACCTCTTCGGAAGATTCACGACGTTTCGTCCGATACGGGGGTTTCACCCTATAAGCGCGTGTAAACTCACGAGAGAGAAGTGGATGCCGGTGAAGCGGCCCACACCCCGGAGTGAAATCTTTGCCATCAAAAGCACACAACACACCTATAATAACATGCTATGGCATAAACTTGCTTGTTTTGGGGTCCAGACGCTCCGGATCCACCCCTCCGGTGAAACCCTAGACCCGCAGGAGAAATACCGGACTTATACGGAAACACGCGGTAACGGCGTCGAAAGGGGGTAGCATTGTGGAACTAGGTGATTGGTTGTGTTAGGGTAGGCCATAGGAACATAAAACAACAAGGTAGAACCCACCTCTTCGGAAGATTCACGACGTTTCGTCCGATACGGGGGTTTCACCCTATAAGCGCGTGTAAACTCACGAGAGAGAAGTGGATGCCGGTGAAGCGGCCCACACCCCGGAGTGAAATATTTGCCATCAAAAGCACACAACACACCTATAATAACATGCTATGGCATAAACTTGCTTGTGTTGGGGTCCAGACGCTCCGGATCCACCCCTCCGGTGAAACCCTAGACCCGCAGGAGAAATACCGGACTTATACGGAAACACGCGGTAACGGCGTCGAAAGGGGGTAGCATTGTGGAACTAGGTGATTGGTTGTGTTAGGGTAGGCCATAGGAACATAAAACAACAAGGTAGAACCCACCTCTTTGGAAGATTCACGACGTTTCGTCCGATACGGGGGTTTCACCCTATAAGCGCGTGTAAACTCACGAGAGAGAAGTGGATGCCGGTGAAGCGGCCCACACCCCGGAGTGAAATCTTTGCCATCAAAAGCACACAACACACCTATAATAACATGCTATGGCATAAACTTGCTTGTGTTGGGGTCCAGACGCTCCGGATCCACCCCTCCGGTGAAACCCTAGACCCGCAGGAGAAATACCGGACTTATACGGAAACACGCGGTAACGGCGTCGAAAGGGGGTAGCATTGTGGAACTAGGTGATTGGTTGTGTTAGGGTAGGCCATAGGAACATAAAACAACAAGGTAGAACCCACCTCTTCGGAAGATTCACGACGTTTCGTCCGATACGGGGGTTTCACCCTATAAGCGCGTGTAAACTCACGAGAGAGAAGTGGATGCCGGTGAAGCGGCCCACACCCCGGAGTGAAATCTTTGCCATCAAAAGCACACAACACACCTATAATAACATGCTATGGCATAAACTTGCTTGTGTTGGGGTCCAGACGCTCCGGATCCACCCCTCCGGTGAAACCCTAGACCCGCAGGAGAAATACCGGACTTATACGGAAACACGCGGTAACGGCGTCGAAAGGGGGTAGCATTGTGGAACTAGGTGATTGGTTGTGTTAGGGTAGGCCATAGGAACATAAAACAACAAGGTAGAACCCACCTCTTCGGAAGATTCACGACGTTTCGTCCGATACGGGGGTTTCACCCTATAAGCGCGTGTAAACTCACGAGAGAGAAGTGGATGCCGGTGAAGCGGCCCACACCCCGGAGTGAAATATTTGCCATCAAAAGCACACAACACACCTATAATAACATGCTATGGCATAAACTTCCTTGTGTTGGGGTCCAGACGCTCCGGATCCACCCCTCCGGTGAAACCCTAGACCCGCAGGAGAAATACCGGACTTATACGGAAACACGCGGTAACGGCGTCGAAAGGGGGTAGCATTGTGGAACTAGGTGATTGGTTGTGTTAGGGTAGGCCATAGGAACATAAAACAACAAGGTAGAACCCACCTCTTCGGAAGATTCACGACGTTTCGTCCGATACGGGGGTTTCACCCTATAAGCGCGTGTAAACTCACGAGAGAGAAGTGGATGCCGGTGAAGCGGCCCACACCCCGGAGTGAAATCTTTGCCATCAAAAGCACACAACACACCTATAATAACATGCTATGGCATAAACTTGATTGTGTTGGGGTCCAGACGCTCCGGATCCACCCCTCCGGTGAAACCCTAGACCCGCAGGAGAAATACCGGACTTATACGGAAACACGCGGTAACGGCGTCGAAAGGGGGTAGCATTGTGGAACTAGGTGATTGGTTGTGTTAGGGTAGGCCATAGGAACATAAAACAACAAGGTAGAACCCACCTCTTCGGAAGATTCACGACGTTTCGTCCGATACGGGGGTTTCACCCTATAAGCGCGTGTAAACTCACGAGAGAGAAGTGGATGCCGGTGAAGCGGCCCACACCCCGGAGTGAAATATTTGCCATCAAAAGCACACAACACACCTATAATAACATGCTATGGCATAAACTTGCTTGTGTTGGGGTCCAGACGCTCCGGATCCACCCCTCCGGTGAAACCCTAGACCCGCAGGAGAAATACCGGACTTATACGGAAACACGCGGTAACGGCGTCGAAAGGGGGTAGCATTGTGGAACTAGGTGATTGGTTGTGTTAGGGTAGGCCATAGGAACATAAAACAACAAGGTAGAACCCACCTCTTCGGAAGATTCACGACGTTTCGTCCGATACGGGGGTTTCACCCTATAAGCGCGTGTAAACTCACGAGAGAGAAGTGGATGCCGGTGAAGCGGCCCACACCCCGGAGTGAAATCTTTGCCATAAAAAGCACACAACACACCTATAATAACATGCTATGGCATAAACTTGCTTGTGTTGGGGTCCAGACGCTCCGGATCCACCCCTCCGGTGAAACCCTAGACCCGCAGGAGAAATACCGGACTTATACGGAAACACGCGGTAACGGCGTCGAAAGGGGGTAGCATTGTGGAACTAGGTGATTGGTTGTGTTAGGGTAGGCCATAGGAACATAAAACAACAAGGTAGAACCCACCTCTTCGGAAGATTCACGACGTTTCGTCCGATACGGGGGTTTCACCCTATAAGCGCGTGTAAACTCACGAGAGAGAAGTGGATGCCGGTGAAGCGGCCCACACCCCGGAGTGAAATCTTTGCCATCAAAAGCACACAACACACCTATAATAACATGCTATGGCATAAACTTTCTTGTGTTGGGGTCCAGACGCTCCGGATCCACCCCTCCGGTGAAACCCTAGACCCGCAGGAGAAATACCGGACTTATACGGAAACACGCGGTAACGGCGTCGAAAGGGGGTAGCATTGTGGAACTAGGTGATTGGTTGTGTTAGGGTAGGCCATAGGAACATAAAACAACAAGGTAGAACCCACCTCTTCGGAAGATTCACGACGTTTCGTCCGATACGGGGGTTTCACCCTATAAGCGCGTGTAAACTCACGAGAGAGAAGTGGATGCCGGTGAAGCGGCCCACACCCCGGAGTGAAATCTTTGCCATCAAAAGCACACAACACACCTATAATAACATGCTATGGCATAAACTTGCTTGTGTTGGGGTCCAGACGCTCCGGATCCACCCCTCCGGTGAAACCCTAGACCCGCAGGAGAAATACCGGACTTATACGGAAACACGCGGTAACGGCGTCGAAAGGGGGTAGCATTGTGGAACTAGGTGATTGGTTGTGTTAGTGTAGGCCATAGGAACATAAAACAACAAGGTAGAACCCACCTCTTCGGAAGATTCACGACGTTTCGTCCGATACGGGGGTTTCACCCTATAAGCGCGTGTAAACTCACGAGAGAGAAGTGGATGCCGGTGAAGCGGCCCACACCCCGGAGTGAAATATTTGCCATCAAAAGCACACAACACACCTATAATAACATGCTATGGCATAAACTTGCTTGTGTTGGGGTCCAGACGCTCCGGATCCACCCCTCCGGTGAAACCCTAGACCCGCAGGAGAGATACCGGACTTATACGGAAACACGCGGTAACGGCGTCGAAAGGGGGTAGCATTGTGGAACTAGGTGATTGGTTGTGTTAGGGTAGGCCATAGGAACATAAAACAACAAGGTAGAACCCACCTCTTCGGAAGATTCACGACGTTTCGTCCGATACGGGGGTTTCACCCTATAAGCGCGTGTAAACTCACGAGAGAGAAGTGGATGCCGGTGAAGCGGCCCACACCCCGGAGTGAAATCTTTGCCATCAAAAGCACACAACACACCTATAATAACATGCTATGGCATAAACTTGCTTGTGTTGGGGTCCAGACGCTCCGGATCCACCCCTCCGGTGAAACCCTAGACCCGCAGGAGAAATACCGGACTTATACGGAAACACGCGGTAACGGCGTCGAAAGGGGGTAGCATTGTGGAACTAGGTGATTGGTTGTGTTAGTGTAGGCCATAGGAACATAAAACAACAAGGTAGAACCCACCTCTTCGGAAGATTCACGACGTTTCGTCCGATACGGGGGTTTCACCCTATAAGCGCGTGTAAACTCACGAGAGAGAAGTGGATGCCGGTGAAGCGGCCCACACCCCGGAGTGAAATCTTTGCCATCAAAAGCACACAACACACCTATAATAACATGCTATGGCATAAACTTGCTTGTGTTGGGGTCCAGACGCTCCGGATCCACCCCTCCGGTGAAACCCTAGACCCGCAGGAGAGATACCGGACTTATACGGAAACACGCGGTAACGGCGTCGAAAGGGGGTAGCATTGTGGAACTAGGTGATTGGTTGTGTTAGGGTAGGCCATAGGAACATAAAACAACAAGGTAGAACCCACCTCTTCGGAAGATTCACGACGTTTCGTCCGATACGGGGGTTTCACCCTATAAGCGCGTGTAAACTCACGAGAGAGAAGTGGATGCCGGTGAAGCGGCCCACACCCCGGAGTGAAATCTTTGCCATCAAAAGCACACAACACACCTATAATAACATGCTATGGCATAAACTTGCTTGTGTTGGGGTCCAGACGCTCCGGATCCACCCCTCCGGTGAAACCCTAGACCCGCAGGAGAAATACCGGACTTATACGGAAACACGCGGTAACGGCGTCGAAAGGGGGTAGCATTGTGGAACTAGGTGATTGGTTGTGTTAGGGTAGGCCATAGGAACATAAAACAACAAGGTAGAACCCACCTCTTCGGAAGATTCACGACGTTTCGTCCGATACGGGGGTTTCACCCTATAAGCGCGTGTAAACTCACGAGAGAGAAGTGGATGCCGGTGAAGCGGCCCACACCCCGGAGTGAAATCTTTGCCATCAAAAGCACACAACACACCTATAATAACATGCTATGGCATAAACTTGCTTGTGTTGGGGTCCAGACGCTCCGGATCCACCCCTCCGGTGAAACCCTAGACCCGCAGGAGAGATACCGGACTTATACGGAAACACGCGGTAACGGCGTCGAAAGGGGGTAGCATTGTGGAACTAGGTGATTGGTTGTGTTAGGGTAGGCCATAGGAACATAAAACAACAAGGTAGAACCCACCTCTTCGGAAGATTCACGACGTTTCGTCCGATACGGGGGTTTCACCCTATAAGCGCGTGTAAACTCACGAGAGAGAAGTGGATGCCGGTGAAGCGGCCCACACCCCGGAGTGAAATCTTTGCCATCAAAAGCACACAACACACCTATAATAACATGCTATGGCATAAACTTGCTTGTGTTGGGGTCCAGACGCTCCGGATCCACCCCTCCGGTGAAACCCTAGACCCGCAGGAGAAATACCGGACTTATACGGAAACACGCGGTAACGGCGTCGAAAGGGGGTAGCATTGTGGAACTAGGTGATTGGTTGTGTTAGGGTAGGCCATAGGAACATAAAACAACAAGGTAGAACCCACCTCTTCGGAAGATTCACGACGTTTCGTCCGATACGGGGGTTTCACCCTATAAGCGCGTGTAAACTCACGAGAGAGAAGTGGATGCCGGTGAAGCGGCCCACACCCCGGAGTGAAATCTTTGCCATCAAAAGCACACAACACACCTATAATAACATGCTATGGCATAAACTTGCTTGTGTTGGGGTCCAGACGCTCCGGATCCACCCCTCCGGTGAAACCCTAGACCCGCAGGAGAGATACCGGACTTATACGGAAACACGCGGTAACGGCGTCGAAAGGGGGTAGCATTGTGGAACTAGGTGATTGGTTGTGTTAGGGTAGGCCATAGGAACATAAAACAACAAGGTAGAACCCACCTCTTCGGAAGATTCACGACGTTTCGTCCGATACGGGGGTTTCACCCTATAAGCGCGTGTAAACTCACGAGAGAGAAGTGGATGCCGGTGAAGCGGCCCACACCCCGGAGTGAAATCTTTGCCATCAAAAGCACACAACACACCTATAATAACATGCTATGGCATAAACTTGCTTGTGTTGGGGTCCAGACGCTCCGGATCCACCCCTCCGGTGAAACCCTAGACCCGCAGGAGAAATACCGGACTTATACGGAAACACGCGGTAACGGCGTCGAAAGGGGGTAGCATTGTGGAACTAGGTGATTGGTTGTGTTAGGGTAGGCCATAGGAACATAAAACAACAAGGTAGAACCCACCTCTTCGGAAGATTCACGACGTTTCGTCCGATACGGGGGTTTCACCCTATAAGCGCGTGTAAACTCACGAGAGAGAAGTGGATGCCGGTGAAGCGGCCCACACCCCGGAGTGAAATCTTTGCCATCAAAAGCACACAACACACCTATAATAACATGCTATGGCATAAACTTGCTTGTGTTGGGGTCCAGACGCTCCGGATCCACCCCTCCGGTGAAACCCTAGACCCGCAGGAGAAATACCGGACTTATACGGAAACACGCGGTAACGGCGTCGAAAGGGGGTAGCATTGTGGAACTAGGTGATTGGTTGTGTTAGGGTAGGCCATAGGAACATAAAACAACAAGGTAGAACCCACCTCTTCGGAAGATTCACGACGTTTCGTCCGATACGGGGGTTTCACCCTATAAGCGCGTGTAAACTCACGAGAGAGAAGTGGATGCCGGTGAAGCGGCCCACACCCCGGAGTGAAATCTTTGCCATAAAAAGCACACAACACACCTATAATAACATGCTATGGCATAAACCTGCTTGTGTTGGGGTCCAGACGCTCCGGGTCCACCCCTCCGGTGAAACCCTAGACCCGCAGGAGAGATACCGGACTTATACGGAAACACGCGGTAACGGCGTCGAAAGGGGGTAGCATTGTGGAACTAGGTGATTGGTTGTGTTAGGGTAGGCCATAGGAACATAAAACAACAAGGTAGAACCCACCTCTTCGGAAGATTCACGACGTTTCGTCCGATACGGGGGTTTCACCCTATAAGCGCGTGTAAACTCACGAGAGAGAAGTGGATGCCGGTGAAGCGGCCCACACCCCGGAGTGAAATCTTTGCCATCAAAAGCACACAACACACCTATAATAACATGCTATGGCATAAACTTGCTTGTGTTGGGGTCCAGACGCTCCGGATCCACCCCTCCGGTGAAACCCTAGACCCGCAGGAGAAATACCGGACTTATACGGAAACACGCGGTAACGGCGTCGAAAGGGGGTAGCATTGTGGAACTAGGTGATTGGTTGTGTTAGGGTAGGCCATAGGAACATAAAACAACAAGGTAGAACCCACCTCTTCGGAAGATTCACGACGTTTCGTCCGATACGGGGGTTTCACCCTATAAGCGCGTGTAAACTCACGAGAGAGAAGTGGATGCCGGTGAAGCGGCCCACACCCCGGAGTGAAATCTTTGCCATCAAAAGCACACAACACACCTATAATAACATGCTATGGCATAAACCTGCTTGTGTTGGGGTCCAGACGCTCCGGGTCCACCCCTCCGGTGAAACCCTAGACCCGCAGGAGAGATACCGGACTTATACGGAAACACGCGGTAACGGCGTCGAAAGGGGGTAGCATTGTGGAACTAGGTGATTGGTTGTGTTAGGGTAGGCCATAGGAACATAAAACAACAAGGTAGAACCCACCTCTTCGGAAGATTCACGACGTTTCGTCCGATACGGGGGTTTCACCCTATAAGCGCGTGTAAACTCACGAGAGAGAAGTGGATGCCGGTGAAGCGGCCCACACCCCGGAGTGAAATCTTTGCCATCAAAAGCACACAACACACCTATAATAACATGCTATGGCATAAACTTGCTTGTGTTGGGGTCCAGACGCTCCGGATCCACCCCTCCGGTGAAACCCTAGACCCGCAGGAGAAATACCGGACTTATACGGAAACACGCGGTAACGGCGTCGAAAGGGGGTAGCATTGTGGAACTAGGTGATTGGTTGTGTTAGGGTAGGCCATAGGAACATAAAACAACAAGGTAGAACCCACCTCTTCGGAAGATTCACGACGTTTCGTCCGATACGGGGGTTTCACCCTATAAGCGCGTGTAAACTCACGAGAGAGAAGTGGATGCCGGTGAAGCGGCCCACACCCCGGAGTGAAATCTTTGCCATCAAAAGCACACAACACACCTATAATAACATGCTATGGCATAAACTTGCTTGTGTTGGGGTCCAGACGCTCCGGATCCACCCCTCCGGTGAAACCCTAGACCCGCAGGAGAAATACCGGACTTATACGGAAACACGCGGTAACGGCGTCGAAAGGGGGTAGCATTGTGGAACTAGGTGATTGGTTGTGTTAGGGTAGGCCATAGGAACATAAAACACAAATAAAATAGACTTAGTGTGTGAAAACCCACTCGATAGTTGTGTCGGTGTAGTATGAATAAATGAAATCGACTTAGATCTCTCGATACATGGTAACGGTTGTGAATTTCTATATTTTAAACATGAAATATTAACATATTAATTTTATCAATTGATAGTAACTAATAAATACACATGCATGCACAAAATAAGAAAAAAAAAATTCACCTGTGCCGACGGCAAAGCCGTCGGCATAGTGCTGGGTAGGCCCAGCCAGCGGGCGCAGTACGGCGCAGTAAGCAGTGCCGACGGCCTTTCGGCCGCCGAGGGCCACCGTCGGCCTCTTTGAGGCTGTGCCGACGGCTAATGTATTGCCGAGGGCCACCGTCGGCCTCTGTAGTGCTGTGCCGACGGCCAGATTTGTGCCGACGGCCTCTGGCGCAGGCTGGGGGTCTGACCCCCTGTGCCGACGGTGCCCGACATTTGGCCGTCGGCACCTGTTTTGGCCGTCGGCACAGATTGCCATTCCTGTAGTGTGGGTTGGGTGCCACAACATACCTAGCTAGGTGGTTTAGGTTCACTTTGCACTAGCTAATTCATCACATGGTTTCAGTTTTGGTACGCAGTTTCCCAACCATCCTAGGTTTACCTAGCACTAGTATTTCATTTTCTAACCTCTAGCTGGTTGGTTACCACTTCTTTGCTATGATTGGCCATTATATTATTTACCTACGACCTTAACAAGCTAAATTATCCAGGAACAAATTTACTAAATACTACTTTATCTATGTTCAGCCATAGCACCACCACGGGGAATAAATCAGAAGATCTATAGATATTGCACAAACCGAGTCATTTTTGCTACCTATTCTTCAAGCACAGGGCATACGCAACAACTAGCATAACAAAAAATAATATCTAAGAAAAAAAAGCTTGCACACTAGTTTGGACAAATATCCCGAGCTAACACACTAGTTTGCTTCAATCAAATACAAAAATTAGTAGAAAGATATGATAATTTACCATTGTTTGAGGGTTTGGGATTACATCGGGCCGTGAGATTGTCTTATTCCTAATCAACTTCCACTGACATATTAGAGGTAGAGATAAGGATGTTGTCCATTTGTGGAGAAGGTTGTTGACATGGACCGGCGTCCCGGAGAAATCCCTGACGCTCGCTGGAGCGCTCGAAAGCAGATCCACCTCGACGGAGAGCCTGGTCCGAGTAGCAGGCCTACAAGGCCACCACCTACGAACAGAAAGCAACAGTTCAACATGTTATGGAGCCGTGATTCCTTCTCTTCCCTTAACCGTCAGATGAGGACAAACCAGAGGAACGAGAGGCAATGAGGAGCGTCACCTTCAATGGATATGCAAGATGCACAGGACCTGACAAGTCGTCCGTCATGTGGCTGCCGGCCGTTGACCACTGGCACCGCGATGCTTCCCACGTAGGCGCTCGACGAAACCGTCTGCTCCTGCATCTACGAGCTAGCCTCCACATGCATGCCGGCCTGCCTAGAACATAGCCATGGGCGTGGTCTCCCTCGCCGCGCAACCTGTGTGGAGAAATAGTGCGAGGATTAGGCGGAGGAGGCAGCGGGGAGGCCAGATTTGCGTAGCAAGTTAACCGGCGCATCGGAGCGCCGGCGGGAAGGCGGTAGGCTGAAAAGGGCGGCGATTTTTGGGGGCGAGACTCCGGAATAGGAGGTTTCTAGTTAGGGATGGATAGATAGTGTGGAACGTGCTGGAGGTTTGACTAACCCACTACTCTGTGTTAGGTGCAAATTAAACATCGCCCCTGCGCCACTGGGTAGAAAATAAGCCCGCGCACACTCGGTAAATATAAAGCCCGCACACAGGTAACACCCAAATTTTGTTTTCTGGTTTTGAGGTCCCAACAGTAGTCGAATTGAATCCTCATATGGTTTAAATATATTTGACCACATTTATGTACTATATTAAAAATGTAAAACAAACAGCCAAATCTTCATATAAAAGTTTGAATTTTATGTGCAAAACAGTTGAATTTTCCATTTAGATTCGGGTATGAGGTAGAACTTTTTTGCATAATTATATTTCCAGAAAATATAAACCCTATTTGAACATATATAGTTCAAAGTGGACTTATTACAATAATTAACAATAACATTTATTTAAATTGACGAGCCCAGCCTAGGTAATGTGGTGCACAGAGATAAGCGTATTTTAAATTTACTAATGCATTCTCAAATTTATATATATCAATTTTAATGCATTCTCAAATTTATTAATCATAATAAAAGAGACACATAATGTCTCTATAGAATGACTCTACTGAGACATTCGCAAAGTTTTCTCTCTTAATGTCTTTAAAGGGATGCTAAGAGACAATTTAATGAGTGTCTTAACGAGGTGTCTCTATTGTTAAGTCATTCTCAAGAATGCCTCTTACATTGCCTTTATATGCGAAAAAAGAGACATTGTGGTTGATGTCTCTACGTATATGTCTCTACGGCCAAGGCATTCCCTAAAGTGTCTCTCTTAATGACTCTACAGAAAATTATATTAGGTTTTAAGAGACACAGTAGAGAGTGCCTCTACGAAAATGTCTCTACGGACCAGTTTTCTTGTAGTGTGCCAAAATGGCAGAAACAAGCAATTTAAAGATTTGTCCACCAAATTTTATATGAGTCTCTAAAAATTAAACCCATCTAGGTTTGGATAGCCCCAAACATATACAAGACCATCCAATTGAGTTTGCATCAAAAATCATTTTTAATTATTTTATAAAAATCACCAAAGTGCTCTCTGGTGTTTTACCAAATTGCATGCCATTTCAAACATACTATGAATTTGGAAGCAAGGTTAATTGCTCCTGTTAGGAAATTTCAAGGGATTTCCAATGCAATTGGATACACCTCATTCTGAGTTGTGAAATTAAAATGGTGTTCATTTTGGTATTTCTGGTACCTGTTGTCAAAACATTTTTCATTTCAAAAATATCCATCCAAATGTAGATCTAGAAGTTAAAGATGGTTTAGATTTTGTGGGTGTACCACTATGAATTTTAGTTTGGTCAAAATCATCTTTTAGGTCGCCTTTTTGGTCCAAAAGTAAACAGGCAACAATCTGTAAAAATTTAAAAGGAAAAGGAAACTTGTCCTGGGCCAGATCTGAAATGGGCCGGACCGATCTGCTGTCACCGCGGGGGAACCCAGCCGCGGCGGCTGACCAGAGGGCCTGGCAGCCACGCAGGCAGCGCGGGCTCCACCTGCAGGTTTGACTCGCTACCAGCGCGGGGTCAAGGCTAGGCTGACGCAAGCATGACGTCGTTCGTCGGCGGGACGAATTCCGGCGAGGCCAATACGGCGATTCTGAGCGTCATTTTACGATTGCTAACCATCTAAGCGATGTACTCGTTGCGGGGAATCATCTATGCACGGCCTCGTTTCCCGGGAGGCACCGGAGGGTGGCCGGCGACGAGGAACTCATGGCGGCCGGACAGCGGCCACGGCTCGGCGTCGATTCGGAGGGAGAGGGAGAGGGGAAAAGGGTCGTTCGCCTGCTCACCGTGAACATGTTGGGCCACTCGGAGAAGGAGGAGGATGCTCGAGGCGGCGGGAATAGCTCGACGGAGCTCCGTCGGGCTCGGGGAAGAAAGAGGATGGCGCGGGCACCACGAGTCGCTCCGGCTCGATTCCTTCTGCAGAGATGCTCAACAAGACCAGGCGGAGAGGATGGGCTCAACGGCTGCCGCCGGTGAGCTCTCCATCGGCCCAATCGACGGCGACCTCATATCTAGGGTTTCGGTTTGGGGCAAAATAGAGAGAGAGAGGAAGAGAGAGCTCAAGGGGAGAGAGAGGGGGCAAGTGGGGAACACAAGCACATGGGGGGCCTCTTATCCCCAAGGGTTGCTTCTTGTCGAAGCCATGGAGTAGGTCCTCTGTATCTACAGAGAGCTAGAGGAAGAAGATGACTCAGCTTACATTTTGGTCCCTAGCAATTTACAACAAGGTCCCTGTGCTCTCTGAAAAATATGATTTTCACTAAGCAAACAAAGTCTAAAATTAAATTCCTTTTGCCCAAAATTCTTATTAGTTGAGTTGCACAACATATGTGAAAATTGGCTCAATTGGAGGAACTTGATAATTCAAAGTTGTTCAAATTTGAATTCTTACATAAATGGACATTGAATTTATTAACCTACTGACGAGCTTCCAAAAATGATAATTTTTGGCACACATTCCTTAATTGATGTGTTCCTTATGTGGTAGAAAATTCAAGTCATTTTGAGTTACTTCATAAAACAAACTTGTTCAAGTTTCTAAAAGGTTCTGTCTAGAAAACATGGGTTTTTGGCAACTTAAATTACTCAAAAACTTGTGCCCTTTTGGTTTTCATCCTTATTTATGTTATAGAGAATGTGATATTTATTTCATGGTATTTTGAAAAAGTTTGTAGAACAAACTTGTTCAAAATTCCAATTGTTGCTGTGGAGAAAAATCATGTTTTCAGGACTTTAATGGATTCAATTTTGGGTCTCCTCTTGTGTGTGTTCCTTATTTGATATAAGGAAGCAATGGTATTAATTTAAGATTATTTTAAGAAAGTTTCCAATAGTAACTTATTTTAGTTTTCTGTTTCTGGAAATATTGGAAATTCTATTTATTAAAGCATTTGGCTTTTCTTTAACAATGCTTTGCCAAAATATTTATGTGACTAGAGATAGCAAGTCAATGCTCTCCAATACCTTTGTTTTTAAGCTTGCAAGGTTGGAAAAACATTTGATAAGATTTTGGTGAAGCATTTAAGAATTGCATCTTTTCCCTGATAATCTTTTAGGGAAATTTATTTAGTGTTTCCTCTTTCTTAATTTAAGTCTTGGAATAATATTCAACAAGTATAGGATTCATAAGATAGTTTTGGAAAACTCTTTGATCAATATTTACTTTAGAAAATATTGCCAAAGTCATTGGAACAATATGTTGAATATTTTGTTTTCAATTTCTTAGCCATGTAAGTTTATATAATTAGTTTGTTTAGTTGCACTCAAACAAATACAACCAAGGTTTAATTGTCAAGCAATTATCAAAACAACTGTGTTATCAGGTATTCCAAAATTGGGATGTGACATAGAGTCTCGGACCCCTAAATATAAATTATACCTTGGGAGATGGATCAATGGAAAACATGACCACTTTAGACTAGCCATAGTGGTGGTATCATAGCTAGTATCATGCAACTTGGACCCACAAAAAATCTTATGTGGCAGGTAATTAATGAGGAGAGAGACGGTTAGAGTAATATAGGTAGATACCGTATCATGACACACGTAAAACTAGAAAATTTAGTTGCATTTAAATATTGTACACATATTTGCATTGAGATTCTACAAAATAATAAATAGAATGGTATTATGATACTACTATAAGTTACTGTGCATTATAGAGAGGTAGTATCATATACTAGTATCATGTGCATGATACTTGTGTATGATACTCCCCACTACGCGTGAAATGAGGCTAGTCACAATGGGCAGTAACTTAGTAGTAACATACATGCTATGTAGGACAAAAAGCTGATGTGGCAAATAATTAGGGCCACTTTGGATTGAAGGAATTCCGTGGGAATTTTGGAGGATTCGAATCCATAGGCATCGTTTAGAAAATTCCTGTGTTTTAAAATTCTATAGGAATTGAAGTGTATGACATCTCAATCCTGCGTTTTTCCTATTCCTACGTTTCTAAAATCCTGCAATCCAAAGAGGCCCTTAATGAGGAAAGAGAGGGTTGTGGTAACATAGCTAGTTACCGTAATTTACATATCCCAATACACTTTGAGTCTACAAGCTAATTAATAGATGTTTGCATTACACCACATGTGACGACTCACAGTGAGGAGTATCATATATTAGTATCATGCATATGATACTAGCCCTACAATGCATAGTATCATGTAGTAGTATCCTAACCACATGGTAATTATTGCTTTGTAGAGTCCCAATATAAATATGTGTATGAGATTTACCTGTTAATAAAATATTTAGTTTTGTGTGCTATGATACCGTAACATAGGTAGGTACTCCATCCGTTCACAATTACTTTGTATTCTGGGTTTAGTCAAAGTCAAACTTTGTTAAGTTTGACCAAATATTTTGGAAAAAGATGATCATTTACAATGTAATATCTATAGTATTAGAATCATCATAAAATATATTTTCATATGATGTGCACTTGGTACTATAGATTTTGATATATTTTTTATATTCTTGGTCAAACTTGATAAAATTTGACTTTGACTAAGCCCAAAATGCAAAATAAATAAAATACTGTCGGATATATACCAAATAGGGGTATAGTAGATGGTAGGCAAAGTGCCGGATTACTAGGGTGGCCTAAGTGGTAGTGGGCTTAGGTCCATTGGGCGGCCCAGTAATCCGACGCACAGAAGCCGGATTCTAGAAGAACCCGGATCACGGCCCACGTGATCTGGCTTGGAGGAGAAGACGGATTCCTTGCTTTCCAAGTTACAAGTTACCGTAGTCTTCTAGGTTTCCTATTCTGTAAGCCCTAATCCGGCTATTATATAAAGCCGGACGGGAGATAGATTAGATAACAAATAACAGAGAAGCTCTACGCCAACTCGCCGAGAAGCTCATCCTCGTCGAGTAGCTTAGATCTAAACCTCACATTGTAACCCTGTATCCAGGCTTTAGCCCTGATTAGTGAGAAGTGCAGGAGTAGGCACGTCGTACTGTCGCGACGTACCGAACCTGGGTAAATCCTGTGTTCACTGTCCACCACGCGATCCCGTTACCCCACGTCTCTACCGTAGTCTCATGGCACCCCCGTCTATGAAAACTACTACGATGTCTCGACAGTTGGCGCCCACCGTGGGGCAAACGACGTCAGGCGTGAAGTTCCGATCTGGGATACTTGGCGGAATCGGAAGATCAATCACTGTCGGAAGCCTGGAGTTCGACGACGACGTCGGACGCTTCCTCGACAATGGATCCTACATACCGGCGCAAAACCACCTGGTAAGTGCCTGCGTGTTACCGATTGGATCTGCTAACATCTTTATCGGACTAACCGCAGAAGCAATGGGGTTTTGCGGTGGAAGCAAATATTTCCCACCCGCCCTATACCCAGTCGAAGATGACTATGATGCCGGATTTTGCTCGGATCGCCGACAAAAAAGTGATACACACTTTATCGGCATGGTGCAATCTGAAGTCGCCGAAAACACGGATGACAGAAATCCCGTGCAAGAGGCAGACAACAATACACCCGTCACAGAGACGGAAGATCCGATACCCGTCATCCAAGCGGAAGACCCGACATCCGTCAGTATAACGATGAACTCGGAAGCCGAGTCTGTACTAGCCTCCATTGAGGCGAGATTGGAGTCGGACACCGGATCGGATAAATTCGACTCCGAAGATGAAGATGAGGATGCCTTCGAAAGAAAGGTAAAATCTCTTCAAGAGGGATTCCACGAAGTGCTAATGGCAAAACCGGCTGAGGTCACGGATGCCGGCAGCCAGGAAAGCCCCAAAACTCCTCCGCCAGATGAAGAGAGAGAAGACGGAGAAACTTCTCCGGTATTTCCCAATGTCAAGGAGATGACAGAAGATGAGCCTGTCAAAAAACCTCCCTCTTCCAAGAAAAAGCACCGTGCTGCCAAGAAACTCCAATACAAAATCCGGAAGAAAAAATCAGCCGATCTCGCTGATGAAAACCTGGAAATAGGAGATGCTAGCAGAACAAAGCCTGCGGAGAAGAAATCCAAAGAAATCCCTGCTCCGCCAATGACGGAACAGGAAGAACAAGAGCTGTTGCAAACACCAGTGGGACCAAATGAACCCCCTGAGATGCTGGAAGCCAGGAGAGAAGCCTTCCAAAGGCAACATCAACATCTACTCAGATCTCGGCAACATCTCCAACAAACCCAGCATGATATCAAAATCATGAAGGAAGAAATAGAGGAGTACGAGAGACAGAATAGATCTGCGTTAAAACCTACTAGGTTACCCGGAATCGTAAGACCGGAAGAACTGCCGCCAAAAGAAAGGTTCCATAACCCATCTTGGCAAAAGCAGGTAAACGGCAAAGATGCCAGGGGCGAACCAATATACAAAACCGCATCAGAAAACGCGGAAGCAGCTTTCGCCATCCTCAACAACGATCTGTACTCCAACGGGGAAAAACTTCAAGGGGTGTATGCTTTCTTAGGAAAAGCATTGCAACAACAACAGCGGGGCCAGGAGCGATCAGGGAGGCTGCACGATAACTCCGCCCTATGCAAAACAGCTACTTGCGCTGCTGGAGCACCTGGACCGGAAGAACCCGGAGATTCAGACAATTCAAAGGATAAAAAAGAGGATCCGAGAAAAGACAAGAAAAACCCCGACAACCGGGATGCAGCGTCTAGGACCGGATCCCATCTCCCGAAAGATGGACATAAACCCCACGATCGGGAAGATAAACACCGGAATGACGGCAAAATAATGCCACCTCCGAGAAACCCAGCTGAGAAAGCCGGAAGATATGATATACCTCGCAGACGTGAGAGATCCCGGACACCTCCTAAGGATAAAGAAAGACTCAGTAGCAGAACTCCGCCTAATCCAAAAGGGCATGACCACGGAAGAGATAGAAATAATCCCGGAAAAAGCGCGTCTGTGCAACAATGGAAAAGAAAGGAGCAGATCCCCTTCTGTCCATTCAGCCGGAAGATATTCTGCACACATTGATAGAGCAGAGAAGGATGATCTATACTTTGGTCCTAAGTGTCTTACTGATAGGATTCGAAGGATAACCCTGCATTCTGGCTTTGCCAAGGTCGGTCCAACGTACCAGAAATACACTGGCAGCACAAACCCGGATACCTGGCTCTCAGACTACTATACAGCCGTCCAGATCAACAATGGGACAGACCTGGAAGCTGTCAAGTTTCTTCCCCTAATGTTGCTGGACGGAGCCAGAGACTGGATCAATGGATTACCATCAAGAACTGTCGATAGCTAGGATGATATGGCTAGAGTATTCACTAAGCATTTTCGGGGAACGTACAAACGCCCGAACAGCATTAACTAGCTAAACCGTTGCACCCAATTTGAGGATGAACCATATGTGGATTTCATCTCCAGATGGACGGCAATGAAGAATAGTTGCTCTGGAGTAACTGACGTACAAGAAATGCATGCTTTCGTCAATGGCCTAAAACCCGGACTCGTACCGTTCATTGTTGGTTCCAAACAACACAAAGATCTCGGATCTATGCTTACAACCGCCAATGAGCACGCCGCAGCCAAAGATGACATCAGAGCAAGAGGAGGCAATATCGAATCGCTGATACTTGCCAAGAAAACCCCTCGTTCTGACAAAAAAGGAACTCCAGAAACAACAACAAAACCCAAAGATGTCAACATAGCCTTTGGAGGAGAAAAGGGGAACAAGTGGAAAGGACGCAGCCCAGATCCAATCAATTACACTCCTGAAGAGTGGGAGAGGATTAAGTCGGAACCCTGTGTCCACCACTCGCAATTTGGGAAACCCACCCATACAAACGCGCAATGCCGGCTGAATAAGCACATGAAAGGCAGTGCAGGATCCGGAAGTAAGGGGAAGGGTTCCAAGAGGAAACCCGCCAAACAAAAGCCAGAAGCTGACAAAGAAGACAGTGAATCGGACACTGACGAAAAAATCTAGGAACAACAGCGAAAGGGCGAACCCAAATTTCCGAGAGTAGATGGAGAAGCAATGCTAACTTTCCTAGCAACTCCGTCAGCCAAGGTGGCCAAAAGAACACTTCGAGAAATAAACGCGGTTGTTCCGGCAACCCCGAAATTCTTGAAGTACTCCAACACACCAATAATCTGGGATCAGTCTGATCATCCCAGAAATATCCCTGAACCCGGCACACAAGCTCTTGTTGTAAGCCCTATTGTCCAAAACACTAGGCTAAGAAGGGTGCTGATGGATGGAGGATCCAGCATTAATATAATGTACCTGGATACACTGAAGCATCTGAAGATTTCCGAGTCCCAGCTCAACTACAGCAACATACGCTTCCATGGCATTGTTCCTGGCAGACAAGAACGGTCCCTAGGAGAAATTTCCCTAGATGTCACCTTCGGAGATAAAGATCACTTCCGGCAGGAAAAAGTATCCTTCGAAGTAGTGCCGTTCGAAAGCGTGTATCACGCAATACTCGGACGTCCAGCTTTCGCCAAATTCATGGCAAGATCTTGTTATATCTATAACAAGCTGAAGATGCCAGGACCCAAAGGAGGAGTAATCACCATAGTCGGTGATTTCAAGCTGGCAAACGAGTTGGAGAAAGAAAATGCCCTTTGCGCTCAGAGAGTTATAGCAAAGGAAGAACTGAAGGAATTAGCCAAGGAGGTATCGCCGACAGAAATGGCGGCAGGAAAAGAAACCCGGAAGCCGACAGACAGCTTCAAGGCGTCCGAGAATACAAGACAGGTAATCCTAGATCCCAAAGATCCGACAAAATTTGTCGTCGTAGGGCCTAGGATGACCGACAAATAGGAAGGCGAGCTCATCAAGTTCCTCCGTGAGAACTGGGATATTTTTGCCTGGTGTCCAGCTGACATGCCAGGTGTACCCAGGGAACTTGCTGAGCACCAACTCAAGGTTATTCCAGGATCAAAACCCGTCAAACAAGGTCTCCGTCGATTTGACGGAAGAAGACGGAAGGCTATTGGCAAGGAAATTATCCGGGTTTTAGCAGCGGATTTCATCAAAAAAGTAATCCATACTGACTGGTCCGCAAATCTGGTATTAGTACCGAAGAAAGACACTACTGCTCTTAGAATGTGTATAGATTACACAGTCTTGAACAAACTGTGTCCGAAAGATAGGTTCGCGTTACCGCGAATCAATCAAATAATAGACGCCACTGCCGGCTCCGAGCTTTTATGCTTTTTGGATGCATACTCCGGGTACCACCAAATACGCATGAAAAAGGAAGATCAAATCAAGACTTCTTTCATAACCCCGTACGGGACGTACTATTACGTAACCATGCCGTTTGGCCTGAAGAACGCAGGTGCAACCTACCAGCGTTGCATGCAGCGTTGTTTGCATAGTCAGATTGGCAAAAACGTCCATGTTTACGTGGACGATATTGCTGCCGTAACCAAGGAAAAAGATACACTCCTTGAGGATTTGCGAGAAACTTTCGAAAACTTACGCACTTACAAGATGAAGTTGAATCCATCTAAGTGCGTATTCGGGGTTCCCTCAGGAAAACTTCTGGGTTTCATCGTTTTTCACAGAGGAATAGAAGTTAACCCGAAAAAACTTCTGGACTGCTATGGGATCTTTGGCACCCAAGACACATGGAACACTCTAACACACATGGTAAGTCATACCATGGGACTTGGTGGGATTCACACGCTCCGGAGCCCCTCTCCGGTGGAAACCTGAGCCCCGCCGTAGAAAAAGACGGAACTGCCATCCTGGCCCCTCTACGTGAGCCGGAAGGGGGTAGCAAAGTGGAACTAGTTGCTTGTTTGTGTCATGTTAGGCCCAATGAACACCCAAGACAATGGTAGGGCGCACCTACTGGCAAGGTTCCCCCCGTTCCGTCAGATCCGGGAGTTTCGGGGTGTGAGCAGTCCAGGAGCCCGGAAGAGGGAATCTGACGCCGGTGAGGCCATAACACATGGACTGCTATGGCTCTTTGGCACCCAAGACACATGGAACACTCTAACACACATGGTATGTCATATCATGGGACTTGGTGGGATTCAGACGCTCCGGGGCCCCTCTCCGGTGGAAACCCGAGCCTCGCCGTAGAAAAAGACGGAACTGCCGTCCTGACCCCTCTACGTGAGCCGGAAGGGGGTAGCAAAGTGGAACTAGTGCCGAGTGACGCCTTGGAACTCGGCAAACCTATGTGCCGAGCGACGTCAAAACGACACTCGGCAAAGTGTGTACGGGTGGCGGGCCAGGAGAGCTCCTCTGGGCGACGGTACGCCGAGTGTTACACTCGGCAACTGTTGTACACGTGGCGCGCCACGGGAGCTCCTCTGGGCGACGGTACGCCGAGTGGGACACTCGGCAAAGTCTGTACACGTGGCGGGCCAGGGGAGCTCCTCTGGGCGACGGTACGCCGAGTGTTACACTTGGCAACCGGTGTACACGTGGCGCGCCAGGGGAGCTCCTCTGGGCGACGGTATGCCAAGTGGGACACTCGGCAAAGTGTGTACACGTGGCGCGCCAGGGGAGCTCCTCCAGGCGACGGTACGCCAAGTGTGACACTCGGCAAAGGGTGTACACGTGGCGGCTTCCTGGTTCCCACAACGAAATAGCTTCGCCGAGTGTCTGTGCCAGGGACACTCGGCAAAGATTCCGTCCTGTTCCGTTGTGGACTTAGACATGGAGCTATCAGACCTTTTTTTGCAGAGTGAGAGGGTAAACGACTCGGCGAAGACTTCACCAAGCAGCATGTGTATTGACACTCGGCGTAAGCGCTTTTGCCGAGCTAATAAACGCCGAGTCTTTTACGCCGAGTGTAGCACTCGACATACTTAGTGCCGAGTATTTTCGGGCCTTCGCCGTGTATTTCTGATACACGGCAAAGTATCGAATTCCAGTAGTGATTGTAGCAACATTTTTTGTATTGTAGACCAAATTGTATTTCCGCAAATTTTATCATGTCACCTGGATCTCTGTATATATACCGGCAAGTAAAGTTACAATACTTGTACACGTAGACATGTACGGTCAGCCTTCGTATATTATACATAGACCGATCTTAACATGGCCACGGCGACGATGAACAAGAGGTGCTCTTTCAGCGCATTTTCCTTAAGGAAAACTCAACTCGTAGGACCTGACCTGCCGCGCCCCGCCGTTGCTGCTGGTTCGCCCTTAACCTCCGGTGTCACGAGGCACCACCGGAACTCCGTGTGCACCCGTTACACGTCCGCCATCTCCTCCCCCGCCTACATGCTAATTAATGACCATCTTGTCTTCACCGGCGCTGCTGACGCGGAAGCGCAGCATTGTGATCTCGACGTTGATGCGGGTGGCGAGGTAGGCCTTGATGGCGTTGTAGACGTTGTAGACGTTGTTGCTGGACCACCCCGAAACAAGGCCTTGATGGCGCAGCCTTGTTTGCACAACCTGTTCTGTTTGTTTGCTGGCTCTTGGTTTGTGGACGGGTGAGTTGGGTGCTCTGTTTCTATTCCGGTGGGCTGTTGATGGCATCCAAGTTTTGCTTTTATCAAGAGTTGTGGCCGGCAAGTTTCTTTCCTCATGGAAGTTAATCAGTCATAAAGTTTTGTTGACAAGGGCAGGAGAGGAGGTGTCTTTCCTGGAAGAGTTAAATACACCACAAGTCCTAAAAGTTGTTGATGATGTGCAAACTCATCCCGATTCTTATAAATAGGGGTCAGATGGTCCTAAAAGTTGCTATTTGGTGCAAATTGGTCCCAAACGAATCTAAGTCCGACATGTGGCATCTGTTCTTTAGCAAAGAGACCCCATTAAAACTTTTATACAGCTTGACATAGGTCCCACATGTCAGACGAGACTGAAAAATTATGGTAACTGTGCCGGAGCCGGACCTGGGATTCGAACCAGAGACCTCCACGCTCAAATAGAAGGTGGGTCACCACTGCACCAGTGAAGTAATTGTTTCTGATTCATAGACCCAGCTTACTTATTCCAATAGCACAAATATTTTTTTTTCAATAATTTTTACACACAGCAGTACCGTACGCTGTCTACAGGTACCATACACAGAGCAGTACCGTACACCGTCTACAAGTACTGTACTTTCTTGTAATAGCGCAGTATATTTTTTTCGTCAAGTGTTTTCTTGGTACGTTATTTTAAAGCACCAAGGATAACTCTTTTACACACATGAACTCACGTGCTATAAATTCCACTACATAATATGACGGATTAAAATATTGACATCATAAATCTCTATTGAGCTATTTCAGTAGGAAAATATAATAGTGTCATTGGCATAGCCATGTTATCAATGCTGATATAGTGAAGATAAATACGTACAAGTAAATTTCTAAATAAATGGATTATGTCAGCAAGCTCATAGTAGGTATTAGATCTGTCCTAATACGAATAAACTGGATTAATTGTCATTTGAGATATATTACGTAATGCATGTTAGATGTAGTAGTGGAGATATGCGCAAGTGCAATTGAATAATAATCTGGTTCGTCTAGGAATTTTGTACAAATATCATTTTTGTGCAATGCGAAAGGCATGCGTATACGCAAGTAGGGTATACGGTTCGAATCATACCGCGGCCACCATATTTTTATAATGAAGATAACTGAGGCACAACTAATAAATGTTACTACCTCCGTTCCAAAATGTAAGCCTTTTTAGCAAGCTAAACTAGTTAGCTAGTAGCTCTTAAGGCACAACGCATCGGTACACTAGCTCTAGTCGTAGTTGCATGCTCGGGGTCACCTGTGGTCGCAGGTTCAAGTGCCCACAGAGCAGTACCAACCAGTACGCGTACTTGTACACAGAGCAACCGAGTTCTTACAGACAATACAAAGAAAATAATTATTCTTCATATTTCGTACGAGAGTACTCTACATATTACAAGGACGTACAAAGAAAATAATTATTCTTTATATTTCGTCCGAGAGTACTCTACATATTACAAGGACGTACAGTACTTGTAGACGGCGTACGGTACTGCTCTGTGTAAAAATTATTGAAAAAAAATATACTTGTGCTATCAGGATAAGGGCATCTCCAGCCGTTGCGCCCCCTAGGGCCCAAAACGCCGTCGTTTTGGGGCCGCCGCGGCGCTATTCTGGAACCTGGGGGTCGCGTTTCCCAGTCGCGTCCCGAGCCCAAGAATCGGACCAAACAAACGCAAATTGAAAAGATAGGCGAATTTTATTGAAATTTGGAAACTGCGTACATATTCGGCGCGAATTTAAAGTTAGAACGAAAAATTTAAACTAAACGAACTACTTAAGGCCGAGGCTGGCGGCGATCGCCTGGCTGTAGTCGCCGCCGCCGTCGTCGTCGTCGCTGGGGGCGTCGCCGGGGCGCTTGCTCGGCCCCTGTCCCTCGTCGCCGCCGCCGCAATCCCACCTGCTCGCCTCGAGCGCCTGCTGGATCACGCCCTCGTCTTCGGAGTCCGCGTCGAGAACGATGTACACGTTCTCCTTCTGCGGCGGCGGGGGAGGGACGCGGAGGCGGGCCGCGTTGGCGGCGGCCTCACGCTCGCGCGCCGCCTTGCGCTGCTCGGCTTCAGCCAGCAGACGGCGCTGAAGGTCGAGCTCCGCCTCGGTGGTGTCCTGCAGACTCCACCGAGCGGCGGTGTCGACGTCGAGTGGCTGCAGCGTGTCTAGCGACAGCTGCTCCGCGACCTTTTGGTCGGGCCACTCGGCCTCGTCGTCGTCACCGACGTTCTCCGTCTTCGGGCGAACCACGCGTTCGAAGCGTGGCTCGCCGATGCGGAGCGCGCCGCCGCTGCGCCTGCGGGCGGGCGCGCCGGCGTTTAGAAAGGGGGGGGGAGGTGGAGACGGAGTGCCCGGCGGAGGAGGAAGACGCGCCGGTCCGCCGCGCCACCCACGGCTGGGCCTGCTCCGGCGGCATCTCCAGGCGCGGCTGGTTGCCGGCGCGGATATGGGCGAGGACCTCTTCCAGGGACCTGTTGGGGGCGCCCCTCCAGCGGCGCCGCCCGTGGGCGTTGAAACGCCCGTCGATGGGCCCGTTGTCGTTCTCGCTGTCGAGCTCCCGGTCGCGGCGTGTCGTGAGCCGCTCCCACCAGAACTCGTCCACGCCGGTGAGCGGGTAGTTCTGGGGGTGTTCCATGCCGTCGCGCATCTCGCGGATAGCGCAGCGGAACTCGGGGTCGGAGGAGGGAAGGGGAGGGACGGGGACACCTCCGGCGCTGAGGGCCCAACGGCTCGCCCCCGCGGCGGAGGAAGGGAGGCGCATGTCCGGCGGCCAAGGATAGCCCGCGCGGTAGAGCGCCATCGCCTCGCTCCGGCGCAGGTTGTGGCGCGGGAAGCCGTTCGCCGCCGCTCCGTCCGACATTTTCGTGGAGAGAAGGGAGGAGGAGAGCGTCGAGAGGAAGAAGGGAGAGGAGAGCTCGCCGGTGTGAAGAATTGTGGGGGCGCGCCGCGCGGCGGGGGGTTTTTATAGCACCGCGAGCGGCCGGGCATTTACTGCGCGCGCGTCCCCTCGCTGCCGCCCGCCACGCCATTACGCCGGCAGCCTTTGGTCGGGGCGCATGCACTGGGCGGCCGCCACGCCATAAACGCCGGCAGCCTTTGACCGCGCGGAAGCCGAGAAGACGATCACGGGCAGTTCTGTTCCCGCGCTTTCTCGTCAAGTCGCTGACCGAGCTGGCCCACGCGCGCGGCCGCGCAGTTTCGCCCCCCCCCCAGGCCGAACCCAGCGGGCTGGGTTTGGCCTGGGTGCCGCGGCGCTATTTAGCGCCGAAACGGCGCTATTTGGGCCTCTGGGGGGGCGAGTGGTGAAGAAGCGGCGCTATTCGCCGCTTCCGCCGCGAAAAAAGCCCCCTGGGGGGGCTCTGGGGGGGACGGCTGGAAATGCCCTAAGAAAGCTGGGTCTATGTTTTGTATACAATTAGTCCACTGGTGCAGTGGTGGCGTGCTATGCGAACGTGAGGTCTCTGGTTCTAATCCCGTGTCCGGCACAGTTACTATAATTTTTCGGCCTCGTCTGACAGGTGGGACCCACGTCAAGCTGAAGTGAGCTCGCAATTGCTATATAAAAGTTATATAGGGGTCTCTTTGCTAAAGAACAGATGCCACATGTCGGCCTTAGAATCGTTTGGGACTAATCTGCACCAAATAGCAACTTTTAGGAGCACCTGACCCCTATTTATAAGAATTGGGATTAGTTTGCACATCATCAACAACTTTTAGGACTTGTGATGTATTTAACTCTTCCTGGAAGGGAGGTGGACGTCGTAAGGAGAGGCCTGCGTTGGCTGCTAGCTGAAATCCCGTCATAACAATCAATTAATGACTCATAGCGTTGGTTGTGTCTAATATGCCGTGAAAGCGACAATGCGAGAGCAAGTTCAATAGTATAGCCAACAACGGGTTCTAAACCATATAGCCAACAAAAATAATAGTTAGTCATAAAAATATGTTACTTTATGCATGAGGGTATATGGTCTACCTGCCAATCTCACAAGGTGTTTAGAGGAACACGTGATTCAGCTGGGTTTAACATTAGAGTCCACCTCCCTTCTTTCTCCACATCTCTCTACTCCATATCATTTAAAATATATTATTTTAACTCTTATATCCTTATGACATAAGCTTATTTTACTTGCTCCGACTACTGCTTTATCCAGGCCTCGGAAAAGCGTCAATCAAGCGAAGTGATGGAACACACGTGGATGACATTATATATATGATAGAACATGTGTTAGCTAATTTCATATATATGTTTTAGGTTCTCCAAAGAGTCATTAATTGATTGTTATGGAGGGAACTTTTTTCTTTCTTTCTCCTTCTTCTTTTATCATTTTGGGTGTACGCACTCTTGATATCTCAACTAGTTTATAATATCATGGTGGTACATAGCACTCGCATAGCACCGGGAATGGACTCATCCCTGCGTCGTCCCCACGGGCGACTCGCCGTCCCGCCGCCGAGACTACCTCAAGCCGCTCCTTCACTAGCCGCCACGGCTGATCCTCCAGGGAAAAGCGCCATGCATGTCCTCTTTCGGCTCCCTCCCATACCAACCATCTCACCCAGATCTCAGCGCCCCTCCATAACCTACGTCGTCGCTCCTGCCTGACCTGCACCGTCGGCGGCTGGTCGAGCAGGCCTATGCTCACGTTGTTGTTTTGCGCCATGTGGTTGTCCTACGAGCGAGATCCCTGGTGGGTGTCAATAGTGTGCGATCATGGTGTTCTCGGGACGCAGATCCGACGACCGACTCCATGATCCGCTCATGGGTGGCTACTTGTGGCGTCGAGTGATTCTGTGAAGAAAGCTATAGGCCAAAGGATCATGGGCGCTGCAGCTAGATAGGTTGCGGTCCTTTGGTTCTGATATGGGGTAGACCGATCTTCTCAATAAGCACTATGCGGATTTGTGGTAGACGGATGATAGATAACTTGCGTCTCGCTGAAAACTCTCCGTCTAATCTCTGTTGCCAATGCAACCACTTGCAGCCCCTTAGATATTCTAAACTCCACATAACCGCACAAGTAGCCAGCGACTACTATTGGTCATGTTTTCTCAATGGAACAACAAATAACACGCATAATTTATAATTTGTATACTTCAAGATGAATGCTTCCCGCAGTTCAACAAGAGATTCTAGTGTTGATGTTTTATCGTAGTCTAAACCTTCTAATTTGGATATAAGAGGTATATTTATGAGGGATGGGGGTGTGGCCAAGGACCAATTCGCACCATCCCTTGGGCCAATGTCGGATATATACCAACTAGGAGTATATCAGATGGTGGTCTAAAGTGCCGGATTGCCAGGGTGGCCTAAATGGTAGTGGGCTACGGTCCATTGGGCTGCCCAGTAAGCTGACGCACGGAAGCCGGATTCTAGAAGAACCCGGATCACGGCCCACGTGATACGGCTTGGAGTAGAAGGCAGATTCCTTACTTTCAAAGTTAGCACATACCGTAGTCTTCTAGGTTTCCTTCTCTGTATGCCCTAGCCCGGCTATTATATAAAGCCGGACGGGAGATAAGATTAATAGACAAGAAGCGAAAGTCCAACTCGCCGAGAGGTGGATCCTTGACGTGTAGCTAATAGAACCTCACATTGTACTCTGTATTCCCAGGCTTTAGTCCTGAATAGTGAGATTGCAGGAGTAGGAACGTCGCATTACTGCGTCGTACCGAACCTGGGTAAAACCCTGTGTCATCGTCCATCGTACAATCATGTCCCCCCACTTCTCTATCGGTAGTCTCATGGCACCCCCGTCTATGAATGCTACTATGATGTCTCGACAGTTGGGGCCCACCATGGGGCCGGCGACGTCAGGCGTTAAGTTTCGATCGGGGATACTTGGCGGAATCGGCAATACCATAACTGTCGGAAGCATGGAATTCGACAACGACGTCGGGCGCTTCCTCGATAATGGATCATACATACCAGCGCGGAATCATCTTGTAAGTGCCTGCGTGTTACCGATTGGATCTTCAAACATCTTTATCGGATTAATTGCAGAGGCAATGTGATTATGCGGTGGAAGTAAATTTATCCCACCCGCCCTATACCCAGTCGAAGACGACTATGATGTCGGGTTTTGCTCAGATCACCGACATACAAGTGAATCACACTTTATCGGCATGGTGCAATCCGAGATCGCCAAAAACACAGATGAAAGCAATCCCGTGCAAGAGGCAGAAAACAACAGTCCCACAACAGAGGTGGAAGATCCGACATTCGTCAACATGACGACGAACTCGGAAGATGATTTCGTGCTAGCCGCCATTGAGGCGAGATTTGAATCAGAAACTGGATCAGACAATTTTGATTTCGAAGATGAAGACGAGGACACTTTCGAAAGAAAGTTTAAATCTCTTCAAGAGGATTCCATGAGGTACTGATGGCAAAACCGGCTGAAAACACGGATGCCGACAGCCAGGAAAGCCCTAGAACTCCTCCGCCAGAAGAAGAGAGATAAGAAGGAGAAACTTCTCCAACATACCCTGATGTCAAAGAATTGACAGAGGAAGAACCCAGCAAGAAACCTCCCTCTTCCAAGAAGAAGCACAAAGCCGCTAAAAAACTCCAGTATAAACTCCGGAAGAAGAAATCGGCCGATCCAGCCAATGAAAGCCTGGAAGTAGGAGATGCAAGCGGAGTAAAACCTGCGGAGAAGAAAACAAAGGAAATCCTTGTTCCGCCAATGACAGAACAAGACGAACAGGAGTTACTCCAAACACCAGTGGGACCTCACGAGCCCCCTGAAGCGCTAGAAGCCCGGAGAAGAGCTCTCCAGAGGCAGCAGCAACATCTATTTCAAACTCGAGAACACCTCCGAAAAAACCCAGGATGACATCAAGGTCATGAAGGAAGAAATTGAGGAATACGAGAGAAAGAATAGATCTTGCATTAAACCTACAAGGATACCCGGAATCGCAAGACCGAAAGTACTGCCGCCAAAAGAAAGGTTTCATAACCCATCTTGGCAAAAGCAAGTAAACGACAAAGATGCCAGAGGCGAGCCAATATACAAAACCGCAGCAGAAAACGCGGAAGCATTGTTCGCCATCCTCAACAACGATATGTACTCCAATGGTGAAAAACTTCAAGGGGTGTATGCTTTCCTAGGAAAATCATTGCAACAACAACAGCGGGGGCACCAGCGATCGAGGAATTTGCACGACGACTCCGCCCTATGCAAAACAGCTACATGCACCGTTGGAGCACCTGGACCGGAAGAACCTGGAGATTCAAACAATTCGAAAGAGAAAAAATCAGATCCAAGAAAGGACAAGAACAAACCCGACAATAAGGATGAGGCGTCCAGAACCGGATCCCATCTCCCGAAAGATGGAATTAATCCCCGATATCGGGAGGAAAAGAACCGGAAAGACGGAAAAGCAATGCCGCCTCCGAGACGCCCTGCTGGAAATGCAGGAAGACGGGATATACCTCACAGGCGTGAGAGATCCCGGACGCCCCCCAGGAATAAGGAAAGACACAGGAGCAGAACTCCAACTTATCCCAAAGGGCATGATCACAGAAGAAATAGAGAGGATCCCGGAAAAGCGCGTTCGCGCCACAATGGAAAAGAAAGGAGCAGATCCCCTTCTGTCCATTCAGCCGACAGATACTCCGCACACATGGATAGGGTGGAAAGAGATGATTTATACTTCGGACCTAAGTGCTTCACGGATAGGATCCGGAGAATAACTTTGCATTCTGGCTTCGCCAAAGTTGGTCCAACGTACCAAAAAACACCGGTAGCACAAATCCGGATACCTGGCTTTCAGACTATTACACAGCCGTCCAAATTAAGAATGGGACAGACCTGGAAGCTGTAAAGTTTCTCCCCCTAATGTTACTGGATGGAGCCAGAGACTGGATCAATGGACTACCCTCCAGAACTGTCGATAGCTGGGATGACATGGCTAGAGTATTTACTCAGCATTTCCGGGGAACCTATAAACGCCCAAACAGCATCAACCAGCTAAACCGTTGCACCCAATTTGAATACGAACCATACGTGGATTTCATCTCAAGATGGACGGCAATGAAGAATAGTTGCTCTGGAGTAACTGACGTTCAAGCAATGCATGCTTTTGTCAATGGCTTAAAACCCGGACTTGTACCGTTCATGATCGGTTCCAAAAAGCACAAAGATCTCGGATCTATGCTTACAAACGCCATTGAGCATGCAGCGGCCGAAGACGACATCAGAGCGAGAGGACGCAATATCGATACCCTGATCCAAGCCAAAAAGACCGCTCGCCGTGAGAAGAAAGGAACTCCAGATGCAACATGTCACATCCCAATTTTGCAATACCTGATAACACAGTTGTTTTGCTAATTGCTTGATAAATAAACTTTGGTTGTGTTTGTTTAAGTGCAACTAAACAAACTAATTATATAAACTTACATGGCTAAGAAATTGAAAACAAAATATTCAACATATTGTTCCAATGACCTTGGAAATATTTTCTAAAGTAAAGATTGATCATCCCATACTTGTTGAATATTATTCCAAGACCTAAATTAAGAAAGAGGAAACACTTAATAAATTTCCCAAAAAGATTATCAGAAAAAGAGACATTCTTAGATGCTTCACCAAAATATTATCAAATGTTTTTCCAACCTTGCAAGCTTAAAAACAAAGTATTGGAGAGCATTGACTTGCTATCTCTAGTCACATAAATATTTTGGCAAAGCATTGTTAAAGAAAAGCCAAGTGCTTTATTAAATTGAATTTCCAATATTTCAAGAAACAGAAAACTAAAACAAGTTACTATTGGAAACTTTCTTCAAATGGTCTGAAATTAATACCATTGCTTCCTTATATCACATAAGGAACACACACAAGAGTACACCAAAAATTGAATCCATTAAAGTTCTGAAAACATGAATTTTCTCCACAGCAACAATTGGAATTTTGAACAAGTTTGTTCTACAAACTTTTTCAAAATGCCATGAAATAAATAACACATGCTCTATATCATAAATAAGGATGAAAGCCAAAAGGGCACAAGTTTTTGAATTGATTAAGTTTCCAAAAACCCCTGTTTTCTTTACAGCACCTTTTAGAAATTTGAACAAGTTTGTTCTATGAAGTAACTCAAAATGACTTGAATTTGCTACCACATAAGGAACACATCAAATAAGGAATGTATGCTGGGTCGCTGGAGCTAGTATGCAAAAATGCCTTTTGCATGATCCATGTTTCCGAGTTCTAGACTGATTGATCACTCACAGTCACTCGGCGTGAAGATTAAAACGCTATCGAGCCATTTAAAGCACTAAGGACAGTTAAAGCATACAAACCAGAGAATTTAGAAGATAAAGGAATAATAACCCGGAAAAACTTGCAGAGTAGTTATGTAACATTAAACTACAAAAGGCGGAGTACTTTTTCATTCAAAAGAATAGAAGCGTTACAAAAATGTTTACACCATAAGTTCGGTAATGCTCCTATTTTTGTATCTACCCAGGACCCGAAGCTCTTCTTCAAGCATCTGAGTCTTCTTTGCTGGAAGAATCCTCTGGAGTATCCGGAATTGCCTCCTCCGGGTAGACGATGGAGATGTTGTGTAGAGGCTCCAAACCGGGAGGTTCAGAACCCCTCATATGCATACATTCACGATCCCAGGAAGATCAGTCGTGAACAACATACGAAAGTGGTACACAGATACAATATCCATTACACAAATAAAAGCAGTCTTACAAGCCAATGGTCACATGACCAAGTCTTTATTCACTGCCACGCGGGGCAGACAAAGTCTTGCAACAACTAAACAGCGGAAGATAAACGTAGATAGCCCATGTCAAACTTTCACCAACAGGCTGCTGACCGGGAGCCGGGCCTAGTTCGCGTAGTCGTCGGAATAGTACCCTTCCTCGTATTCCTCCTCGGGTGGTATCTCCTCAAAGTCTGGCAAGTATATACCAGGGGCGAAACCATAATGAGTACGTTTGAATGTACTCAGCAAGACATCCTTTATACACTTACAAATGCATCATGCTTATATGGTGGATAGGTAGGCCGTAAATAGGGCTCACTACCAATGATGTTCATATAAGATGACACCAAAGTTGCAGTCATATTAATCTGTATCTTCGTTGAAGAAGATACTTCAGAAGAAAATAACATAGTTTCCTTTCTCTTGTAGATATCGCATTTACAAGAGGTTTTATAAAAGAATTTTCTCTTTACAAAACTTCTTGGGACAACATGTCCAAACTTCACCGGTACCTTCCAGGTACAACACTTCAAGTTTGAAAAACATTCTTTGGAAAAACTCAGCACAATACTAGCTACATGGCCTTTCAACTGCCCATATCCGAGGGCTCGGCTATTCTGAATAGTTTTACTCTGCAGAGGTGGTACACATTCCACTAGATCCAAAACTCTGCCATGGGCCACCCATGGATCGACACGGCAATATGCAAGCACCAGAGAATTGATCCTAACTCTCCACTCTGACACAAGCTAGCATATGCTTATTCCTTTAGATGGGTTGTTCTCCCCGGCATCAGGTCCCGCCTTGCCTAGTCGGGAGGCCCAGCTATCGCTTCCGGAGGAGAACTTAATCCCTCACTGCTTATGTCCCGTTTCTCCCTCCTGGCGACACTTCGGTTCAGAGAATCAGCTTCTCTATAGCACCTTGGAATAAAACATACACTAACAAGTTCAAGCATCTAGATAGGCCCCATACCCATTTAGGGGTAGAGTGGCAGTACATCTTGGTTGTCCAGCGAAGACTAGGTTATGTGCCTTTTGAAAACATTTGAAAAACACCTTCTCGTTTTTCCTCCGGTGAACAAGGTCCCGCCTTTCCACCATAATCTCCTCTTCGGAACACCTTTGTTTTGCGAAAGCACATTTTAAAGTTGTCCACTTAGGGACTCAATATTATTGTTTAAGACGGTATTTATATACCTTATGGTGGCTAAGGGCTTGGGTAACACCAAGTTGACTAATGGCAAGTGATATATAATATATATATATATATAATATTAGTGATAGTATTCACTCAATAAAAGAGTTTTAGCAAACAAGTTTTTGAAAACTTCAGAACTAGGTAATGCATAATTGTAGTGGGAATATAACATCAAGCTTTAAGGATGGATTGCCTTGGAGTTACTGAGGATCTTGGTCTTGCTCACAACAAGTATGGTAATAATATCCTCCCGTCCCGACTATTTCCTCGTCGTTTTCTATCGTCGTAAAATAAAACAAAGCATCCTACCAGAACCTTACTAAGCAATAACTTGACTCAAACAAAAGATACAGCAAGCAATGAACACACACAAAAATAATACACAAGCTTCTAAAATAATTTCACTCAAACATGCATCAATAGTTATAATATTCACTATCACTACCACAACTACTAGAGTTGAACTAGTTTGTTTTTCAACCAAATGAGATGGAACCAGTTGGTGTTCCACTAGGTTTTCCATGTCATTTTAGAGGTATTATGCCTCTGGTCCATCTTGTGGAAGCAAACTAATTCATGGCAAAAATTGCTACTAGTTACTCTAGTGGAAACATTGCTACTAGCAAATAATAATAAAGCCTAGACATGCATTTCTAAAAGACTTAAAGTAACTTACAGAGAAGGAAACATGTATTTAACAGTACCAAAATGGTACTGGATCCAAGTAAAAACACTTATACAACTAGGATAAAAATCTAGCAAACCATTTTATCACAACAATTAAATAAAATAAACCTAGGGATTTCTACTATGCTCATTTTAATGTCCAAACAAATACTAAGCATGCATGGATTTTTTTAACATGGCATCTCTGTGAATAAAACTACCTAAGAACACTCAACATATCATTTATACATGCTACAAAACAGATTGGCACAATCAAACAATGATTTACATAATAACTCTATTCACTTTATTTCTAACAGAAATATGCATTTTCTAAGATCTGTCCTAAAATTAATTCTAGAGCTAAAAAATTTACACAAATCTAGGAATACATAGATCTATCTACTATATAACAGATCCAATTGGATTCACATCAAAAAGTGCTGTAAAATAAATTCTAAAAATCACAAAACAAGCTACTGGTGTTTTACCAAAAGGGATACCATTTCAAAATGGTAGCTCACCTTGGGGTGAGGTCAAGTCCTACTAGTAGATTTAGTCAAGATCTACTCTAGGAATTTTAGTTTGCTCATTTTAGACATTCCATTCAAAAGTTAGGCCATAAAAATTCTCACAGACAGTCCTTAGTTCAAGATTTTTCATTTGTTCTGTGTTCATCCAAAACCAGATCTGCTTGTTGCCCTCGTTCAAGATTTCGTTCAGGAACCTCTGTGAATTTTTGCACGTTTTATGGTTGAACTTAACATTTTCATTTTTGAATAAAGAAAACAGACGTTTCCTGGACATTTTGAAAAAGAAAATAAAATACAGCGCAGTGGGCTGGTCAACGCCTGGGGCGCGGCCCAACTGCGCCTCGCGGCCCGCCTCGCTTCCGCGACGCGCGGGAACGGGCGTACCGCTTCGCCATTCAAGCATGGCCGTAGATCTGGAGATCTACGGCGCACGGCCATTCTTCCTCTCTCTTCCCTCGTTCTAATTTTTCTCCGGCGAGTTCCACAGAGACCGGCGGCGAGAGATGGACGGAGCTCACCTAGGGGGGTTGCAGGGCCAAGGGAAAAGGTCGGGGAAGTCTCGTGTGGTCGATGCCGTGTAGTGGTACAGCAGCAACGGCCACGGGGTCCCTCCAATCGAGGGCGCCGTGCTCGGGTTCCGCGGCGGCTCCGACGAGGGCTTCGGCTCTTCTTTAAACGAGGGAAGGTGGCGCGGTTCAGGGTGGGGCTACGGAGGTAGGGGAGTGCGTCTAGGTGAGTGATAGAGGCTGTGGTGGATTGTGTGGGGCGTATTTTGCCCCGTGCTGTCCCGGCGATTAGCGCTACCGCGGGCAGCTCGGAGACATTGAGTGGGGTGGGGAGTGACAGTGAGGTGAGGGGGAGGTGGTGCACTGGGGTAGAGGCTCGGGGGTGGTTTATATAGAGTTGGCGACGGTGGCGCACGCTCGGGCGTGGCCGTGTGCCCACGGCAAGCCCGTGCACGCTCTGGCACGTCCCGGGTCGCTCCCCCGGCCCCGTGGGAGGTTCCAACGCGACGAGGAAGGCTCGGCATCCACTTGCACCGTGCCAAGTCGAGGAATACACGGGCGAACGCCACTGTGGCTCAGGATAGGGAGCAGCCTGTCAGGCGCCCATCCCTCCTTCTGACGGGTTCGTTCCATAGAAAACAAAAAAATTCCTACGCGAGAGACACCCGAAAGGCCAAGATCTAATCTAGGAGACGAATTGCAACGGGCAACGAGAGGGTTAAGGAGAACACATACCCTCGAAGACTCAAAGTGGTACGAGATCAAATCTCGTTGTTGGCGTAGTCGTACTCACACCGATCCCGATAGCGAGAAGATGGGCACCGCAATCCGGCGGTGCATCCGTGATCGGTCACACGTACGGTTGATGACGACCTCCGTTCCCTCGTTCCAGCGGGGCGCGGAAGTAGAGGATCCCTCGGAACTCCAGCAGCACGACGGCGTGGTGTGGTAGAGAAAAACATTGCTCAGGGCTTCGCCAAGCGCACGAACAAGTGGTGGAGCAGCGGCAGAAGGGAGGAAGAGATGACACAAGTGTGTGTGTGTGTGGGAGGGAGAGGGAGCTCTCACCCCTCCTTTTATAGGAGGGGATGGCAGCCACGAATTTTTGGCTGCCTCCACCTCTCCCTCATCATGTGAGTGGAGTCTCCACTCAAGCCACTCATTCTTCCATGAATTCCCACTCAAAATCCCAAGGGTTTTCTTTAATAAATAAATAAAACAATTTTATTTCTTTATTTTAATATTTGTTAATTCCATTAACAAACATTAACATATAACCCCTTGAGTTAGTTGTTAAATCTATTAACAACCATTTGATAAGAATCCCCTTGAACTATTTCAAAATTACTCGAAACAATTTCGGTGACTATTTCAATATTCCTCGAAACAATTTCGGTGCTGTCCAAACTTTCCTCTGATATTCCGTATCCTCTCAAATGCGTCATCGAACCTTAAGTGTGTCACCCTACAGTTCGCGAATAAGATAGACATGATCGAGACTCCTCTCCGATCAATAATCAACAGCGGGATCTGGAGATCCGTGATGACTCCTATATATTCAACGATGACTCTCGTGATCGTGTGAACCAACAACACCGTGAACTATTCCCTTTGTCTCGCGATATTTTACTTGTCCGAGATTCGATCATTGGTATCAACCATACCTTGTTCAATCTCGTTACCGACAAGTACTCTTTTCTCGTTCCCGTGATATAACATCCTTGTGATCATATCACGTGCTTGCAAGCGGTTTCGATGTGATATCACCGAGAGGGCCCAGAGTATATCTCTCCGTCATTTGGATGGACAAATTCCACTCTTGATCCATGATCCTCAACTAATACTTTCCGAATACTTAACGACACCTTTATAGTCACCCTGTTACGGTGTGACGTTTGATGCCATCAAAGCACTCTTCCGGTATCAGCGATTGACATGATCTCATGGTCTAAGGAATAAGTTACTTCGTATGTTTGATATAACAATGTAAACTAAATGACTTGATCGCATTGCTATATTCTCTTTGGGTATATGTTCATCACATCATTCTTCTAATGACATGACCCCGTTATTAATAACATCCAATGTTCATGATCAGGAAACCTTGATCATCTATTAATCAACGAGCTAGTTAAAAGAGAGGCTTTACTAGGAACCATTGTTTGTTTACTAAGCACACATGTATCAACGTTTCCGGTTAATACAATTCTAGCATGAGAAATAAACATTCATCATAAACAAGGAATAAGATAATAACCATTTTATTATTGCCTCTCGAGCATATTCCTTTCAGTCTCCCACTTGCACTAGAGTCAATAATCTAGTCTGTAAGCACTTAACACATATGGTGTCCTAGTGTTATTACCATGCTTCGCATGTGGTAAACATTATCAAAAAGATCTGAACTGTTCAGGTCCTATTGTATTTGCATGTTCTTTGCATCTACACGCATCACTCATTCTCTAATGAGATGGTTTTGTATATATATGGTCAATTGGTGAAAACTTAATTCCTCAGCTTAAACTGATGTCACTAACATTGTGAAAATGTAGCTTCATAGTGTTAGCATTCTTGGAAATTCACCAAGTTCCGGTGATACCTTAATTCCTCAGCTTAAACTGATGTTACTAACATTGTGAAAATGTAGCTTCATAGTTTCAGCATTCTTGGAAATTCACCAAGTTCAATAAAGAACTCCTTGACACAAAAGACGCTTATAATCAGTTGTCAACACAACGATATACTTTAGCCTTTGTTGTAGTATCTTTCACAATATTTCAATTTTGAAACTCTTTCAAATCTAGCATGGAACTTTCTTCCATCCTATTGTGCTACCCTTCATCACATATTTTAATTGAGATAAAATTTCTTGAATAAATGACAAGACTATTAGTGTAACATATTACAACTAATATTTGTCATTACTATATAGGAAAACATATCCTTAGCATTTCTAAAATGACACAAGGATCTCTCCCACTGTTGTCTAATCATCATATGAATTATCCTACTATAACATTTTATAGCATAGGACTCATCTGGTTGTGTACATAGCATGGAAACATGAATTAGAAATCTTAATTTCAATGAGGCTCATCATGTGTAAAAACACATGAATCTTGCTCAATTATTTTCCATGTGACAAGAACTCCTTCTTACCATTTTTATATTGACTTACTTCAATATTTCATCTATGTAATTTGGCTTCAATCATTTCAGGCACTTCAATCCATCTTTTATAGATATCTAAGCCCAATATCTTCTAATCCTTTCATCAATATGAAATGGAAAATATTAACCGTGTTAATTTAAAAATTAAAATACATATTTTGCAATCAACCATATGTCATCTACATAAAGTATTGGAAATATGTCATAGCGCTCCCACTTAATTTCTTGTAACTCTACAAGCATCTTTATCATTCATGATGGAATCAAACTCTTTTGATAACTTCATTAAGCTAAAGATTTCAACTTCGCTATGCTCACTTCAACCATTGAAGTGTGCATACCCTTCTAGCAACCTTTTGAATTTTTACAAAACTCTCAGACTGTGTCAAGTACACATCCTTGATCAAACTTCCTCGAGAGGAGAGTTGGTTTTGTTATTCAACTGCCATATCATAATATGTAACCTTTTGCTAGAACTATCCGCAAAGACTAAAGCATCACTACGGAAGATCAAAATCTTGTAGTAGTCAACTCTTTGAACTTCGTTGAAAACAACTTTTCGATAAGTACAACTTTCAAAAGATGTAAAATCCATGTCTTTGTCGCTATATAGACCCTTTTGCTATCGTTAGGCATCATGCCTATCGAAAGGACTACCAAGTCACATACTTGATATTCATACAAGGATACAATGGCGGATATAATGACTCATAGTCAATTTTACGAAGTCAGGGCCCATCATTTGCTTCAAGGTCCAGGTCCTTTGTTGTCAAAACAACACTTTATACTTAAACCACAAGTTGTTCTAAGTACAAAGTTTTTGGACTTCTCCGTTACAGTTCGCAAACTCATTTGAAGCATCTACAACATTTGTAGTGTCTTCTACTTAGTCAAAATAGTAAACCCCAGAACAACTTCCGGTGCTGCGCTACTCTTGACATGATAACGAAGATTCTCTAATCTCGTTGAGTTTGTACTGTGCTCCCACTCACTTGTTTCGCAAGAACTACTTTCTCGAGAAATCAACCCTTTCTGACAAACAACATTTGTCTTTTGGTTCGGTGATAGGAGAAATACCCAATGTTGTATTTGGGATAACCTTATAAACATATATTTATCCTATTTTGGTTGTAAACATTTTACACATGCTATGCATACCAAAACTTAAGAAAAATGACAATTCGGGTCACTACCCAAACCATATCTTATATGTTGTCAATTTCAACGGATCATGATGGTGCTCTTTTCAGTGTGAAAACGGTTGTCCTTAATGTATAAACTACAAAATTATAATGGCAATTTTATTAATCTTACCATGTCAAACAAGGTTTGATATTGTCTTTTGAATACTCCAATCTAATGTGGGTTATTCGAGAAGTATAAGTTGTAGAACAATTCTGCAACTTCTCAGATGTTTTGCTAAACTTGTAACTCAAAATTTATTCTTTATGATCGAATCATAAATACTTGATTATCTTGTTACATTGATTTTAACTTCATATTAACAACCTTTTGAACCAATTCAAAATGTCAAAATCCGTTCCCTTTAAATAGATATACTCACATATCTACTCAAGTCGTCGACAGAATTTTATGAAGGAAAAATTAATCCACCATACATGACTACACATCATGGACTATATACATCAACATGTATAATCTCCACTACATTAGTCGTCCATTCTATTTTGGCCTATGAACGGAATTTTAGTCATCTTTTGGAAGAAGTCTCAAAAGCGTCAATTTATTCAAAACAAAATGACTCCAGAAGTCCATCAGTATGGAGTTCCTTCATGTTTTCCTTTCCGATATGAACTAAAGTGGTGCTGTCACGATTTAAGTGAAACTCTTTCACATCTTGGAAGGTTTAGAATTTAGTTTTATAGATGTTTACTTTACCAACATGATTTATATTAACATATCCATCAATTATGGAATATGGTCATAGTTTGAACAATCTCATTTGTTCTCACAAAGGACTAGAACAAAATAACAATTTATTAAGTTCTTCAAATAAATCTTGAATGTTTGGTTCGATATGACAATGAACACAATAACACTTTATTTATATTCTTGGTATAATCGATTCCACATCTATTACTAGTTCCTTTTAGGCCCTTGTATTTCTTGCATTGCGTTGCTTTGTATGACAACTCATACCAACCAATGTGGTATCAAAATACCCAAAAATACTTTGTTAACTAGTAATACATCTATAACTTGTATATCAAGCATATACTCCTGAGCTGGACTTTTCAGTTATCTTCTTTTTCTGCCATATATCTTTTGTAATTCTATTTTCAATATTTCCTTTCCTTTACAGAAGAATCATTCAACATCAAACAATGCTAGCCGTACTAGCTCATTTTCTTTGGCGTGTTAGTCATATACTATCACCCATTGAGTCATACTTTGAGTTTGATTGTTCTACTAATACCACCATATTAATAGAATTCTTCTAGATTCCACTCTTAGCAATCTCCAAGTAAGGTAAACGACTTTACACATACTTTTAATCCATCCCATCATAACAATTTTATGATTAAGCTACTATAGCTCAAAGGAAGGGATTTAGAGGATAATTTTTAGCGTCCAACTTCTTGGAATAGTCAAACACCTAGCGTCTTCAATCATCGCATATATTCAGATAATATAAGCAAACATTGTCACGCTAAATTTGCATATATTCAGATAATATAAGCAAACATTGTCACGCTAAATTATACTCAGTCATGTTGCCACAAATAAGTTTCTAGATATCAATATATCTTTCACTTGATTGTTTCTGAAAACAACTCTTTTCAGTTCCTAAATCACCTTGATCAACAAAACATTCTTTTGAAGATAAAGTAATACGAAAGCAACCATGACTCTGTATTCTAAGTAGGAATTATTTGCTCTCTAGATTAATCAATCATTAACCATATGGAGCTAGGTAGGAAATACCAAAAGTCTACAATAGGACTCAATTTTAAATTTCAGTAATACGATACCAATCTCAAATGATTTTTACCAGATCATAACAGTTATGTCTCAATCAACAATCTAAGTGTAAGGTAGTTTTTGTGGATGCCAATGAATACTACAATTTGTGCAAATTCACTTTGATTTGTTGTTCATGATAAATAAGTTCAAGTTAATTCAAAAATTAAACCATGAACTCCCACTCAAAAACAATATCCCTCTTAGTCGTCTTTAGTGATTACACGAACCAAATTCACTACACCAAAACCGATCATCACGTGAGATGATGTAGTTTCAAAGGCGAACATCGACATGTTCATCATATCATCCATATGACTCATGCTTTACCTTTCGGTTACGTGTTCCGAGGCCATGTCTATACATGCTAGGCTCGCCAAGTAGAACCGTAGTATTGCGTGTGTTTCAAGGCCATGTCTGTACATGCTAGGCTTGAAAACACCCGTTGTATGCGAACATTGAGTCTATCACACCCGATCATCACGTGGTGTCTCGAAAACGACGAACTTTCTTAACGGTGCATACTTAAGGAAGAACACATTATTATCTTGATATTAAGTGAGAGGGATCATCTTATAATGCTACCGTCGCTATCTAAGCAAAACAAGATGCATAAAAGGATTAACATCACAAACATCACATGTAAGGATAACGTGATATGATATGGTCCTCCTTGCACTTGATCTCCATCATGTGCATCATGGTATGATCTCCATCATTCCACCGGCGTGGTACCAAGTACCATAGCATCCAATATTGATTGTCCATCAAGAAGAAGACAATCATATGGATACCATACGGTATATCAATAATTTACAAAATAGATCATCTCATAATCAAATTTGTAATATTGACCATATCACATCACATGCCCAGCAAAAACTAGTTAGACGCCTCTAATTTATTTTTGCATATTTTACGTGGCTTAGGGCTTTCGATGATAGAACCGTTCATACCTACGAACATCAACCACAACGTTGATAAACACATTTTTAACAACCCTTCGTAGATTAGATCTTAACTATAGTAGGAGAAACGGACACCCCCTTAGCCACAAGTGAGACAACTCTCGCGTACATAGTACACGTAAACTTAGTCTGGGGCAGCTTCATCCTACTATGCCACTAAGATCATAAAATACTCAAGGAGGCAATAACATGATCATCAACGCCCACATACTCATATGTGTTCTACCCGTACAAAACATCTACGCATAGATCCGGCTCTGATACCACTGAAGGGTTCGTTGCATAGAAAACAAAAAAATTCCTACGCGAGAGACACCCGAAAGGCCAAGATCTAATCTAGGAGACGAAGTGCAACGGGCAACGAGAGGGTTAAGGAGAACACATACCCTCGAAGACTCAAAGTGGTACGAGATCAAATCTCGTTGTTGGCGTAGTCGTACTCACACCGATCCCGATAGCGAGAAGATGGGCACCGCAATCCGGCGGTGCATCCGTGATCGGTCACACGTACGGTTGATGACGACCTCCGTTCCCTCGTTCCAGCGGGGCGCGGAAGTAGAGGATCCCTCGGAACTCCAGCAGCACGACGGCGTGGTGTGGTGGAGAAAAACATTGCTCAGGGCTTCGCCAAGCGCACGAACAAGTGGTGGAGCAGCGGCAGGAGGGAGGAAGAGATGACACAAGTGTGTGTGTGTGGGGGGGCGGGAGAGGGAGCTCTCACCCCTCCTTTTATAGGAGGGGATGGCAGCCACGAATTTTTGGCTGCCTCCACCTCTCCCTCATCATGTGAGTGGAGTCTCCACTCAAGCCACTCATTCTTCCATGAATTCCCACTCAAAATCCCAAGGGTTTTCTTTAATAAATAAATAAAACAATTTTATTTCTTTATTTTAATATTTGTTAATTCCATTAACAAACATTAACATATAACCCCTTGAGTTAGTTGTTAAATCTATTAACAACCATTTGATAAGAATCCCCTTGAACTATTTCAAAATTACTCGAAACAATTTAGGTGACTATTTCAATATTCCCCGAAACAATTTCGGTGCTGTCCAAACTTTCCTCTGATATTCTGTATCCTCTCAAATGCGTCATCGAACCTTAAGTGTGTCACCCTACGGTTCGCGAATAAGATAGACATGATCGAGACTCCTCTCCGATCAATAATCAACAGCGGGATCTGGAGATCCGTGATGACTCCTATATATTCAACGATGACTCTCGTGATCGTGTGAACCAACAACGCCGTGAACTATTCCCTTTGTCTCGCGATATTTCACTTGTCCGATATTCGATCATTGGTATCAACCATACCTTGTTCAATCTTGTTACCGACAAGTACTCTTTTCTCGTTCCCGTGATATAACATCCTTGTGATCATATCACGTGCTTGCAAGCGGTTTCGATGTGATATACCCGAGAGGGCCCAGAGTATATCTCTCCGTCATTTGGATGGACAAATTCCACTCTTGATCCATGATCCTCAACTAATACTTTCCGAATACTTAACGACACCTTTATAGTCACCCTGTTACGGTGTGACGTTTGATGCCATCAAAGCACTCTTCCGGTATCAGCGATTGACATGATCTCATGGTCTAAGGAATAAGTTACTTCGTATGTTTGATATAACAATGTAAACTAAATGACTTGATCGCATTGCTATATTCTCTTTGGGTATATGTTCATCACATCATTCTTCTAATGACATGACCCCGTTATTAATAACATCCAATGTTCATGATCAGGAAACCTTGATCATCTATTAATCAACGAGCTAGTTAAAAGAGAGGCTTTACTAGAAACCATTGTTTGTTTACTAAGCACACATGTATCAACGTTTCCGGTTAATACAATTCTAGCATGAGAAATAAACATTCATCATAAACAAGGAATAAGATAATAACCATTTTATTATTGCCTCTCGGGCATATTCCCTTCACCTTCCCGTTCTCCTCTCTCTGAAGTCACCTCTCTCTCTCTCTTGTTTTAGTCAAACCACTTGCGAGACAAGGTGCAGAAGATGGAGTGGTTGGATTCAGCTCCTAGAAGCCCCAATCCGTGATCAAAAATATTTACTGAGCCAAAAGTTATAAGCATTTGAAAAACGCTCTAGTTCAATGTTTCTGAAAACGAAAATTCAGTTAAGTTTTCAGTTACTGAAATTTTTGCTAAGTGTTAAGAAAACAGAGAAGGTAACTGAATGTTGGGTTTGTTTTCAGGCCTTTAAAATTCTCTAAATTTTATTTTCCAAGCTTGGTTCTGTTTAGCATCTTTAGTACTTTTCAAAACAGCAAAAGGATTTAAATTTGAATATCAATTGCTTGGTGAAAACAAGGTGGAAAAAGTGCTATTTGGTGTTTTTCACTGTTTTCCAAAATTTAACTTTTCTGCCTTATTTCTTAGCATAAAACCTTCAAGCAAAACATTGTTTCTGTGATTCCATTTTCTCAACTAGGTTATCCAAAATGTAGTTCATATATCCAAGATCACATTCATGCATTGAAAACACAAAATGTGAATTCTTATCATATGAATAACAAGGGTGCAAAACTCCTACTTGACTTGTTTTTCCAAAATTTGTTTTTATTAGAAAAGCTCTTGTTTTCACTTTTTGGTTAATTTGTTTTCTTGATTCCACTTGATTCAATATTCCATTATAAGTTGTTTTCAACATTGCCACATGGGTTTTGAGTTAAGGTAGCAAGAATTATAAAAATAGAAATAATACAAAAGAGATCAAAACCATCAGAAACAAGTGGTTGGTTTTAAAAAGAAAATGCTTGCTTGCATAGATAGTCATAGCTCAATACAACATGATGGATTACACAAGGGCCATAAAAAGGTTTTGTTGGCTCTAAAAATTGGATTCCCTTATGTAATACAAGTGGGCTAAAACTGGGGTGTGACAGATCACCCCCCCTTAAAAGAATCTCGTCCCGAGATTCGCGGGTTTAGTCTTTGAGAAAACCAGGAAACTCGTTCCTGATAAAATCTTCATGCTCCCAGGTTGCTTCCTCCTCAGAGTGATTCGTCCACTGAATCTTAAGGAACTTGAAAGCATTTCTCCTGGTAGCACGAACATTCTCCTCAAGTATCCGCTGGGGTTGATCACGGTAAGTCAAATCATCATTGAGGTCAATGGTCTTGAAGTCAATGGCTTCGTAAGTGAGATTCTGCTCGGGTACTTGAAGACACTTCCGGAGCAATGACACGTGAAACACATCGTGAAAAGCTGACAGCTCCTCAGGTAGTTCCAGCTGATAAGATACCTCTCCACGACGGGCTAGGATCTTAAACGGGCCAATATATCGGGGTGCAAGCTTTCCCTTGACATGAAAACGCTGCATCCCTTTGAGCGGCGTAAAACGAAGGTACACAAAATCTCCGATAGTGAAAGAGCATCGCGACGCTTAGTGTCCGCATAACTCTTCTGGCGTGATTGTGCGGCTTTAAGGCGGTCACGGATTAAATGCACTTGCTCTTCTGCAGCCTTCAGAGTATCAACTCCAAAGATCTGACTGTCTCCTGTTTCAGTCCAGTTCAGAGGGGTACGGCATTTACGTCCGTAAAGTGCTTCAAACGGTGCCATTTGTAGGCTTGACTGATAACTGTTGTTGTAGGAGAATTCTGGAAACGGCAGACAATCCTCCCATTTAACTCCATAGGACAAAACACAGGCACGGAGCATGTCCTCCAAGATTTGGTTCACACGCTCTGTCTGTCCATCAGTCTGTGGGTGGTAGGCTGTGCTAAAGGCTAGCTTGGTTCCCAAGGCTTCGTGTAGCTTTTTCCAGAATCAAGAAGTGAACTGCGATCCTCTATCTGACACAATTCTGCTGGGAATTCCATGTAGGATGACTATCCGGGAAATGTAGAGATCAGCGAGCTGGTCTCCTCGATATGTGGTCTTGACAGGGATAAAGTGTGCAACTTTGGTGAGCCTGTCAACGACTACCCATATCGAATCATTTCCTCGACTGGACCGTGGTAGTCCAGTAATGAAGTCCATCCCAACTTCTTCCCATTTCCAAACAGGCACTTGCAATGGCTGTAACAAACCAGCGGGACGCTGATATCCAGCCTTCACTTGCTGACAAATATGGCACTTGGCTATAAACGAGGCTATATCTCGCTTCATCCCGTGCCACCAAAACTTCTCCTTCAAATCTTGATACATTTTGGTTCCTCCAGGGTGAATAGAGTATAAAGTGTCATGAGCCTTAGTCATGATGGTTTGCTTCAACTCAGATTCAGCCGGAACACAAATATGTTCTTTATACCATAGGACTCCATCAGAATCAATGGTAAAACCTGCAACTTCTTCTTTCTCCATGCGGGTTTTTATTCCCTGAATGCTCTTCTGGCCTTTCTGAGCTTCCTTGATTTGATCAACTAGGGTCGGTTGAACGTCCATGGCTTCCAACATTCCATAGCTGACCACCTCGATACCAAGCTGGTCAAGTTCTTTCCACAACTCTGGTTGTCTGATCTGGATCATGGAATTCAGAGAGACCGACTCTCGACTAAGAGCGTCTTCAACAACATTTGCCTTTCCGGGGTGATAGTGGATACTAAGATCATAATCCTTGATGAGATCTATCCAACGGCGTTGCCTCATATTGAGTTCATGCTGTGTGAAGATATACTTCAAACTTTTATGATCCGTATAGATTTCACACCTTTTTCCGATAAGGAAATGTCGCCATGATTTGAGAGCATGTACAACAGCAGCAAGCTCTAAGTCATGGGTAGGATAATTCATCTCATGAGGTCTCAACTGGCGCGAGATGAATGAGATGACCTTTCCTTCTTGCATGAGAACACTCCCAAGTCCAAGCTTAGAAGCATCACAATACACATCGAAACTCTTGGAGACGTCCGGCATGATGAGTACCGGGGCTGTCACCAATCGATTCTTCAGCTCTTGAAAGCTCTCAGCACATTTGTCCGTCCAAACGAACTTGCTATCCTTCTTGAGAAACTGTGTGAGTGGTCTGGCTATACTGGAAAATCCTTGAACAAACTTGCGATAATATCCGGCTAATCCCAGAAATGATCTGACTTCAGTCTGATTAGTCGGGGCAGCCCGATTAGCGACAGACTGAACCAGAGCAGGGTCAACAGAGATTCCACCTCCGGATACTACATGTCCAAGAAAACCAACTTCCTTCAACCAGAATTGACACTTGCTGAACTTAGCATACAGTTGACGCTATCGAAGTGTTCCGAGGACAATTCTCAGATGTTCTTCGTGTTCTTCCTCACTCTTGGAGTAGATAAGAATGTCGACAATGAACACCACGACAAACTTGTCCAAGCATTCCATGAAAACCTTATTCATAAGATTCATGAAGTAGGCAGGGGCATTGGTTAGACCAAACGACATCACGGTGTACTCATACAACCCATAACGTGTGGTGAAGGCGGTCTTTGGAATATCAGTCTCACGAACCTTCAACTGGTGATAACCAGTATGAAGATCGATCTTTGAGAAAATCCTTGCCCCATTTAGCTGGTCAAACAGGTCTTCAATTTTGGGGAGCGGGTATTTGTTCTTGATGGTGATATCATTCAACTTACGGTAATCTACACATTGGCGTGAGGAACCGTCCCGCTTGTCCACAAAAATGACAGATGATCCCCATGGTGATGCACTAGGGCGAATCAGACCTTTCCTTAACATGTCATCCAGCTGCTTCTTCAACTCATCAAGCTCCTTCGGGTTCATCCGGTCCGGTTTCTGTGCGATGGGTCCAGTACCGGGTACCAACTCAATCACAAACTCGGTATCCCGATCAGGCGGTATACCGGGTAGTTCATCGGGAAACACATCCGGGTATTCACATACTACCGAAACTTCCTCAAGTGCAGGTGTGGCTATACCAGTGTGGCTGTGGACTTCTGACTTTGACTTGGTTGCGGCGAAGGCAACTCTTTCCCCATCACTGGCAGTCAATGATATGGACTTTCTGGTGCAGTCTATCACACCACTATACTTGGTCATCCAATTCATGCCTAGTACTACTTCTATCCCTTGGGATCCTAGTACTATGAGGTTGGCATGAAAAGTTTTCCCTTGTATGTAAACGGGTACTTCTTTGCAAACACGGTTGGTCTTTGTGCTGGCTCCGGGTATTTGTACTAACATAGGATTTTGCATGACGGAGGGTTTCATCCCACTCTTTTCAACAAAAGACATGGTAACAAAGGAATAAGATGCACCCGAATAAAACAATACTTCAGCAGGTACGGAGTTGACAGGAAACGTACCCATCACCATATCTGGAGTGTCCTGAACTTCTTCTGCAGTGACGTGATTCAGGTGTCCTCTGGTCACATTCTGCCTCTTGGGCCCTGGGGCAGGTGTCATCTTGGTAGCATTGTTCTGAGCTGGTGGAGTGACCTTGGTTGGGCACTCTCGTGCATAGTGTCCTTCCTTGCCACAGGCGAAGCAGGTTAAAGTGGGTTTGGTGCTTTGGGTTGGTTTGGCAGTATGGTTGGGTTTGTGTCCATTCCCATTTCCACTTCCACTGCCTCCAGGCTTGGGTGTGTAGGTCACACGGTTGTTGTTGTTGTTGTTGTGGTGGTTGTTGTGGCTGTTGTAGTGGTTGTGGTTTTGGCTATGGTTGTTATGGTGGTTCCTTGGCGCAAAAGTATGCACCCTGTGGGGGTGGTGGCCTGGTATAAGGGGTTGGACGGTTTCGGGGTGCACTTGATCCTCCTTGGAACTGCATCTTCCTCTTCCTGTTTTCAAAGACATTCTGCCTCTTGTGTTCCATCATCATTGCGGCATCTGTGAGTGACTCCAGATCCGCAAAGGGGATAACCACAAGGGTACACTGGAACTCATCGTGCAGTCCATTCAGGAATCTTTCCTTCTTCGTAGATTCAGTGTTGACCTCATCTGGTGCATACCGGGCTAGCAGAGTAAACTCTTCCCAGTACTTTGACACAGACATGCCTCCCTGCCTCAGCTTCAGGAATGTGTCCTTCGTGATGTTCATCACCCCCTGAGGGATGTGATACTTGCGGAAACAGTCAGAGAAGTCTTCCCAGGTGAACACATGATTAGGAGCGACGGTGTCGGAGGTGGTCTCCCACCAAGTCTTTGCTGGCCCAGCAAGAAAGTGGGTAGCAAAGTGCACCTTGTCATTCTCGTCGACTCCCGCCACTTTCAGATTGTTGGCGATGGTGCGAAGCCAGTCGTGAGCGTCAAGTGGTTCCACAATCTTTGTGAACAACGGAGGGGTTGTCTGCTAGAACACCTTCAGCTTTGAGCGTCCGCCATTCCCGTTGTTCATCGCCATGGTTGTTATTGTTGGCGCTGGCAGCGGCCAACAGCTGCAGGGCAGCTATTGTGGCAGCACTCTCGGCTCTAGTGGCCTGACGGTCTTCCATCAAAAGTGACAGCAGTGCCTCCACCGTTGGTGGGGGCAGTGGCGGTGGCTCCCGATGTGGCGCCATGCTGTTTATTGAGACATGTGTAAGACTATGCAGCAAGGCTTACGGTTTTTAAAAGGTTAAAACTTTTTAGCAACAACAGGAATGTTTGTTAAGATGGGTGATTTTAATTTGGATTGGTGATTTGTTCTTTGGGGGTTGAGACGATTCATCAAGTTCACAACACATAAGGATTACATCATACTAATAGCTTAGCGTTCATACATAGCACACACACAAACAAACATCTACTACAACCAGGATCCTCGGAGCTACATCGGGGGGGCTCGCCTCATAGGGTCGGCGTACTAGCTAACTAGCACTACTCTATAGCTAAGAGGTGCTACGACCAGCTAAGCGATGTCGACGTCGAAGAGGAGCTCCTTTGGGTCCTCCTCCTCCTCAACGGAGTCGTCGTCCTCCTGCAAGCTCTGTGCGCTCATGTCCATGCCCTCTGCGTCGGACATGACGTCGTCGTCAACGAGGAGGTCCTTGTTCTCCCGGCGGAGCTCGGAGTTCTCCTCCTCTAATCCCTCGAGAGTGGAGTCTCGAGTGGCCAGCTCCTCTCTGGCGGTCCTCAGGCGGTCATGCAAGGTTGCGTTTGCCTCCTGAAGAGACCCCACCTTGGCGTTGAAACGGTCACGGGCCCGGCGGGTGGTCCGTAACTGCCTCTCCAAGGCACGAGAGCGTGCAGTCGCGGTCTCTAAATCGAGCATCGTCTGCCCAGATGGGTACAGAGAAGACGGCACTCGGAGGCGATGGTGCGCTGCAAGATACCCATGTCGTCAAGACGACGCTGGGTGCGGTGGAGCAGGATCTCCATATTGTCCTGGTGTGCGCCAAGACCCATGACGTCCCGAGACATGGCCATAGGTGTGGCTGTCTCGTCCCTCCTCCCGAGGAACTCATAGGCAGTCCCTATGAAACGGTAGTCTCGTAGGTTAGCCAGGCGCGCTATGGCCTCCTGGATCACGCGCACCGCTCCCTCCTGCCAGGAGCGCTCTACGGTGGCGATGAAGAACACCTCCGCCGTAGGAGTAGTCAGTGGGGGGCGTATCACACACTCCACCAACCATTCCCCCTCTATGGGGGACCCAGTGATCACCCCTCCCCGAAGCTCGGGAACGGGGCGGTCAAGCAGCTCAGTCATCGCTACGAGTCGCCGCTTGAAGCGGAAAGGGGTGTCCCTGGCCAGTCCTAACTGGCAAGCCTCCGTGTAAACGACATCCATCTACACAAAATTTTAGGTGAAGTTGAGTTAGTGTCCAAGCGTGCAAAATTTTAGAGTCGAACATGAAGTGACTTAATGTAAGTATAGTTGAGAAAATAGGGAAGATAGGTATAAGAATCTTTTAAAGCTTATACACTTAAGTATATTATTATATATATTTATACGATACTAGTTTTTTACGTCTGTGCTAACTAAGGGCTCCTAGGGTCAGGATAGCTCTGATACCAACTTTGTAGAGGCCCCAAACCGGGAGGTTCAGAACCCCTCATATGCATACATTCACGATCCCAGGAAGATCAGTCGTGAACAACATACGAAAGTGGTACACAGATACAATATCCATTACACGAATAAAAGCAGTCTTACAAGCCAATGGTCACATGACCAAGTCTTTATTCACTGCCACGCAGGGCAGACAAAGTCTTACAACAACTAAACAGCGGAAGATAAACGAAGATAGCCCATGTCAAGCTTTCACCAACAGGCTGCTGACCGGGAGCCGGGCCTAGTTCGCGTAGTCGTCGGAATAGTACCCTTCCTCGTATTCCTCCTCGGGTGGTATCTCCTCAGAGTCTGGCAAGTATATACCAGGGGAAAAACCATAATGAGTACGTTTGAATGTACTCAGCAAGACATCCTTTATACACTTACAAATGCATCATGCTTATATGGTGGATAGGTAGGCCATAAATAGGGCTCACTACCAATGATGTTCATATAAGATGACACCACAGTTGCAGTCATATTAATCTGTATCTTCGTTGAAGAAGATACTTCAGAAGAAAATAACATAGTTTCCTTTCTCTTGTAGATATCGCATTTACAAGAGGTTTTATAAAAGAATTTTCTCTTTGCAAAACTTCTTGGGACAACATGTCCAAACTTCACCGGTACCCTCCAGGTACAACACTTCAAGTTTGAAAAACATTCTTTGGAAAAAATCAGCACAATGCTAGCTACATGGCCTTTCAACTGCCCATATCCGAGGGCTCGGCTATTCTGAATAGTTTTACTCTGCAGAGGTGGTACACATTCCACTAGATCCAAAACTCTGCCATGGGCCACCCATGGATCGACACGGCGATATGAAAGCACCAGAGAATTGATCCTAACTGTCCACTCTGACACAAGCTAGCATATGCTTATTCCTTCAGATGGGTTGTTCTCCCCGGCATCAGGTCCCGCCTTGCCTAGTCGGGAGGCCCAGCTGTCGCTTCCGGAGGAGAACTTAATCCCTCACTGTGTATGTCCTGTTTCTCCCTCCTGGCGACACTTCGGTTCAAAGAATCAGCTTCTCTATAGCACCTTGGAATAAAACATACACTAACAAGTTCAAGCATCTAGATAGGCCCCATACCCATTTAGGGGTAGAGTGTCAGTACATCTTGGTTGTCCAGCGAAGACTAGGTTATGTGCCTTTTGAAAACATTTGAAAACACCTTCTCGTTTTTCCTCCGGTGAACAAGGTCCCGCCTTTCCACCGTAATCTCCTCTTAGGAACACCTTTGTTTTGCAAAAGAACATTTTAAAGTTGTCCACTTAGGGACTCAATATTATTGTTTAAGACGGTATTTATATACCTTATGGTGGCTAAGGGCTTGGTAACACCAAGTTGACTAATGGCAAGTGATATATAATATATATATATGTAATATTAGTATTAGTATTCACTCAATAAAAGAGTTTTAGCAAACAAGTTTTTGAAAAATTCAGAAGTAGGTAATGCATAATTGTAGTGGGAATATAACAGCAAGCTTTAAGGATGGCTTGCCTTCGAGGTACTGAGGATCTTGGTCTTGCTCACAACAAGTATGGTAATAATATCCTCCCGTCCCGACTATTTCCTCGTCGTTTTCTATCGTCGTAAAATAAAACAAAGCATCCTATCAGAACCTTACTAAGCAATAACTTGACTCAAACAAAAGATACAGAAAGCAATGAACACACACAAAAATAATACACAAGCTTCTAAAATAATTTCACTCAAACATGCATCAATAGTTATAATATTCACTATCACTACCACAACTACTAGAGTTGAACTAGTTTGTTTTTCAACCAAATGAGATGGACCAGTGGGTGTTCCACTAGGTTTTCCATGTCATTTTAGAGGTATTATGCTTCTGGTCCATCTTGTGGAAGCAAAATAATTCATGGCAAAAATTTCTACTAGTTACTCTAGTGGAAACATTGCTACTAGCAAATAATAATAAAGCCTAGACATGCATTTCTAAAAGACTTAAAGTAACTTACAGAGAAGGAAACATGTATTTAACAGTACCAAAATGGTACTGGATCCAAGTAAAAACACTTCTAGAACTAGGATAAAAATCTAGCAAAACATTCCATCACAACAATTAAATAAAATAAATCTAGGGATTTCTACTATGCTCATTTTAATGTCCAAACAAATACTAAGCATGCATGGATTTTTTTAACATGGCATCTCTGTGAATAAAACTACCTAAGAACACTCAACATATCATTTATACATGCTAGAAAACAGATTGGCACAATCAAACAATGATTTACATAATAACTCTATTCACTTTATTTCTAACAGAAATATGCATTTTCTTAGATCTGTCCTCAAATTAATTCTAGAGATAAAAAAATTACACAAATCTAGGAATACATAGATCTATCTACTATCTAACAGATCCAATTGGATTCACATCAAAAAGTGTTGTAAAATAAATTCTAAAAATCACAGAACAAGCTACTGGTGTTTTACCAAAAGGGATACCATTTCAAAATGGTAGCTCACCTTGGGGTGAGGTCAAGTCCTACTGGTATATCTAGTCAATATATACTCTAGGAATTTTTGTTTGCGCATTTTAGACATTCCATTCAAAAGTTATGCCATAAACATTCTCACATACAGTCCTTAGTTCAAGATTTTTCATTTCTTCTGTGTTCATCCAAAACCAGATCTTCTTGTTGCCATCGTTCAAGATTTTGTTCAGGCACCTCTGTGAATTTTTCCATGTTTTATGGTTGAGCTTAACATTTTCATTTTTGAATAAAGCAAACAGACGTTTCCTGGACATTTTGAAAAAGAAAATAAAACACAGCGCAGTGGGCTAGTCAACGCCTGGGGCGCGGCCCAACTGCGCCTGGCGGCCCGCCTCGCTTCCGCAACGCACGGGAACGGGCGTACTGCTTCGCCATTCAAGCGTGGCCGTAGATCTGGAGATCTACGGCGCACGGCCATTCTTCCTCTCTCTTCCCTCGTTCTAATTTTTCTCCGGTGAGTTTCACAGAGACCGGCGGCGAGAGATGGACGGAGCTCGCCTAGGGGGGTTGCAGGGCCAAGGGAAAAGGTCGGGGAAGTCTCGTGTGGTCGATGCCGTGTAGTGGTACAGCAGCAACGGCGCGGGGTCGCTCCAATCGACGGCGCCGTGCTCGGGTTCCGCGGCGGCTCCGACGAGGGCTTCGGCTCTTCTGCAAACGGGGGAGGTGGCGCGGTTCAGGGTGGGGCTACGGAGGTAGGGGAGTGCGTCTATGTGAGTGATAAAGGCTGTGGTGGATTGTGTGGGGCGTATTTTGCCCCGTGCTGACGCGGTGGCCGCGGGAAATCCCGGCGATTAGCGCTACCGCGGGCAGCTCGGAGACATTGGGTGGGGTGGGGAGTGACAGTGAGGTGAGGGGGAGGTGGTACACTGGGGTAGAGGCTCGGGGGAGGTTTATATAGAGTTGGCGACGGTGGCGCACGCTCGGGCGTGGCCGTGTGCCCGCGGCGAGCCCGTGCACGCTCTGGCACGTCCCGGGTCACTCTCCCCGGCCCCGTGGGAGGTTCCAACGCGACGAGGAAGGCTCGGCGTCCACTTGCACTGTGCCAAGTCGAGGAATACACAGGCGAACGCCACTGTGGCTCGGGATATGGAGCAGACTGTCAGGCGCCCAGCCCTCCTTCCCGCTCTCCTCTCTCTGAAGTCACCTCTCTCTCTCTCTCTCTCTCTTGTTTTAGTCAAACCACTTGCGAGACAAGGTGCAGAAGATGGAGTGGTTGGATTCAGCTTCTAGAAGCCCCAATCCGTGCTCAAAAATATTTACTGAGCCAAAAGTTATAAGCATTTGAAAAATGCTCTAGTTCACTGTTTCTGAAAACGAAAATTCAGTTAAGTTTTCAGTTACTGAAATTTTCGCTAAGTGTTAAGAAAACAGAGAAGGTAACTGAATGTTGGGTTTGTTTTCAGGCCTTTAAAATTCTCTAAATTTTATTTTCCAAGCTTGGTTCTGTTTAGCATTTTTAGTACTTTTCAAAACAGCAAAAGGATTTAAATTTGAATATCAATTGCTTGGTGAAAACAAGGTGGAAAAAGTGCTAGTTTTCTGCCTTATTTCTTAGCATAAAACCTTCAAGCAAAACATTATTTCTGTGATTCCATTTTCTCAACTAGGTTATCCAAAATGTAGTTCACATATCCAAGATCACATTCATGCATTGAAATAACTAAATGTGAATTCTTATCATATGAATAACAAGGGTGCAAAACTCCTACTTGACTTGTTTTTCCAAAATTTGTTTTTATTAGAAAAGCTCTTGTTTTCACTTTTTGGTTAATTTGTTTTCTTGATTCCACTTGATTCAATGTTCCATTATAAGTTGTTTTCAACATTGCCACATGGGTTTTGAGTTAAGGTAGCAAGAATTATAAAAATAGAAATAATACAAAAGAGATCAAAACAATCAGAAACGGGTGGTTGGTTTTAAAAAGAAAATGCTTGCTTGCATAGATAGTCATAGCTCAATACAACATGATGGATTACACAAGGGCCATAAAAAGTTTTTGTTGGCTCTAAAAATTGGATTCCCTTATGTAATACAAGTGGGCTAAAACTGGGGTGTGACATGTTGACCATGGAAGCAATCTTGGTTGCGTGACCTTTGATCTGGTCAAAGATGCTGGTCCGCTGGGCTTCCGTATATCCTTGCGGGATGCCGGACGCCACACGCCAAGATTTGGCAGTGGGGTAATGCATACGCATGAGCCCTAGAGCCATGCGTGCACCACCCCGTGCCGCGGAGCTCAAGGTGGATTCCTTGGACTCCGCCACCTCCAGGATAGCCTCCGGAAGTTTTCCAACTTCCGAGAACTCCCCATTCCTTGCGGGAAGGAATTTGTTGATCAGCTCCATCCCCGCAGCCTTGAGCGTGGCGAAGACCTCCCCGGAAGCTCGGATCTTTTCAATCCAAGTAAGAGTTGGGCCGTCTCCTGTTTTTTCAGACAAACAACAAAGAGGTTATTGAAAAAGCGGAGAAAGAATATAAAACATCAAAAATTTGGTAAATGACAAAAAAATACCGAGGATCTTATCCATTTCAGAGCCTTCCTCCAGGCAAAGGGTCAAAGCATTCTCCAAATCTCTGATGGTTGCTTTGTCCTTCTCAGCTTGGTTGGAGGCATTGGACTGAGCAATGCCAACAGCCAACTGGCTGGCCTCCAGTTCTTTCTGAACCCTCATAAGTTCGTTATGAAGTTCCATGTTCTCCCAGCGGAGGTTCTCGGCATTGCCGGCATCTTTAGCAACTTTCTTGGCTTTCGCCAAAGCAGCTGCAAAGCGAGAAAAAAATTCCGAGTTAGAAAACTCGGAAAATCACTTAAGAAAAAGTTATTGACAAGAAACCTCAGAGAACTAAAATACATGTTGTTTCCTCCAACTGATGCTGAGATGATGCCAGCTCCGCTTCCTTAACGTCAAGAATGGATAGAAGGTTTCTAACCTCCTTGTTCTTGACGGTAAGTTTGCCGAAAACTTCCAGGTTTATGCTTTCAGCGGTTTGCTGAAACACGGAAATGAAAAAGAACGCTTAATTTAGAAATAAGCATGATAATGATAAAAGCATTAAGTTAAAGGCATGTATTTTACTTATTGCTTGGGGGTTAGAGATATTACCTGGCTCATCCGCTGTGAACCTGATAAGTTATCGTTGAATTATTTTGCATACTCAGGAAAACGAATTCCAACGTGGTGCATGCCGTCTTGAATGACCTGACGAGGCGAAAATACGAAGTTATTTCGGACAATTAGTCTGCCTTGTGGCCAAGGACGGATCAGAGGAGCAGGAGCGAAGAACTTCTTAGCTGCCGGACAAATGTATTCGAGGTCATCGAAAGGTTCTTCCTTTACCTTGAATTTTTTGTCAAAAGTAGGGATGGGCTCTTCTTCGCCAGAAGTCCAAGAAGGACCACCCATCTCCGGTTCCGCCCTTTCCCTCGCATCCACGTTAGATGCAATAGGCTGTCTGGTCGGCCGGAATTGTTCATTCGGGTTTGCAGTTTTATCTTCCCCACTGAGAGTTGTTGGAGAGGGTGAAGTTGCAGCCGAAGGCGGCATTCCCTTGCCAGCAGCAGCTTTATGTTTCTTCAGTTTCTTTGATTTCAAAGGAACTGGAGCAATGCTGAAAAGGGGAAAGAATGAAGGAAAAATCCGGGAAGTAAATACCTTGAAGAACCAGAATGGAATAAGAGATTAAAAACCCCAGAAAAATACCTGGTTGTGGCGATGGGAACTCCATCACGATTTATCACCTCATTTGTGATCATTTGCCTCTTGCGTTTTCGACCGCCATAAAAGCTTGCGCGCAATTCGTCAAGTTCGGCGTCGGATGCAAGATGTTCTTCCGTGAGATCGTCGAACTACGGAGAAGGAAAAAGATCCGACTAAGTTAGAGAAATCGGGGAAAGGTAAAAATCCGAGAAAAAACCAAATCAGGGAAAATAAAAGTACCTTAGGGACTGGGTTCTCCTCATGATACATTCCAAAACTCTCCTCATTTTGGTCGCGAGTAGCGACCAATTGGTTAACTTGCTTCTTGAAATCCCTCTTAGTAAAGGCTTTGTCCATCCCTCTCATTTCATCTTCTGGCCCTTCGTATTCGCAAAGAAGTCGGGGGCGGAAAGCGAGAGGTTGAATGCAGCGACCGAACGAACACAAAATAATATTTGTTCCGGTTAGAGGAGGCTGAGAGGAGGTAAGTTTGGTGATACGCCGTTTTATCTTCATCAGGTCTTCCGGCAAAGTTTGCACCGCTTCGACCGCCCAACTGTCCTGAGGTACGGCAACAGAATTGGTGAATGGAGGAACCCCGTTTTCCTTTTTGGGGAATGGGACGTCGTGGTGATAGAAGAAAGAACCCGTTCAAAATTTGACGGATTCTGATGTTTTTATCTTTGGGTACCAATCTTCCCTAAATCTCCGAAGAGTGAAAGAAATGGTCCAGCGGATGGGAAGAATGCCCTCTGTAGGGTTCCGCTTCACTCCGAAGCAATATTGCCAAAAGTCTAACCTAGGGGCTATTCCCAAATATCCCTCTGAAAGGGCCTGGAAGCCGGCTAGATCAAGAATAGAGTTTGGGGGAAGATTATGAGGCTGAACACCGTAATGTTCGAGAACCTCAAGGAAGAAGGCGGATGACGGAATTCCCATACCTCTGGTGACATGAGAGGTAAGGAGAATGCGTTCCCCGTCCTTTGGCACCGGCTCGGATTCGTCTTCCGGGCTCCGCCATTTCCCATTGAGCAGCAACCCTTCTTTCTCCATTGTCGGAAGGAGGGAAGGAGGGATACTGCTTTGGCTCCAGTTGCTGGCAGTCTCCCCTTCGTCTTCTGCCCCGGCGGCGGCGGATGCCACAGCCGACGCGGCCGCGAGCTTCTCTCCGACGAGGACTATCTTTTCCTCCACCGTCTCGGGCGCGAGTGGCGGGGAAGGCGCGGAGGAGGACCCGGCAAGATTGGTGGCGGCGAGAGGAGTTTCCTCGCTAGCTATGCCGCCGACGGTATTCTTCGGCTCGTTGTCGGTCGCGTGGAGAGGCGAATCCACCATGGGATCCATGGTGTTAATGATTTCATCAATCTCCGCCGCGGCGGAGCGGGCCGGAGAAGAGTTCGGAGAGGCCATCTTTTGGCGGCGCGGTGGAGAATCCGTGTGCTCCGGCGAGGTCGCGGACGTTGTTGGTTCGTGCGTTCGCCGGAAGTTCGCTCTGCTCGCAGTGTGCTTGGGCGCTAGGAGAGGCATGAAGAACTGAGAACGGAAGGTTTCCCGGAGGGGATGGAGATGGCTATTTATAGCCGGAAACCCGTCACGATACGTGCTAACGGCTCCTTTGACCGTTGGATGATCAACGCATGTCACTCGCCGGAAATTCCGGGAAATGAAACGACGGATGATTATTGCTATGCCCTCGTTTCCCGCGAGAATCTGTTAGAGATACGTTTCAGGGTTTCCCTCTCGAAACCCAAACGTCCCTTACGTCAGCATGATTAGAGCACTGACGTAGGAAGTTCCTTCTCCATGAAGGTTCGTGGAAGAAAAGCCGGATTTTTTGGAATCCGAGTTTGGCGTTATGTCATCCCTTTGAGGAAAATAAGAATCAAGACTGCGAGCTAGTATTTCTCGGAAAGAATGCACATTTGACGAAAGACGGCGAATCAGAGTCTTAATCCTTCTTGGGGGCTACTGTCGGATATATACCAACTAGGGGTATATCAGATGGTGGTCTAAAGTGCTGGATTACCAGGGTGGCCTAAATGGTAGTGGGCTACGGTCCATTGGGCGGCCCAGTAAGCTGAAGCACGGAAGCCGGATTCTAGAAGAACCCGGATAACGGCCCACGTGATACAGCTTGAAGTAGAAGGCGGATTCCTTACTTTCCAAGTTAACACATACCGTAGTCTTCTAGGTTTTCTTCTCTGTATGCCCTAGCCCGGCTATTATATAAAGCCGGACGGGAGATAAGATTGATAGACAATAAGCTAAAGGCCAACTTGCCGAGAGTTGGATCCTTGACGAGTAGCTAATAGAACCTCACATTGTACTATGTATTCCCAGGCTTTAGTCCTGAATAGTGAGATTGCAGGAGTAGGAACGTCGCATTACTGCGTCGTACCGAACCTGAGTAAAACACTGTGTCATCGTCCATCGTACAATCACGTCCCCCCCCACTTCTCTATCGGTAGTCTCATGGCACCCCCGTCTATGAATGCTACTACGATGTCTCGACAGCCAACTTGAGTTGGACCCGAACCTAGCACATTCCAACTCAGGTTGGACTCAACATGTGGATACAAACCGAACCCAACATGGGTGCAGCCCGGAGGACTCGCATGTCCACTCCTGGTCCACCTATGACTCTTCCTTGGGCGCCACCATGTTATTTTTCAGGCCTCCCTCTTGTGCTCCCGCCTCCCTCTCCTCCCTCAAGCACTTGGGGTGCAATATCTTCAATATTTTCTATGTCCTTGTTGATGTTGTCCATGTTTCCCTCCATGCCTTGATGTCCTCCTCCTCTAGTGTTTGTATTATCAATAACCCTGCTAATACATAAATGTATACACTTAAGTAGTATAATATTCTTATAAACACAAACAACACTTTCAATTAAGAAGGAATTCACCTTATAATTAGCATCAATTCAATTCAATATTTTCTTCCAGCTCAAGCATGCACAATCATCATATCCCACTAGTATATCCACATCCGGTTCTTGGCGAGGGAACATACCTGCCTTGTGTCATGTAGATCCGGCCACTCCATAGGGCACGAGGTCTGTGCAGGGCTCTCTCCGATGAGGTAGTGGCCGGCGATGAGGTGCTTCGCAGTTGGCGTTAGTCATTCTGATGATCCATTTTATGGTACGGTACTTGATAGTACCCAAAGGAAACCCCCCTAGATGTTGTATGGTCTAAGGATATGATGTACTATAACCTTGCAGTGATGTGTATCTAAGGATAAAGGACATCACAACGGAATATAGTATATCAACGTCTTGGGTATACCCAGCCATATTATTACCTACCAACAATATTCTATTTAATGATATTGATGTAAGCTATGACAATGTCTAGGAAAACACGGTCATCATGCAAACATCAAATTAGTCTAAAAGGGAAGACTAGGTTATCAAATATTTGCCCATGTTTCTATTCGTGATCGTGGTTTTTCTCCGTATCCCACATTCAGCAGCCACGTCAATTATAACATAGTAACATGAAACATAATTATAATACATATGTATAAATATTATTGCCTTTTGAATATACATCCAACGGGCGGGGATCTTGGTGTTTGTCGCGCTTCGGCAATGTCAGCTCCTAGTTCGTGTATAGGAGGCCTGGCTCGAGGACAGTGGGTGGTCTGGGATTTGAGTAGGATAGGAGGCTTTTTCTATGCGAAAGCTCAATTTTTTTTACGCCAACAACAACAACGCTTGCATGCCTCGGAACCGTCTTGGGGGTGTCTCTATCGGTTCCTTCTCTACGTTGGTGCTGCGGGTGAAATCCCTTGACCGTCTTTGTTTCGTCGACGGCGACACACTGTGTTATTACATTCTTTGGGGCATCGTCATGGACCTCTGGCACCCCTCGGTATCATCCGGGCCGTCAAGCTTCGGTTCTCCTCTAACCTTTTATATTTATCTTTGTTCTGATTTCAGAAAAAGACAAGGGCATCACACGGCAGAGCCATGGTGAGGGTTAGGTGTGGTCGTGTGTGCAAGGAGAAAAGGATAGGGTGGGAAATAGTAGTTAGTGGAGGTTGATTTTCCACTTCTTGATGGATTAAAATCCAAAGTGGGCACAAGCTGTGCAACTGATGCCAATTTAACAGTATATATAGATATTGTTAAGTCTGAATTTATTTGCAAACATATGTATCTATTCATTGCTTAATTTATGAAAATATATAATATTTCACACCTAAAAATACCAGAGCATGAACTCGTGAACCACCGGTTTGACCACAAAAAACCTGAACCTAGAGACTCACCGGTTTGATCATCCAGTTTTAAACTTTGAGACAATTAATTTAAGACGGAGGGAGTACATCAGTGGCGCGCTCAACCAAAGCCCCTGCTGTACCAACGTCTATCCCCAAACAGACAGCGGTGGACCTCCTCTTCTTCTTCATCATCGTCCTCATCGACGACGTGGCTATGGTAGCGAGGGACGGAGCTCCACGGGCTGTCGTCAAAGAAGCTGCAGAACCGGCTCCGGAGGAACGTGGCGGCCTCGTGCGCTGCCGCCTGCCTCGCCTGCGTCCAGGACGGCCGGGTCTGCGTGAAACTCCAGCTGTGGTGTTTTTGCATAAACGAAGCTGTCTGAGGGATGATGATCCCCACGTTGATGCGTGTCTCCGCCCCCCCGAGGGTTCTGTAGTATGGCTGGGCGGATGCTCCTAGGCTGCTGGCCATGTCCTGCAGCCGCAGCTCCTCCTCTGACACCGCCTCGCATTGCGGCGGCCCCATGGTACGCTTGTGCGGGAAGCGCTGTGCAGCCACGCACTGCCAAGTCCCTGATGACCATTTGGGTGGGCAGTATGTACGAAGGCAGCTTCTACGCACGTCGTAGGATCGCAGCAGCCGGAAAAGCCCGGATCGGCGGGCCGCCAGCGACGACAGGTAGTTCTTCTCATCGTCCACGAAGCAAATCTGGTTCTCTCTGATCTTGCCGTCCCCTGATGAGACGGGAAAAGCACCGCAGTAGGAGTCGCCGATGAAGACCGCGTGCCCGCCAAAATCCTTGACTGGCTCCGGCCGCTTTGTTGAGTCCTTGCCGACGACCGTGAACACCCCGAGTGCGCAGGTGAAGTGCGGGTCGCCGGGCATGCGGTTTGTCCCCATGGCCCTAGCGACCATATGCAGCCTCCCATGGAGAACAACTAGGTGCAGCTTCGTATTGCCCAAATAGAAGCTCGGGTGTGTATGCTCATGCTTGAGTGGCGGCGTCCACGGCTCATCACGTCGTCGTCGGAGGTCGCCGTCCTCGAAGACATGGACGCGGCCCTTTTGGTCCACCGCATGGAGTTTCCCCTCGAAGAAGATGATATCGTGGAAATTCAACATCCCAGTCACGGCCCGCCAAGAGCCCCGTCGCCGCCCTGCACGGACGCGGCAGACGACGATCTCGCTCCTCGTGTAATAGTCGCTGTGGGGTGTGTCGGCAATGATGGCAGCCACCGTACAGCACTGCGAGTCCGAGTCCGGTGCCGACGACAGGACGAACTTGACCATTGGCTGTTCCGTCCGCGGCGGCAGCCGGATCCGCTCCATGGTAAAAGCGTGCAGGAGGAAGGGGCGGTCCGATTCCGACCTCGGGGGCAATAGAGCGAGCCAGTGGCCGAACGAGCCTAGGCAGACGGAAGCCGCGGCATCCTGGGGCAGCGGGACGCGATGGATCGAGGCGTCGTGGAGGCTGACGCAGTGCCCGGGGGCGGCGAGCCATGGCATGGGAGGACGCGGATGAGAAAGCTCCGCGGCGCGCCATGACTGGCACACGGTGCGGAAGCGGACGCGGTCGCCGAAAGCTGTTGTGGGTCGGTCGAGGATGACGCTGAGCAGGTCGTGCGGGAGTTCGGACCATGGACGGTGGCGGCGGCGCTGGCGCCTCGCTCGTTTCTTGGCCGGTGTCATACGGGATTAGCGCCGCCACGCGAGGCTAACAACGAGAGAGATCGGAAGTGATCTTGTAAATCAACCCCAAAACAAATCCGATCGTATTTCTCTTTTCTCACGTATCCCCTCTACATATTTGCGAACGTGCATGTGCTCCACATACGGCATCTAAAACTCTAAAAGGTGCAAATCACCCTGTGGTTGGATGGTTAGGAGTATGGTTGTACCCCCAGCCCACCAGAGTTCAAACCCCGGGTTTGACATCTGTGTGTTGCATTTAGGCGGAATATTCTTTCAGTGGGAGGCGACGTTCCCGTCGACAGCGAGGCGCCTGTGGTGACTTCGTCAATCTCAAGACCCGCCGGCTCGGTCTCTCGGAGGTGCTCATAGGGGTAGAGTGTGCGTGTGTGCGTTCATAGGGGTGAGTGTATACGCGTGTATATGAGCGCTTGCGTTTGTACTGTGTTTCTTAAAAAAAAACTCTAAAAGGCAATCTAAAAGAAAGAACTCTAAAAAGGCATGCGTTATACTAGATGCAACTAGCTAGACCATTATTGACACAATATTATGATTTCCAAACAATAAACAGAACATGGAAATTAATTTACACAGGCGCGCGCACACACGTATAGGGTTTTTTATCGAATTGCCCACAGCGGACCACTTGTACTCAGTTTTACCCCTAGCGCCTAATGGTGCTCAGTTTTGCCCCTCGTCCGTGCGCAACTACTATGGAGAGGCTGGAACAGTAAGTTTGGAATCGACTCCGTTTCGTGAAGTGGGACCGAGGAGTCAGACTCCGTTTCCCGAAATGGGTCCGGGTGGGACTGCCAAGTTCCTTGAAACCATCCGAAGCTTACAGGTGGGACCGCGCAGTTAGTTGACTACGCTGAATAGTCCACACCCGAGTTTCCCGCCACCACCGTCGTGCGCTGCCGCCCAATTTAGTTGACCCGCCGTCGTGCGCTACCGCTCTCGCGGCCGCCATCGCCGCACCATCCCCTGCTGCGCCACGAGCACCTGCGGCACCACCACCGCTGGGTTCGGCTTGGGGGTCGAAAAGGCGGGGCAGCCCACGCGGGCCAGAGCTGTCAGCGACGCGTGGAAAAACCGCGGGCCCCTGGGTCGGTCAAAGTCTGCCGGAGTAACGGCACGCGCGGCGCAGTAAATGACCCGCCAGGGCTACAAAAGGCCCCTCGCCGCTCGCCGCTCTCCCCATTCTCGCCGTTGATCTCCTCGCCCTCACCGCTTAAACTCTCATCGCCCTCGCCGCACTTCACCAGACACCCCGAGACGATGCCTCGCCGACACCGTGCATGGCGCAACTCGCCGTTGTACTGCCGACCCACGGCCGCGACGCGGGGACACAGTGACGGAGAGGATAACGAGCAGCCGGCGCCGGAGGAGGCGGCGCCCGAGAAGCAGCTGCCACAGGAGGAGGCGGCGCCCGAGCAGGAGCCGCCGCAGGAGGAGGCGGCGCCCGAGCAGGAGCCGCCGCAGGAGGCGCAGCGCTGGAGGAGGCTCAGGAGGAGGCAGCCTATCTGGCCCGAGCAGCACGCCGCCGTCTACTCGTTCGAAACATGGCGGAACGAGGAGGCGTTCCACACGGTCCGTTCTTGGCTCAAGGAGGCGGCGGCAGCGGCCGAGGCTGCCGCTGTTCGTGCATCCCTGGAGACCCACCAGAGGGAGCAGGCGGAGCGCCAGGTCTACCGGCAGCTCACCGCAACCGCGGCGTCGGATGAGCAGCAGGCGGTCGTCGCACTGTACGAGAGCGATCGGCGCAAGGCTGCCCTGCAGAGCGAGAGGCGGGACCGCCGCCATCCCTCCGAGCAGGCGCATCTGCACCGGTTGCGGATCCGAGGCAGAGCGGAGCGGCATGCGCTCGCTACGGTGGCGAACCCATCGCCCTTAGCCAAGAACGACCACGAGGAGGGGCCCTCCAACATGCTGGCCTACGACGACAGCGATGAGGACGACGAGGAAGAGGACGACGTCTGGGAGGAGGGCGACGACCAAGCCGGGTAATCGCGGCGAGCCTCGGCCAACCGTAGTTTTTTTTAAGTTTTTTCAATGTTTTTAGTTAAATTATGCCGTCTAGCTTTCTGTAAAACTATCGTCGAATCTATGAATTTGAGCCTATTTCAACGAGTTCGAGTTTTTTTAATTAATTTTGAGTATTTCTGAACAAAATCACGAGCCAGAATGTAGATTAAAAGCGAAAAGAATGTTTGAATAATGTTGTATGATGTTGAACTAAGTCATTCCAAAATTTTGGGCAAATGTGCTTCAAATGAGGTCTGAAGCTAGAGTAGACACCCCCGTTTCAAATTTCATGAAAGATTCGACCTTGCCAAAATTATCCAAATAAATTTGAGGAGCAATTATATCACATATAACAACATTGTGTGTTGGATTCATGTCATTTTGAATTTTTTTGAATTATTTATGCTCATTTGCAACCATCGCTCTATTCTCGTGAGAAATGTGCTTCAAATGAGGTCCGAAGCTAGGGTAAATACCCCCGTTTATAATTTCATGAAAAATCCGACCTTGCCAAAATTATTCAAAGAAACTTGAGGAGCAACTATATCACATATAACACCATTGTATGATATATTCATGTCATTTTGATTTTTTTTGAATTATTTATACTCATTTGCAACCATCGCTCAATTCTCGAGAGAAATGTGCTTCAAATGAGGTCCGAAGCTAGGGTAAATACCCCCGTTTATAATTTCATGAAAAATTAGACCTTTCCAAAATTATCCAAAGAAATTTGAGGAGCAATTATATCTCATATAACAACGTTGTGCGTTGGATTCGTGTCATTTTGATTTGTTTTGAATTATTTATGCTCATTTGCAACCATCGCTCAATTCTCGTGAGAAATGTGCTTCAAATGAGGTCCGAAGCTAGGGTAAATACCCCCATTTGTGTTTCAACATTTTTTAGCATATTTTCTAAATCAACCAAATGAATTTCCTAGACATCTATTCTACATGTATAGTGTAAATCTGAAATTTCATTATGTTTTGAATAATTCTTCTATTTTTTATTTTTTATTTAAATAACATGGTTTAATAAAAAAATCATATGTAAAACTGATAAAAATCATCGTTGTAGTAAATCTGAAGTTTCATTATATTTTTTTATTTAAATAACATGGTTTAATACTTAACAGCAAATAAATCATATGTAGAACCATCGATCCATGTGGCCAACGGACCAACCAATCAGAGCGCAGAACGAGCGTCTCGCGGATCGCTGTGGCTGCGAGCGCATCCGTCCGATGCACGATTCCTTCTAGAAGGCGTCGATCCAACAACCCATGTCAAATCTCTGTGTTTCCTTCTAGAAGCTTTTCGGCTGGTTAAACAGAGGGTTGACCAAGCTTGAAATGAGCATACATAATTCAAAAAAAATCGAAAAAATATATAGCCGACGCACATAGTAGTGTTATGTCATATAGTAACAAGAAAAAAATATAAACCTGTCTTATAAAAAATGGAACGAAAAAGCCTTGTGTAACATGTGATATCTTGAACAGTCTAATAGAGAGTTCAAGATAATGAGATGAGTTTCAAACCTTTGAAACTCAAATAAGGTCAAAATCTCACCAAAGCTTCATTTTGGTGTGACTAAGCAAGATCCAAAGTTATTTTTTTCATTTTGATGTTTTAAACTTGTTTTATTTATGATTTTCGATTAAATCCATTATTATTCAAAAGAAAATAAATAATACGAATATTGATCCAATAAATTTTCAGGCTTCGGAATTGCATTATATAGGTCTAATGCAAGTCTAGGAAAAATATAAATAGGATTTATAAACATTAGAACGAAAGCCATCACTAAAATGAGATTCCTCGAATACAGGAGTAGAGATTTCAAAGAATATGAGGTGGAAACATTGTGAATCTTCCGAAGAGGTGGGTTCTACCTTTTTGTTTTGTGTTCCTATGGGCTATCCTAGCACAACCAAGCAAATATCTCTAAAAATGTCTAGAAATGACATGGCCGAGTAGTGCAGACAATACCCGTCTACACTATTGTACATGCCTTAAAAACAGAGGGAACCAGATCCTCTTACTTTGCCCACCTTATGTTCTCTGACTTTCTCCCATGACACGTGGGTCCGGTGTGTGATGGGCTCCATTTGTCAGTGACCTGAAGTCAGAGGATCGCGTTCCCGCACAGAGAAGCGCTCGTCTCAGCGTCTGCAGGCCGTTGCCGCCGTACTTTGCATCCATGGACTCGATCTGCACCGTTCCTTACGATCAAACGATCGAAAATGAAGCGGTGCATGGACTGGGTGTTTTGTCTCCATGTAACTGCATGCAACAACGGACACTGTCTAGTGGGGCCCCGTTCACCAGCCCGGTGCATGCACGGCTCGTTTTTTCAGAGTAAACAACGTGGCAGAACAAGAAAATAGTTAACGTCGCGTCGCATTTGCAGCAGCCCTGCACGCCTCGTTTCAGAAACACAAGTCGCGTCGCATTTGCAGCACCCCTGCACGTCTTGTTTCAGAAACACGACTCGCGTCGCATTTGCCGCGACGCAGCCCTCCACGCCTCGTTTTCAGAAGATACGCATCAATGCATATGCAGCGAGGCAAGATTTGGCGTGAGACTTTGGACTTTCTTCTCTTCACCTCTTTAATACACACATGCAACGTCGAATCACTTCGATTGACGAATGCACACGCGCTCATACTCCATATCACTAGCTGTCCTACGCCTACGCCTATGCCTGTTCTACTCCGCTTTGACCATGCATCGACTCTTCTATACTACATCCAACGTTTTCACACAGTTTGCTTCATCTACCCAAATAAATTCACGTCTAATCGTGTCTTTAAATAGTCCTTTTCACTCGTCCTCCATATTCTCATCCCTCTCCAGCCCTTTGCCCTTCTCTCCCTTCAAGCCCGAACAATGTCTTCCTACTCACTCCGTTTAAGCCCGGAGTCGGTCTCCGACGAGGACAACCACACCAAGGCTCTGCCTTGGTACGAGGCCGAGTGGCCCGAGGCGGAGTCGGATGTCTCTCCCAAACGGGAGCGATCGCCGACGCCTCCCTTCGTCCACCGCCCCGTCCCTTCCACCACCACCAAGACGTTGGACATCTCCCCCAAGACGAACCGCCGACTCAAGAGACTGGAGCGGCTGGAGCCGAAGGAGTTGAAGGGGCAGGAGAAGAAGGAGGCGAAGGAGGAGGCGAAGGCTTTCCGGGCCAGCATCAAGCGGTCCCGTGAGAGGCAGGAGGAGAGGATGCGGGCGGAGAACCACCGCGCCCGGATCAAGCAGGAGATGGAGATCCGGGCGGCGGAGTGGAGGAAGTAGGGCGGCGCCGGAGGGAGGGAAGGGCTCCCGCATGCAGAGCGGGAGCAGTTAGGGCTAGGCCTTTTTTTTAGTTAAATGTAATGTTTCTCAGGCCCCACTGAATATATGTAAAGTGGGGCCAGTTATCCTTTCTAAGTATGTTTAATTATATATAAGCCCTATATATAAAGTTATGTTCTTATATTTGTCCAAATGTACCCACTGTTTAGAAGTTTTATCCTTTCTAATCATCGCTTTAAAATCTGCACATTGTAAACAAAATTTATATATAAGAGATGTGCTGCATTATGTTTTCTAAGATAACATACCAATTTGAGTTGATCACAGTATATATTTTATATTATTAATACGAATAATTTGATGGTTTAATAAATGGATAATGCGTAGTCTGCATGTAGTGATTAATAAATATAAATGGATAATGTGTAGTCTGCATGTTGACATTGGGCCTCATATGACATTGGGCCGCAAGCAACGGTCAACAGGTGGGGCCCACATGCAGCGACAACCGTCAACAGCTTTACTTTGTTCATAATTGTGTAAACAAAAGATGCTTCGTATAGAATAAGTGATGCTCATCATAGATGTACCAAAAAAGAATCTTATATATACTGTGGCTAGACTTTTTCATGTCATGTTAGATGTTATTTTAATTCTAAGCGTAGTGGGTATTTTTGTAGCATGACTTATTTCAAATAGCTGAGAGTGTTTAATGTGCCATAGAAAGAATCATGAGTTGTTTTTATCACATTGAAGCATAAATTTTTGTTGGTCTGCTTTGAATATTTTCATTTGGTTGACTTGGCGCATGCTTACACCATATTTATGACTACAAACCAGTCGCTTATAGCCTCTATGATAATTTAGTTTTTGACTTGTAATACCACTTATGCTTTGATTAATAATGTTTTTGTCGCTATGCATGTGTTACTTTAGGCTTTAAAAACTTTCAACATTACTCTTGTTTGGTGCTCCTGTTTTAGCTCATGAGGACGTGAATAGATAATTTTTATGTCACTTGTTTATTGGATTTCACACCCTGGACTAGTGGCTTCATCTGCTTATCCAATTGTTAGAAGAGCTAGCGGCGGGGTGCCAAGCCCAAAACTTAATACAAACAAATTCTCTTCACTATTTATGCGCCTGATTTATCAGTCAACACATAATTGTGTAAACAAAAGAGAAAGAGGGATGACCTTATACCTAGATGCGTCCTTCTATGGGAGCCGCTCTTGTGAAGTCTAGTTCGCTTGTGACGAACTGTATTTTCTGTTTACCGTTCGTTGACATAAACATACACACCTACCCCAAAAAATTGGACACTCCTCCTTGGCATGTGATTATTGGCAGGCACCCGAGGATTCGGTTAGCCATGGTTTGTGTAAGAAAGGTTGAGAGGAGTGTCGAACATTTTATGCTACCTCTATTTATGAAAATAAAAAACTCCAGCACATGAGTGATACATGTTTCAGGGCCTTTCTTTTACTTTTATGTTGTGCCTCCATCTTCTAACTTTATGCACAACTGGGAGAGCATAGTTTTAATTCTGAGTTTAATGTGCATTTCTCCCCAAAATATTATCAATTGATTCATACATTGTTATTACCTGCTCTCAAATTATTTGTTCTAGTCATCCTTTTAAACTTTGAAGGTGTCCTGGCATTTATGTTTTTCCCCACTCTTAAGGACAAGCGAAATTTCACTTTGCTATGTTTTCTTGATGCTAGAAACAAACGTATAACTTTCAAATGCATTGTTATTCATGATCTTATATTTGTATAACTTTTCATGATGCAAAGTGATTGCTAGGTTTCATTGTTAGAATTATATCTATCATGCTTGTGTTTAAAGTACTATGATCTCAACTTACATATGCTTTTACAATTTTCATGATCAAGTTTATGTTGGTAGGATGTCACCTCATAAATTATTTGTTTTGTCATTTACCTACTCGAATACGAGTAGGAACTAAGCTTGAGGATGTTGATACGCCATAAACGTATCCATAATTTCTGATGTTCCATATTTTTTCATGTTATTTGCTAGTTTGCTATACACTATATATCATTTTTATCGATTTCTGGGGACTAACCTATTGACAAAATGCCACTGAGCCAATTCATGTTTTCTGTTGTTTTTGGTTTCAGAAAAAGTTGTTTTGAAAATATTCTTGTAATTGGACGGTTCAAAAAACAAGGGGCTTAGAAATTTCTCGTGCACACGGAGTCGGGAAGAGACCCGGAGGGGGGCCACAGGGGCCCCACACCATAGGGAGGTGCACCCCCTGGTCGCCCACCAACATTGCCCTTTCTCCTATTTATTCCCTTCAGATAGTTAACCCTAGAAATAGGACACGTTTTCATGAAAAACACCCGAGGTCGCCGTCATCGTCAACCCTAGTTCGGGAGAGTTCTGGAGCTCTCCTCGGCAACCTGCCGGGAGGGGAAATCATCACCGGAGGGCTCTACACCACCAGCCCGCCTCTGGAATGATGCGTGAGTAATTCATCATTGGACTACGAGTCCATAGCACTAGCTAGATGGTTTTTCTCTCCTCTTTATGCCTCATATTTAGATCTTGTGGGATGTCTGATACGTCCCCAACGTATCTATAATTTCTTATGTTCCATGTTGATATTATGCCAATTGCTACATGTTTTCCCCCTTCTTTAATTATAGCATTTTTACACGTTTTCCGGGACTAACCTATTAACAAGATGCCAAGTGCCAGCTCCTGTTTTCTGTTGTTTTCTTATTTCAGAAAACATGTTCTGGAAATATTCTCGAAATTGGACCCCACGAATCCCGAAGTTCCTATTTTCCCCGGAAGCATCCAGAAGTCCGAAGAGGAGTCGAAGACGGGCACCAGGGGGCCCTCACCATAGCCAGACACGGCCCCCCTTGGACGCGCCTGGGGGTGGTGAGGCCACCCTGGTGGCCCACCGACGTTGCTCTTCCGCCTATTTAAGGCCTTCCTCCCGAAAACCCTAAAAATAATCGGCGAAATTCCACGAATCCTTCCGCAGCCGCCATCATCGTCAAACCAAGTTTTAGGGACATATCTCTGTTTTGGCACCCTGCCGGGACGGGGAAGTGCCCCCGGAACCCATATCCATCGACATCTCCATCGTCGTTTTTGTCTCCTATGATGAGGAGGGAGTAGTTCTCTCCCGAGGCCGAGGGCTTCCGGTATCTATGTGGTTCATCTCTCTCTCTCCCATGGTGTGATCTATATGTGATCGTGAGCTTTGTAATCTAGTTGAATAAGTAGATGTTACTCTTCATCTATTGTGCTACTCAAGTGTTTTATTAATATGAACTTTGGAGTCACCTTGTCCCGCGGTGTGAAGGTGACAGTGTGCACATCGTGTTTGTCTCCTCTATGAATTGCGGTGTTTGTCTAGTGCTTTCTAGGGCGCTCAAGTTGACAGTGTGGGGCTAACTAGAGATGGGAATGCTTAGTTTAAGAAATGCTTTTTGCAGCCCTACGCAATGATTTGTGTTCATTATCCAACCGGAAAGGGTTAAGAGTAGCATAGTGAAGAGAAGATATTTAGTTATTCAATTATGTGATCATTGTTGAGAGTCTCCACTAGTGAAAGTAGGATCCCTAGTCCTTGTTTCCAAGCATTGAAACACCGTTTTCCGCGTGTTCTTCTACATGTTTGCTTGCTGCCATATTTATTTAGAATTGCTATTATTACTGATAACCATCCATATTACTCGCATTTCACTATCTCTTCGCCGAACTAGTGCACCTATATAGCTGACAAGTATATTGAGTGTGTTGGGGACACAAGAGAATTCTTGTATCTTAATTGCAGGGTTGATTGAGAGGGATATCTTTGACCTTTACCTCGCTGAGTTCGATAAACCATGGGTGATCCACTTAAGAAAAACTTGCTGCTGTTGTACAAACCTCTGCACTTGGAGACCCAACATTGTCTACAAGAATAGAAGCGTGCGTAGACATCACTGCCCTACATGATAAAGATCATCTTATTGTAATGCTACATACTGTGTTTGATGGGATCCGATAAATATTGAATGTTACGTCTCTTGATTATCAATCTATCATGTTATCTTCATGTGTTTGTTATTTATGATCTTGCATGCTCTCCGTTGTTAGTAGATGCTCTGGCCAAGTAGATGCTAGTGACTCCAAAAGAGAGTATTTATGCTCGATAGTTGGTTCATGCCTCCCTTGCATTTGTGCTCGTGTGAGAGAAACGTGTCGAATGGGGGATGTGTTTTTGCCATTAGGGAGTTTACATTACACACTTTGTTTAATGAGATTATCTGTTGCTTGCAAATTAATACGCAAGGATTACTCAGATGACATTCTGAGGCTGGATTATTAGTCACAGATGCGGTTGGATAACAGTCTATGAGTCTTGTTGTAATGCCCACATGAATCACATAGTAATCATCATGTCTTGCATGTTTCAATATATGTTAATTGCCCAGCTGTAATTTGCTCACCACACATGTTATCTATCTTTTATGGAGAGACACCACTAGTGAACTGTGGACCCCGGTCCATTTCCTCATACTGATAATACAACCACTGCAATTATTGTTTTCACACTGTTTCCTTTCACAGTTCTACTACTGTTTTCCCAATGTTCTCTTACTGTTTTTCACACCCGACGCGGCCCTTCCGTCGACTGTCCACAACTGAGAAGCTCGAGCGCCGTCGAAGGGACTGTGCTTCAACTGCGACGAGCTCTACGCGCCGGGTCACGTATGCGCCCGCATGTTCTACTTGGAGACCGTCAACGACGGGGACGTTGATGCCATCACCGCGCAGCTCGACACCGCGACACTCTCCGAGGCCGACGCCGCTACCCACGGGCCGGCCTAGGCGACCGCCTTCGTCGTCTCCCATCATGCCTTGGCGGGCATCAGAATAGAGAAGACGATGCTACTTCCGGTGTGAATCAACGGAGAGCGCCTCCTCGCGCTCCTGGACACGGGATCTATGCACAACTTCATGTCCGGGGACGCCATGCGCTTCAGCCGTCCGACGCCAAGCACTTTGGCGAAACCATCGCCAACGGGGATCTCCTTGCTTGCCAGGGCGTTTCCCGGTAGGTCCCCATCCTCATCGACGATGAGCACTTCTCCATCACCTGCTTCAGCATCGATTTATGCGACTTTGAATTCATCCTCGGTGTCGACTTCTTGCGCACGCTGGATCCCATCCTTTGGCATTTCGACGCCTGTAACATCCCAAGTATGAAAACTCCATTAGAATGTTAGCTTCTTGTTTATTTATGTTTTACATCATGTCATCATATTCATTGCAATTGTTTTCATCTGTTTTTCCATTTGAATTTCAAACCAAATTTTAAAAATCTTTGTTTCATACTTGTGCTGTTACAATTTTCAAATGAAAATTTCAAATCAAAACATTAATTTGTTTACAACAAACTAGTAAGTGCAAACTATCAAATTGTTTCTTTTCAATAAATCATTTAATATCAAGTTCACTTAAATTCAATTAAATTTCCAAACAGCAACTAATTTCAATTTTTTTGAAAAACAAAAGCTGCACAATGTTGCTGTTACAATAAATAACCTATACAAATTTTTCCTAAATTTTTCTAACCCTAAAACTACCCTTTTCTTCCCTTTTTCTTTGTTCTGCAAAAAAAAACAGAATCAGTTAAAATAAAAAGAAAACACAGAAGAGAGAGGGACAGGCCAGCCAAGTGGGCTGCGCCCACCAGCCAGGCCCAGCCCACCTCTCTCCCTCGTCACTTACCTCTGTACGGCACGCCATCCGCGATGCCCACGTCGATAGTGGCGTTGATGGGACGGCCACGGCGCCTCCTCCTCCTCCTTATAGCCAACACCTAGGGCTCCCGTGCTGCCTGAGTTTCTCCTCCTCCTTCCCTCTCACGGTGAGCACCACTCTTTCCCTTCCCTCTCTGTATCTCCACGTCGCGCACACGCACCCATCGCACACATCCACGGCGAGCAGCACAGCAGCCCGCGTCGATCACCGCCGGCGGCCCCTGTCAGATTCAGCTAACTGAATCTTGTTCAGTTTCAGTTAGCGCACGCTAACTGAACCTCATACCCCCCTTTAGCCCCTTTACTGACAAGAACTCGAGCACAGCGCAGTGGCACCGGGCAGCGCACGCGCCCACGAGGGCGTGGGTTCGAATCCCCCCCTCGCGGATTAAAACCCAAACTTTTTCGCCACGCTAGCTGACAGGTAGGGCCCGTTGTCAGCGACCCACACTGCCACGCAGCGCCACCGTGGCCCAGGGCCCCCTCGTCAGTGGCCTAGGCTGGGCCACTGCGAGGTGATTTTCTTTTCTGGCATGTTCCCTTTTAATTTAAGTCCCTGTTTTATTATAGAATAGTCCCTAGTTTTCAAACCTTTCTAACAATTGCAAAACACATCCAAATTAAAAATGTAAAACATGTAAACCACTCTAAATAAAATGAACTTGCTAATTATCCAGTTTGTTTACTGTTTTGAAGATTTCAAATTGTTTCAAAAATTCAAATTCAAACTTCTAATTAAAATTTGGTCAAAATCATAACTAATTCAAAATTAATTCAAATGGCACATATAAAATATGTTTTCCATGCTAAATTGAACCACCTTTCCAAATATAAACTTTTTTTTTATGTTTTGAATAATTAAAATTGGTTAAATAATTTAAACCTTGTTTAAATCATTTAATATTGCTAAATTCATAACTTTGTCAAATTAATTTCTTTTTGAACATATAAAATATGTTTTCAAACCAGAAAATTATAATCTTTTCAAATATGAATTTTATTTAATGTTTTGAACAAATAAAATTCAAATAATAGTAATACTTGAATTAAATCCATTTAAATCTTGTTTAAACTAGTTTAATTCATAATTAATTTATTTTAATTCCTTTCTCAACAAATGAAACATGTATTCCACCTAAAATTTTGTGTTCTTTCCAAATATGAACTTTGTTATATATTTTGAACAATTAAAATTGGTGAAAACAACAAATGCTTGTGTAACTCCTTTAAGAAGCCAAATTTATTAACTTAATAAATAAAATTCCAAAATTGGTAAACTTCACATCAAATTGAAGCTATTGTTGTTTCCTTTTTGTTAACATCATCCATGCATCATTCTAATCAACTTTCACATGGTAATTATTTGTAGATCATTTAATTCCACATTAATTCATGGGCCTTTCCATATGCAGTCCAAATTGCATATGGGCCCATTTAATTATGCTACCATGTCAACTAGCTTACCTTTGATGCATCAATGAAATTGTCATGCATCATCCCATGTTTGTGCATTATGCCATGTTATTGATTGTTCGTCTCTCTTCGTTGTTTGCTTGCTTCTTCTCGAATAGATGACGACGTTGAGACAGACGAGGTTTACGATACTACTTCTGAGGAGTTAGCTCAGTACCAGGCTACTGAGTTTGCAGGCAAGTATTCACTCACATGAACCATCGTGTTCCTTTCCACACTGGATACCGATACTTTCCGTTGTCTATTTCTTCTAGCCTTATGAATCGTTGCTTGTGTTCCGACCCTATCACATGTTATCCTTTAACCCTGATATGGCCTCACCTTCCACACCTATAACCCCGTTGCTTGTTGCCCGTGTCTTACTAGCATGCTTAGGGTTGTTGTGCTCGATTCTGTTGTCCGTTACTTCTGTTACCATATTTATTATGTTCTATGGGCTCGGTGTTTAAACAACAACTTGTTAATGCTTTGGGTAATAATAATTTGATGATAAGGCACCGGCAGGAGGCCCGGCGTGGTTTTGAGGCCTCCTAGTGTCGACTCTAATTAGGAAAAGGGTCTTGTCTACTGATCCATGTTGAGCGCACTAACCGCATGTGGGAAGCGTGTATGGGCGCCCCCCTCAATTTGATTCGATTCGCATCTCGTCCAAATTGCCACACTTAGTTCGGGTTTTCCATTTGATGCACGCATATGCCGGTACGGACCCGAGGCCAGGGTGGAACTTTTGTAGTCGGCATTTAGGGCGGCGTGGTCTTCCAGTGCTATGAGGGTCCCCCTTTTCTTCGTGGGGGCTCGATTAGCCGCGCACGCACAGCACGTGGTTCTTTGGGCTTGATGCGAAGAAGAGTTGAGTTGTGTTGAGTGCCCCTCTTGGTGGAAGGCATTCCATCTGGCGGGTTATTCTTACGTGTACGGCTACATTGGTGCATCCCTGCAGGGTTAAATCTTCTCGAGAAGCCGTGTTGTCCGCGGTTAGGGATGACTTGGTGAAAGTACTGGCTAACAAGTACTCAGACAACTTACACCTAACTATAATAACCTGACTAGTAATATAGATTACTTCCACCATAAGAATGATGTCACCCTAATCAACAGTGTGAGCTTCCTTGGGTTGCTTCCTTAGTAGGGGTAACATTGGATGGGTTTGTTTGGAGTTAGTTGTAGTTGGTTACGATACGCTATCTTATCTTCTTTCTGTTAGCCGGAAGTTGTAGCGTGTCTCTGTAGTTGGTTAGTGCAGCCCGCTGCAGCATCTTTTGTATCACCTATTCTTCCGTTGAACCCAAGGCATCTGTAATTGGTGTCGAAGGGTACACTTTGGTATCTTGTGCGTCTTTCTTGCCAGTACTCGTCTGTACTGACCCCTTTGGGGCTGCGTGTTCTGCAGACTACGGTTCCGAGGATCCCCATGGTGGCTACTACGTGGAGTATGACGAGACTGTTGACGAGTAGATAGCGGACCAGGGCAGGATCCGAGATTTCGTGGATGGGCTCTGTTTTCCTTTCATTCCCGGCCTCTTAGGCCTATTTGGATTTGTCTGTACTCAGACACTTTGGATGCTTCCGCTGTGATGTAATGATGAATTGTTGGGACATGTGTCCTCTGCATGATTGTATTTGCTATCTCTGCTCTAGTAAGAGCTATTCGCAACTTATTTCTATTTCTTTGTGTCTTAGAGATCTGTTGTGGTATCATCTTGCTAAACGCCGTTGACTTACCATGTGTGTATGGTATGAAGTACGTCAATGGTAGTATCCTGATCTCTATGGGATGGTTTACACCGACGATGGATAGTAGAGATTGGTTGTCACACTATATGTGTTGGCCTACTCGTAAGAGGTGCGGGTGCAGGTAGGCCCCGTAATCCAATCATCTACTATTTAGCGGCCCGGTGAGTATCCTATAGAAGTCCGGGTGCGACAACGCCCGGACCCTGATCTTCTGGCGTCTGGGTCGCCGCGTCCAGTGGGAGGGCGTGGGCGGTGCCTCTCCGACGAACCCTCAGCTCCAGCTGATGGCGGCCACGCTCGACGAGGCGCACGCTCTCATGTCCGATCTCCTGCAGCAGCACGGGGACCTCTTCAACGAGCCACCGGGACTGCTGTGAGCGTGCCCCTGTGACCACCATATCCACCTACTGCCGAACACCGCCCCTGTGGCCGTGAGACCATACCGCTACCCCCGGCTTCAGAAGGACGATCTCGAGTGCCAAGTGGCGGTCATGCTCGCACAGGCCATCATTCGGATTTCGACATCGCCCTTCTCCGTGCCGGTGCTCCTGGTGCGCAAGGCCAATGGCACGTGGCGCTTCTGCATCGACTACCGCGCCCTCAATGCCCGGACGTCTGGAGACAAATTCCCCATCCCGGTCGTGGAAGAGCTCTTGGACGAGTTACATGGGGCGCGCTTCTTCACCAAACTCGAACTCCGCTCCGGCTATCATCAGGTGCGAATGCATCCGGATGATACCGCGAAGGCGGCGTTCCGGACTCATCACGGCCATTTCGAGTTCTTGGTGATACCGTTTGGCCTCTCCAACGCCCCGGCCACGTTCCAGACGTTGATGAACAACATGCTCCTCCCCTACTTGAGCCGCTTTGTACTTGTTTTCTGTGATGACATTCTTATCTACATTTTATCTTGGGCAGAGCATCTACAACATGTGGCCATCATCTTCAATGAGCTTCGAGCGCATCATCTACAGCTCAAGCGCTCGAAGTGCTCGTTCGGCACGACCTCCGTCGCATACCTGGGACATGTTATCTCGGCGGAGGGCGTCGCGATAGATGCTGAAAAGGTCGCATTCGCACGGATCACTACAGCCTCCAATTCTTATTGGACCAGCGCATTTCCATCGTACCGCAGCACCAGTGGATCAGCAAGCTCTTTGCCTTCGACTTCACCGTCGAGTATAGTCCGGGCCGTCTCAACACGGCCGCCGATGCCCTGTCACGCCGTGACACTGAGGACATCGCGGATGACACCGCCCCTGTGGACCTGTGCATCCCCTCCGGACCGTCTTTCGCCTTCATCGACGACATCCGCAGGGCCACCGCCGCGGATGCCCAGGCCCTACGACAGCAACTTGAGGCCGGCGAGCTGGAGGCGCCCTGGCACCTGGATGATGGCTTGCTCTTGCACGGTCGCCATCTCTTCGTGTTGGACCACAGCGACCTCCGTCACCAGGCCATGCTACTAGCGCACTCGGTTGTCCACGAGGGTGTGCAGAAGACCCTCCACCGTCTCCGTGCTGATTTATACATCCCGGCGACCGGATGCTGCTACGCGACTTGGTACGGTATTGCGTAACGTGCCAGCATAACAAGACAGAGACACTGCGGCCAGCGGGACTGGTACAGCTTCTCGACGTGCCCTCACAGGTATGGGACAATATCTCCATGGACTTCATCGAGGGCCTCCCCAAGGTGGGCGGCAAGTCCGTCATCCTTACGGTGGTCGACCGCTTCTCTAATTATGCGCACTTCATCGCCCTCAGTCATCCGTATACAGCCGCATCCGTGGCACGGGCCTTCTTCTACGGCATCATTCGTCTCCACGGATTCCCTTCTTCGATCGTCAGTGACCGTGATCCGGTGTTCACTGGTCATGTATGGCGTGATCTCTTTTGGCTGGAGGGCGTGAAGCTGCGCCTGAGCACTGCTTTCCATCGTCAGACAGGCGACCAATCTGAGGTGGTTAACAAGGTGATTTCTATGTACTCGCGGTGTGTTACAGAAGATCGTCCCCGTGCTTGGGTGGATTGGCTGGCGTGGGCGGAGTACTGCTACAACACCTCCTATCACTCTGCCATATGCACCACTCCTTTGAGGTCGTCTATGGGTGTTCCGCTCCGGCCATGCTGCCCTTCGAGCCCAAGACGGCTCGAACCGAGGAAGCCGGCGACCTGCTTCGCACTAGAGATGAGATACTGGCCAAGGTGCGCAAACGTCTTCTCCAAGCCCAGCAATTGTCCAAGAAGTACTACGACGCTCATCACCGCGAGGCGTGGTTTGCGGTAGGCGACTGTGTGTGGCTGCGTCTCCTTCACAGGACTACGCAGTCCCTGGATCCACGCACCAAGCGCAAGCTGGGTCCTCGCTACACGGATCCCTTTCTCGTGCTGGAGACCATCGGCACGCTCACATACCGTCTTCAGCTGCCAGCCGACGCTCGTATCCACGATGTCTTCCATGTGGGCTTGCTGAAGGCCTACCGAGGTGAGCCGCCAGCAGCACTACCGACAACTTCCTCTGACCTCTAATGGATGCCTCCTCCCAGGCCACGCCACAGTGTTGAAGGCACAACAACGTCACGACATGTGGCACCTTCTGGTTCAGTGGGACGGCTTCACTACTAGGGAAAAGGCTACCGCAGGCGCACCAAATTAGGCTACCGCAGGCGAATTTCAGTTCGCCTGGGACCACATCGCCGGGGGTAATGACTTACCGCAGGCGAACTTCAAAATGCGCCTGGGGTAACTTGACATACCCCAGGCGAACTGGCCCTGTGCGCCTGGGGTAAGCCTTTACCTGAGGCGAACAGGAAGTGTGCGCCTGGGGTACAGATTCACGTGGGGTATCATTTACTATTCGCCTGGGGTATGGTTTTGATGTGTCAAAAAATAAAAGAAACGAAAATAACAGAATCACAGCAAATTGACAGAAATAAGTATGAAAATGACAGCAAAATGACAGAATAAAGTTTCATAACAGAAATATTCTCGATCATCAACACATAGTCTCGAACAATAGTCTCGATCATCACCACATAGTTCAACAAATATTACATAGTCTCGAACAATAGTCTCGAAAACAACCATACTACTAAATACAGGAGTTAGTCAGATGGAAATGATTTTTTTTCAAATTTCAACAAACTCGTCATCTATCTAGCGGGCTGAGGTAGTTGATGACAATCATCATGTCCAAGTTGGGGATGTCACTATTCCTCATGGTGATCAGAATAGCTCGGCTAGCCTGCATACCAACTCTTGGGGAATGGAACTGTCTCCATGCTTGAGAGTTGAGGATGACGCGACCATCAGCATTATCCCTGGTGAACGGAACTGTGGTGACATTTCCTGATTCTCCACGGCGTACTCCAATGGTACCTTTATGCTCCATGCCAGCACTGTCCGCTACCGCCATAGGTATTTTCTAGAACACACAATTCCAAGAAAGAATAAAAGCACAGTGTCACATACCGGCCACATTATAACATAAGAAACTATAGGAATAAGAAAGTGTTAAGAAACATACCATGACATGTCCATTGGTGATATTATTGTTGGTGATGCGATGCACGAAAGGGACCCCGATGTAGCTATCTATCTCGGGTAGTTTCTGAAGGACACGGTCCTTCTCAAGCTCGCTAAGATTGGCTCTTTGAGCAACCACCACATGTTTCCATGGGTCCTCCTCGCCCATATAATCCTCATTGTTCCCAATTTCCTCCTCACTCCCGCCATCCACCTGTATACTCTCGCTATCCTCGCTCGCAATCTCGCCCATATACAGAAGTACGATACGAGGTTGCGGTCCTGCCATAGAGAAGTGAATGAGATCAACTCCGCTTAAATTATAGGTGGCGATGATAGACACCAATTGTTCCCTATAGAAGTAGGTCTTCTTTCTTTCTTTCTTCACTCGAATCATGTAAATGGACCCGTGAACATCGAAATCCACGATATTGCCTACTAACTCGTTGAACTCTTCCCGAATATTGCATGGTACAATCTAAAAAAGAAATATAAAAGAATCTTTTGTTAAGAAACATACCAATCTAAGATGGATAGTAAAACGAAAGAACACAAGTTGCAAGTTAACATAAAAGAATCGTTTGTTAATTACCAAAGAATCAAGGTGACCGTCGTTCAGCTGAAGCATAAAAGAAGACCCGGTGAATTGTCCTTGGGCACATAGGGACCGACATACTTTGCAAGCCATGTTCTATTAAATTAAGAATATGTATATGTAAATATAGGACAGTGAAAGTAGTCTGGTATAGCAACACTTATGTTGAGAGTACTGTTGTCATTAGAGCTGAGCTACTGCATGCGATGGAAAATGAAAGTAAAAGAACAGATATAACGTCAACAGATATAACTTCTAGTGTAATGTGCTTCAAAATAAAATAAAAGTTCTACATCAAGCGTTTGAATGAACTGTACTCAACACTCAAGTGTTTGAATATCATGTGAAATAGTGATCAAGATATTTGGGAGGCATAAAGACATAAATTGTTGTTTTGGTGGATGATTCTACTGGTTTCTGTTAATGGAAATCAGGGAATGAAAAAAAGTACAATCCTCAGCTAGCGAGTTACATGTACCAGTTCTTTTCCGCATCGGCAAAGAAAAAAGTACAATCATGTTTCTAACACAATAACTTCTTGCCCTCTCTACACATAAGTACTTTCTTTGTTTGACCATTTCTAGCACAATAACTAAACTCTGACGAAGACAACGATCAAATTCAGTCTTCACACTCATATGCCTTGAACTTCAAAATATACAACATTCCTCCTTCATGGCCTACTGCCTATACAGGTGTGGACGCCAAAGGTAAGATTCCAGAGCTTTGAGCATTCACTTCACTCTGCTCCGGCGCAGCAACACAATCTCAAACCTCAAATACATGTCATCTTATTAAAGAGTATGAAATCGCACTACACAACACTCATCTTAATAAATACCATTCCGAGCAATGCCACGTAGGGAATGAACCTAACCAGTATAAACAATAAGAAGACATGGGAGAATTGCCATCCACTCCCTCTGTTCCTAAATACAACATGTATTGGGAGTTAAATTTGGATTCCCAAAATGTCTTATAATTAGGAAACAAGGTGGTAGCTATCACAGTCCATCACTAATTAACATAAAAGCTTGGCACCCCCTGCTCTTGTCCCTACAGTTTTGTTTTCAGGTGCACTTCTTCATCATTGGTTTTTTCGGTGCCTCGTGGTACCACATGATAAAAATCATCATTTTTGGCAGAAGTGGTTTAATTTGCATTAGAGATAATATAGTAACTCGCGATGATGTTTCCGTTTACCTAGTTGAGGCTCTAAACCACGAAGTTGCTGAGCTAATGACACGATGAAATTGCTAAGTCTATGCATAAATTGGGCTGGAAGGTGTGAAACCTATTAAACAATGCACATAGCACATACCGGACCTATATCCAAATTAAATTGTTCAGCACATCTGTTTCCAGTAGTGGAATGAAGAAAAAAGAGCTGACACAACGCTCTTCTGCCCATGACGGACAATTTCTACCAATAAGAAACAACAGTCATAAGATTACTCAAATAGGACCCCATAATTAGATTCAATGAGATCATGCAAATCAAACCCCTAAATAGAACACATGTCACTCTTGTCTGCACTTTGCACCCCTCCTTGGTTATTTAAAGCGCATGTACTCAGCCATTTGTAATGGTGGTTTTGCTATCTACAGACTAGAGAGGAACTCAGTAAACCGCATCAAATAGTTCTTTACCCAACAAAAAATGTCAATTTTTCCTAGAATCCTCAAATTAAGACACGGTAGGCTTCTCTTGTACGCGGCCACCCAATCCGGTGGCGCCTTCACTGAAGCCCTAGCTAGTACTCCCCAGACCAATAATATAGTTAACTAGGTTTATGAAAAATTCAACCAAGTGAGAATTAGCAACCCTATTTTATACTCCCTTCGATCCAAGATTAGCACACGAAGGTTCAAGATCTATATCTCAGAGAACTACACTGTAATCTGCACAATATGTTCAAGATCTGGGGACGAGGAGGAGCACAAGGAAGAGCGGGGAGGGGGGCGGACCTGAACAACGACGGTGTGGGCGCGACCTCGAACTGCTCTGATCCTCCTCGACGTGGGCAACCTCGAACTGCGCTCGTCCTCGACGTGGGCGACCTCGAACTGCTCCTCCTCGACGGCGCCCTCCAACTGCTCCTCCTCGACGGCGCCCTCCAACTGCTCCTCCACGACGGCGGCGTGTGATTTGGAAACGACGGCGGCGTGCGGTTTGGGGATCGAGATGAGGGGTGCGGTGGTTCGATCTGTTCAGCGCGGAGCGAGAAAGAAAGTGTGCGGGCGGGGGGTTAGCGGAGCGAGGCCTTACCCCAGGCGCTTCTGTCAAAGTTCGCCTGGGGTATGTGTTATACCGCAGGCGAACAGGTATGTTATTCGCCTGGGGTAAATGAAGAGTGCCAGGGGGCGGTGGTGGTGGCCCTGCCACACTTTACCCCAGGCGCTTCTGGATTTGGTTCGCCTGGGGTAACAGACTTACCCCAGGCGCACAGTTCACCTTTCGCCTTCGCTATGTAGCCCAGGCGCATCGATTTGCGTGTTCGCCTGTGGTAGGATATGCTGCTATAAGCAAATCTCTAGTAGTGCTTATCGCTGGAGGACGCGACCTGGGAGCAGCTCGAGGAGTTCCGCCAGCAGTTTCCACAATTCCAGCTCGAGGACGAGCTGTTTGCGTAGGCGGGGAGAGATGTTATAACCGGGTTGGCCTACAGCTGGAAGAGGCCCAAGAATGAGTCGGTTTAGGGCTACTCCAAGGTATCTAGGGTTTTAATTATTTGGACTATTATATAAGCACATGTAATCCCTACGTATTGGACAAGCAATAAACATATTTGTTACCTACTCCCTCAGGAGTCGGAAATCCTAAACCCTAGTTGTGTCCACCTGCGTCTCCGGCACCTCCTCCGCGCAACCACGGCGTCGTGCCGCCGCCGAGAGCGACCAGATCCTCGCCACTCCACCTTCCACACATACAACGTGAGTCCTAGGCCTGGTAGGATCTCAGCTCCTATCAGCTAGGTCCGCAAAGTTGGCCTCCGTGGCTACCTTGATTGATGCATTGTGCTATTGTTCAAGGAAAACGCCTGGTGGAACATGCTTCCTAGACGATCCAGCTCAGGAAAAAGCATCGATGTGATTGAGCTCGTATCCCATAAACTACCCGGTGAGCTTATCGACAACGACATGATATGCGGCCATGACAAGATCGTTCAGGTCCCAAATTTTGAGGTATGCTAGACCACGCACTACGGGAGAAGTTAAAAACGTTGACGGACAAATATCGGGGCCGTCAGCGTGGACCCCGACATGCTAACCCATAATGCAAAAACAAATATGGGCTACGCCGACGGCAACCCTGTCTTCCTATTTTTGTTTGCTACGCCGACTGCAACCGTCGACATATCCTAGTTTTTTACTTACCATTTAGAGCATGAGTTTTGCATTCGAACTTGGATTTCGACGTTGTTTACCTCCTTTCAAAAGAGAGAAATAGATCTACATCATCATACATATTGTTCCGGCTACATTGTTCAAAAAAATTCATGAGCAAGAACGGAACAAACAACAAAGGGTTAACGGTTACCGGGTGTAGACCTATAAGCTGGGGTTTTCTCTAGCGGGGCTAGGGATTGAATATTGAAAAACTCTTGGTGTATCTATAATGAAATAATTAGTTGTATAACTGTTTTTTTTTCCTAAAAATCATGAGCAAACTACGAGACATCTGTAGTTCAAATTTTGCCCGTTTCCAGCTGAATCGGAAGAAATTTGTGTCTTTCAAAGGAGGTGGGTGGAAACATTTTCATAGGAAATTTTTTGGTTATTTGTGCATATAACATGGTCTAGTATTTTATAAAAATACATCTCTCAAGTTTTGCAACATATTTGTGGTTGGTCATTCACAAAAAAAAACTCATTTTCGACACTCGAAAACTGAAAATGGTTTTTGTATTCAATGAAGAGAAAAACTTCCTCCGTCAACATTGTCCGAGCTTCCAAGATGCATGTTTGTGTGGAATATGGGCACAGTTAAAAAAACTATGTTATGGATTTGTCCTTAACACGTGTCATTTGGTCCGAAACCCTAGAATATTCGGAGGAGATAGCTTATTTTTGTGAAATACTTTCAAAGCAACTGTCGTATTTGAATTTCTCTCATTTTTCTAATCGACATGGACATATTATTTGTCAAATTTTGATTTACGGATTTATATATGAATTATTCAATATTAAATAGAAAAGTAAAAAAAATTAAATTCAAGATTATTATTAGTTGTTATTTTTTATTTAAATAATTGTTTGAATTCATAAAATAAAATAATGTGACATGATGGTCCAATGGTTAACAGGATTGATTGGATACTATTGTGAGCAAAACATCCAATGTTTCTAGACAGCTCATGGGGAAGAAGCTATGAAGTTAAGCATGTTGGGGCTGTAGCAATCTAAGGATGGGTGACCGATCGAAAAGTCTTATTAGAAGCGAGTAATTTAGATTAAAATTAAAAATATTTAGATATAAAGATAAATGTGTGTATAGTGTGATTAAGTGGTTTAACAAGTGAAATAAAAAATTGGAAAAAAATATAAAATATTCGAAAAAATGATTTTTTTTCAAAATTCGCCTACCTTTACGCCGACGGCTTCCGCGTCGTCGTATCCCGGTTTACGCCGACGGGTTTTATACACCGACGGCCGCTAGACTACGCCGTCAGGGGTAGACGCCGACTGCCACCGTCGGCCTACCCTACATCGACGGGGAAGCTGTATACGCCAACGGAGTCCTGCTGTCGGCGTACAGATGCAGTCCCGTAGTGACGAGGTCGCTGTTGCCGTAGTAGATGGTCCGACTTATATCCTTCTCCTTGGCTATGCGTATGGCATGTATAAGCGCTTTGTATTATAGAACATTGTTTGTTGCCTTAAAGTGTATTTACATGACGTTTTGTTTTACACCGTTTAAATTTGTGTGAGGAAAATAAAACAAGTGCGTCACACAAGTGAACATTATTCATCATAGCATCTTTAAACTAGATTTAAAAATGAAAGCACGTGCGTACGTGTGTTATAAGGACAAGTGGTTTTACAAGGACAATGAAAGCATGTGCATGTGTGCTATATCATTATGCAAGCAAACTAGTTTTTTAAAAAATGAGTGAAACTCTCCAAGAGAAAAATACCGAAGACACATGTCACATACGATCGATCTAACTAAGAGGAACATATATCTTCACCACTCGAAAAGGGCATGGGAAAAAAAATTTAAGAAAAATTTCATCATTGAATTTTATGCAAGGACAAAAAGATAAAAATATTTTTAAAAAATGATTTTTTTAAAGTAATCCGCCTACCCATATGCTAGGCCGACGGGTCTTATACGCTGACGGCTGCTAGACTACGCCGACGGGGCATACAACGAAAACCACCGTCGGCCTACCCCTACGCCGACGGGGAAGGTGTATACGCCAACGGGGTTAGACTGTGGGCGTACATAGGCAGTCCCGTAGTGACGAGGTCGTTGTCACTGTAGTAGACGGTCCGACTTATATCCATCTCCTTGGCTATGCACATGGCATGCATAAGCGCTTTGTATTGTAGAACATTGTTAGTTGCCTTAAAGTGTATTTACAGGACGTTTGGTTTTACACCGTTTAAATTTGTGTGAGGAAAATAAAACAAGTGTGTCACACAAGTGAACATTATTCATCATAGCATCTTTAAACTAGATTTTAAAAATGAACGCACGTGCGTGTGTGTTATAAGGACAAGTGGTTTTACAAGGACAATGAAAGCATGTGCATGCATGTGTGTTATATCATTATGCGAGCAAACTAGATCTTAAAAAAATGAGTGAAACTCTCCAAGAGAAAAATACCGAAGACACATGTCACATACGACCGATATAACTAATAGGAGCATATATCTTCACCACTCGAAAAGGGCATGGGAAGAAAATTTTGTATACCTTAAGAAAAATTTCATCATTGAATTTTATGCAAGGAGAAAAAGACAAGTGTGCTACAGAAATGAACATCGTTTATATTTGTGCAGAGAAAATGAAACAAATGCCTCGCAGATGTGAACACCATCCATCAGACAATCTTTAAATTAACTTCAAAAGTTTATATATTACTCGCTTTGTTCTAAAAGCGAAGACTTCCATTTTGTTAGACAAATGTCAAAGCTTGGCGTGCTCAGTAAGTGCACGTCTACCTCGTTATTTCTCTGTCTTATAAACAAGCAGTAGTGTTCCTACCTCCTCGATGTGGGACTAAATATCCCTCAATAAAACATTAGATCGTCAGAGTTGGGAGCCGAGCAATCTCCTCATGGGCTGGCTAGCTGTTGGGGTTTCGACGGGAACCGCGGAATATTCATCCCCACACCTACATGGATATCCAAGGCCTATCACGGACGCACAAACTAGTTGGAGATTCGTGCAGCACGTTTGACCAGCCTCTCCCGTGTGAACGTGTTTTCGCGAGTGGCGCCGCGCATGTCTGTACTTCCGTGGCTAATTAGGCTAGCTGGCAAACAAAATTTGGAGGGGTAGATTTGGGAACGGTTTTTTTGCTGGTGGGGCCGGATGGTGGGTCAAAGACCGAGAAGACAACCGTGGATCGATCCAGCTCCTTCCTCCCACAGGCCACATCGAGGCGTCATCGCAGCACCCACTCGTCAAGATCCCGATCCAAACCCAGCACTCCACCTCGAGGCTCCATGGAAGATCCCGCCGGGCAGGGAGGCCACGGCAGGCAACCACCAGCTCGGCCTCGACCCCCGGCACCCTGCTAGCCGCCCCCTCCTCTCGGCGGCCCTAGCTCCTCTTCCCCCGCCCCCTCCTCTCGGCGGCGGCGCCCTAGATTCCGGCGGCGCCGATGGGTGTGGCCGTGCCCTAGATCCTCTCGGCGGCGGCGCCCTAGATCCTCGACGGCACCGCGCCGCATCCACCACCCGCGGGTCTTCCCCGACCGGCAGGTGGAGTGCAGGGAGGCCGATGCGGGTCTTCCCCGACCGGCGGGTCTTCCATCACGGCACGGCTAGTGGAGGACCCCCGCTGCTCCGCCGCCGACAACGACCGCTTCCTCGACGTCATCGAGCGCTACTTCGCCCGATCCTCGCGCAGATGGGCCGCCAGGAGCGCCCTGGCCTACTTTGCGCCACGGGAGGCAGCCGTCTTCTTGATTCAATTTCTTTTAGATCTGCCGCATAGACCACACTGGTCGAGATCTGGATCTTTTTGTTCTTCATGTGATTCTCCATGCATTTTCCGGATCCGGCCGTGGACGTATTTGTTCTTGAACAAACTTTTTTTAATTCTACCTCAGATTTCTTCCCCCCCAAGATCTGTTTATGATTGCCAAGATATTTTCGAAAGAATAAGTTCATGGTCGATTTGTTTATTAATCCATGGCTTCATACATGTAAGATCTGTTCATGGATATGTTCTGTGATCCGGTCATCCGGATCTGAATCTGGTTATAGCTATGGCTATGGCTTTATGATTTTTTTTTCTATATGGTAATGTGTGGATCCAAAATATTTCAGTGCGTGCATGATTACACCAAAAAAAAAGGTAATGTATGATCGAAGAAAAACTTATAATCCATCAGAAAAATGTAACATCCCAAGTATGAAAATCTCCCCCCTAGATGTTTGTTTCTTGTTTTATTTTTGTTTTGCATCATGTCATCATAACCATTGCCTTTTGTTGCATTTGAATTGAATTGTTTCCATTTGATTTCTATTTGAATTCCAAAACAAAATTCAATTATTTGTCATACTTGTTATGTTACATGTTTCAAATAACAACTACAAAATAAACAAGCAAATTGTTCAACTAAAATTGGAATCAGAAACTTAAACTGGATTAAGTGGCATTTATACTTTTTATACCTCAACTGCTCAACTCTTTTAATTTCCAGAACAATAACATAAATTAAATTTATTTTTGGAGAACAATGTTTGTTTTAAGGTGTTGTTACAAAAACAAAATAATACAATTTTTTTTTCCAAATTTTTGCTAACTCTAGAACCACTTGTTTTTCTCTCTTTCCCAAATCTGCAAAAAACATTAAACAAAAAAAAAGAGAGAGAGAGAGGGATTAGAGGGCAGCCAGCCCACTTTGGGTCCAGCCCAACCTGCCCTAAAGGCCCGTACCCCCCTTTCCCTAACCTCCTGTACGGAGCACCATCCATGGTGTCCACGTACAGGTTCAGAGAGGGGCAACGGTGATCCGCACGCCCACCTCCTCCTATAACCTGAGCTCACCCCCCTCCTCTTGCCCTAATTCTTTCTTCCCCCTCTCTTCCCCTCGAGCGCCTCCATCTCCTCCCTCTTTTCTCTCTCGTTTCTCTGTACCCCTCACCGAAGCTCCTTCACCGCCTCCCTCTCCGGCGAGGCGCCGCCGCCACGGTGCCCGCCCGGCCGCGCTAGGGCCGGGAACGGAACCGGCGCGGCGCCCTCTTCCTCCCCGTGGCCTCGGTTTCCGACGAGGCCACCGGAATCTCCGCCGCCATCCCAAGTTCGCCGCCCGTTCGTCACCGCTCGACTCCCTCCGTCGTCAGTCACGGTGAGCCCGCACCTCCCCTCGTTCCTCTCCTCTCCCTGCCCTTGTGGCCTCGCACGAGCCCGGCCACCACACGGCGGCACGGCCACCGCACCGCCCACCGGCAGCCGCGCGGCCGCGATCCACGGCGGGGCAGCGTACGCATCGCTCGCCCCGGCCTCTGTCCGCCATCGATCGGTACCTGCACGAACTGAAAAAGTTCAGTTAAAATTTAACTGACGGGAAACATGTTAACCTTCCACCTGCTCTGTACCTTGCACAAACAGAACACCAGCCCATCTGGTTCCAGCGCCCGCCCGCGCAAGGAGACCTCCTGGGTTCGAATCCCCAGCCCCCCACCTTTTTTCTGTCTTTTCCGATTAATTCAGTGTGCATGTTTCTGAACGTTAACCCTTGTGGTTGCTCCCTGTATCCAAAGTCCAGCAGCAGCCCATCTGGTGGTTCCTTTGGTGTAGCAAGCAGAGGGCAGGGGTTCAAATCCCCCCTTGCCCCTTAAACCATCTTTTTACCTTCTTATTTTTCCTAGGTCCAGATCTATCCTAAATTGCTCCTAGGTCCCTGCTAGTCTATCTAGGTCCCTGCAATTTATTTCCAAGACCCTGTACTTTTTTTTTAGGTCCATAGTTATTTCTTTCAACTATAAATATGCCTAAACTTGTTAACTTAAGAACTTTTGATTGGAAACTCCAATTGCAAAACTTTAAACATGTAAATCACTCCATTTTAAATTCTCTACCCAAATATAACATTTGTTTTCTGTTTTGATTAGTTTAAATGCCTCCAAATTTCAAATTCAAACAATTCATCTGAAATTTGATAAAATTCATAACTAATTCAATATTAACCCAAATAACACAAATAAAATATGTTTTCCATGTCAAATTAAACCACCTAACCAAATATAAATTTTGTTTCATGATTTGAATAATTAAAATTGCTTAAATAATTTAATCCTTGTTTAATTCATTTAAATTTGATAAAATCATAACTTGCTCAAATAAAATTATTTTTGAACATGCAAAATATGTTTTCAACCTAGAAAAGTATAAACTTTTCAAATATGAATTTTGTTATTTGTTTTGCACAATTTAAATTGGTGAAAACAACAACTATTTTGTGTAATCCCTTTAAGGAACCAAAAATCCCCTAAATTAATAAATAAATTTCTAAATTGGTAAACCCTATTTTAAATTGGTTCTATTGTTGTTATTTTGTTGTTTTCCTCATCCATGCATCATACTAATTCACCTTCATCTGTTGATTAGTTGGAAAACAAATAATCTAACCCAAAATTCATGGGCTTTTCATATGCAACTCAAAATTGCATATGTGTCCATTTAATTTGTGTTACCATGTTAGCTAGTTTATTTTGATGCAACCATTAACATGACATGCATCATCCCCATGATTGTGCACTATGCCATGATATTGATTGTCTACCCTTTCTGCATTGTTTGTTTGCTTCTTCTCGGATAGACGACGACGTTGAGTCCGACGATCCTTACGACACCCCTTCTGAGGATTTAGCTCAGTACCAGGCTGCTGAGTTTGCAGGCAAGTTATCACTCACATGAACCACTGTGTTCCTTTCAACATTGGTTACCGATACTTTCCGTTGTTCTTTTCTGCTAGCCTTAGTAGTAGTTGTTTCTGTTACGAACCTATCACATGATTCCCTTAACCTTGATATTGCCTCACCTCCACTCCTATCACCCCTTTGGTTGAGCCTTTGTCTTACTAGCATGCTTAGGTTGCTTTGCTCGAGTCTGTTACCCGTTACTTTCTGTTACTACTTCTATTATGTTCTGGGGGCTCGATGTTAATCAATCAACCTGTTATTAATAATATGCTGATAAGGCACCGGCAGGAGGCCCTTTGTGGTTTTGAGGCCTGCTAGTGTCGACCCTAATTAGGAAAAGGGTCTTGTCTACTGATCCATGATGAGCGTGCTCACCGCATCCGGGTGGTGGTATGGAACCCCCCTCGACTTTGACCCGATCCGCAGTTTGTCCGAAGAGCCACACTTAGTTCGGGAGTTCCATTTGCGCATAAGCATGAATGGGTCGCTCCCATGGTTACTGTTGATAATGATGATGCATATAGGGCGAGGCCTGTGGTGCCGGGGGGTGTGGTTTTCACCCCTGCGCTTAGGTTAGGTCGGACTGGCCGGGACCTTATAGCTCCGTGGCTCCTAGGACAGGCTGTAGTGATGGTTCGAGTCGTGTCGAGTCCACCTGAGTTTTAGTTGGTGGCTCGAGTGTGTACGGGTACTGGAGCACACCCTGCAGGGATAAATCTTCTCGAGAAGCCGTGTTGTCCGCGGTTATGTGACGACTTGGTGAAAGTACTGGCTAACAAGTACTCAGACAACTTACACCTAACTATAATAACTTGACTAGTAATAGACTTATTGACACAACAACGTGATCCATTATTCACTAATCCAACTGTGTGAGTTATCCTCGGATTGCTTCTTTGGATAAGGGGCGAGATCCAGGATGGGTTTGTTTGATGGTCAACAACAGTTGATTACGTTACGCTATCTTATCTCCTTTCTGTTAGCTGGAAGTGGTAGTGTTTCTGTAGTTGGTTAGCGCAGCCAGTTGCAGCATCTTTTATAACCCCTTTCTTCCGTTGAACCCAAGGCATCTGTGCTTGGTGTTGACGGGTTACACTTTGGTGAACTGTGAGTCTTGCTTGCCAGTACGTTGTTGTACTGACCCCTTTGGGGCTGTGGTTTACGCAGACGACGTTTCCGAGGATCCCCATGGAGGCTACTACGTGGAGTACGACGACGCTGTTGACGAGTAGATAGCGGACCCGGGCAGGATCCGAGACTTCGTGGATGGGCTCCGTTTTCCTTTCATTACCGGCCTCTTAGGCCTATTTGGATTTGTTTGTACTCAGACCCTTTGTTTGCTTCCGCTGATGTAATGAATGCTATGTTGGGACATGTGTCCTCTGGATGATTGTATTTGCTATTCTCTGCCTTAGTGAAGGCCATTTGCAACCTTATTTCAATCTTTTGTGTCTTAGAGATATGTTGTGGTATCATTCCGTTTAACGCTGTTGACGTACCATGTGTGATTGGTATGAAGTACGTCGACAGTAGTGCCTATGGTCTCTAGTGGATAGTTTACATCGACGGTGGAATAGCAGGGCTTGTGTTGTCGCGCATAAGCGCAGGCCTACCAGGAAGCTGGGATGTGGGAGCAGTTATGCCCCATAATCCAAGCATCTGCTATCCAGTTCGGCCCGATGAGTATCCCCTAGAAACCAGGGTGCGACAAATGGTATCAGAGCCTGTCTGCCTGTAGGATCCCTTTTACTGGTCGCAGTTGAGTCTAGAAACTATTTTGTAGCTATATAGGAAAAATGAAACGTGAGAGTAGGAATTCTGCCATTTTATTTCTTTCCCCACCCACCCTCCCTTTTCTGGTAAGGAAGTGCAACGTTGTTTTTCTCTTCTCATCTAAACTTTCAAGTTAGGATTTCACGTGTTCTGGGTTCTTCCGTAGTACCTTAGGAGTTTTGGTCGCGAGTTTCTCGATGTTGCTTCAATATCATGTTTCTCTCAAGAACCTTTCGTCCATTGATGTATCCATTCCTAGCTATGTTTAGTTATCCTTTCGTACTCAAACCATTTATGGTGAACGTTGAGGGTAGTATATGTTTTATCCATGCTACCTTCTTACCGTCTGAAGTATTCCTTTTAAGCACTTATATTGGATTTTGTTATCCGGTTAGTGTGTTAATCTTGGTATCCTCTTCAGGATGGAAAGTGGTGACGAAGAACCCACACTGCCACCTGAGATGGGGAAAGTGCTGTCTCAGATGACGCAAGTTATAAAGCAGATGCAGCAGAACCAAGACCTTGGGATTAATGGCAACACCCGGGTGTCTATTTGGGAGTTCCTTGAGCTCAATCCGCGCACGTTTCATACCTCCTCCGAGCCATTGGATGCTGATGACTGGCTCCGTGAAATGGACCGTACTCTTATGGTAGCTCATGTGGCTGACGAGGACCGTGTTCCTTACGTGACCTACCTTCTCCGTGGACAATCCATGTCTTGGTGGGAGAATTTCCAAGAAATGAGAGGTTCTAGTGTGGAAATCACATGGGAGGATTTCAAGCAAGCCTTCGTGCGCCATCACATTCCCGATGGGCTCATGGAGAAAATGCGTGAGGAATTCTATTGTTTCACACAAGGCAATCTGGATGTTCTCGAATACCAAAGAGAGTTCAATCGTCTGGCTCGCTACGCCGGAGATGAAATCTCCACGGAAGCGAGAAAGATGGCAAAGTTCCGCAGGGGTCTCAACCCGGAACTCAAGTATGCTCTCACCAACGTCAAGGCCAAGAATTTTGAGAACCTCGTCAACATCGCTCTAAATGAAGAGCATGGGCGCAAGTTGGTTGAGGAATCTCGTAAGCACTCTCGTGAACAGGCTAATCTCTCGAAAGCTATCATGCCTCCACAAAAACGGAGAGTTTGGGTTCCATATACCACTCCAACACCGCCCATTTGCTTGCCAAGCCCGGCAGGAATTCTTCCCCGCCCTCCCACCCCAGTGGTATCTTCAGGAGGTGCTCCATCTCAGCCAAGACCAACAGCTCCTCGTTCTGCTGTTACATGCTACAAGTGTGGACAGTCGGGCCACTATTCCGATAAGTGTCCGCAAAGGCACCTCCTTCCACCTCCACCTCGCCACAGGTCGACCCCGACAAGAATACGTGGTCCTCCGTTGGGTTGCTACAACAGCAACGACCTTGGCGTGAGAACCGTTAAAGTGAACCATGTCAAGGCCCAGGGAGCAGAAGAATCTCCGGAGGTTGTAATGGGCACACTTCTTGTGAACTCGTTTCGTGCTAAAGTCTTGTTCGATTCTGGTGCTTCACACTCTTTCATCTCTCAAAACTTTGCAAACACCAGGGAAATCAACTTCGAACAATTGTCTATCCCTCTCCTAGTGAAATCACCGGGATCTAGCTGGCAAAGCAATAAAGTTAGCCAGAACATCGAGATCACAATTGGAAACCTTCCATTCCAGGCATCTCTGATAGCTCTCCACTCTTCAGATATTGATGTCATTCTTGGGATGGATTGGCTGGTAGCCAACAAAGCAGTCATTGATTGTCCTGCCAAGTCTGTCAAAATCACACACCCTTCTGGCCAGATAGTCTACTTCCATGCTGAAAATCCAGTTGCTCAACTCTACACTCTCAATGCAAATCCTCTACCATCTATTGAAACTATTCCGGTGGTTTGTGACTTCCCCGATGTCTTTCCAGAAGAATTGCCAGGAATGCCTCCTGACAGAGCAGTTGAGTTCGTGATCGAACTTGAACCAGGCACTGCTCCAATCTCTAAGCATCCATACAAGATAGCTCCTCCTGAACTGAAGTTGTTGAAGGAGCAAATCGATATGTACATGGAGAAAGGTTACATTCAACCTAGTTCCTCGGCTTGGGGTTGCCCAACTCTGTTCGTTGCAAAGAAGGATCAAACAAAGAGACTCGTTGTTGACTATCGTCCTCTCAACGAGAAAACCATCAAAAACAAGTATCCAATTCCTCGTATCGATGATCTTTTTGATCAACTTGCTGGAGCCTCAATATTCTCCAAGTTGGACTTGAGGATGGGTTACCATCAAATAAAGATCAGAAAGGAAGATATTCCAAAAACAGCCTTCACCACTCGGTACGGTCTATATGAATACACCGTCATGTCCTTTGGTCTCACCAATGCACCGGCGACATTCTCTAGACTCATGAATTCTGTCTTCCATGAATACCTCGACAAGTTCGTTGTGGTATATCTTGATGATATTCTGGTCTACTCCAAATCTGAGGAAGAGCATGGAGAACATCTTCGTCTCACTCTCAAGAAACTTCGCGAGCATCGTCTATATGCCAAGTTCTCCAAATGTGAGTTCTGGATTCCAGAAGTTGCTTACCTTGGTCATGTCATATCTGCCAAGGGCATAGCCATTGATCCAGAAAAGGTTAAGGCAATTGTTGATTGGAAACCTCCTAAGACGGTGAAGCAAGTCAGAAGTTTTCTCGGCTTGGCTAGCTATTGCCGTCGTTTCGTCCAAAACTTCTCCAAGATTGCCAAACCTCTCACTGATCTCACAAAGAAGGACAAGAAGTTCGTTTGGTCTCCACAATGTGATGAAAGTTTCAATCTCCTGAAGACTAAACTCACTTCTACACCAGTTCTGGTTGGCCCGGATACTACCAAACCTTTCCAGATATTCTGTGATGCTTCTCTCCAAGGTCTAGGAGCAGTTCTTATGCAAGAACGTCAAGTTGTGGCTTATGCTTCACGTCAGTTGAATGCACATGAGCTCAATTATCCCACACATGACCTTGAACTTGCAGCAGTTGTGTTTGCCCTCAAGAAATGGAGGCAATACTTGTTGGGTAATCGCACTGAAATCTTTTCCGATCATAAGAGTCTGAAATACATCTTCACTCAGCCAGATCTAAACCTCAGGCAAAGGAGATGGATTGAAAAGATCAAAGACTTCGATCTTACCATTTCTTACACTCCAGGCAAGGCTAATGTTATGGCCGATGCTCTCAGTCGCAAGTCTTATTGCAATAATCTCATGATCAAGGAAAGCCAACCTCCACTTCATGAAGAATTCCAGAAGCTGAACCTTGGTCTTGTTCCTCAAGGTTATCTTGCGAACTTGACAGCCAGCCCAACTCTCGAGGACAAGATTCGTTCTGAACAACTTCGTGATGCTGAGATCAAGAAGATCGCAAATAACATCAAAGCAGGCAATGTGAAGTATGAGTGCTTCTCAATTGATGACAAGGGAACGGTGTTCTTCGAAGGACGCATTGCGGTTCCTCAAGTTCAAAGTCTCAAAGATGTTATTCTCAAGGAGGCTCATGAAACTCCTCTCTCCATCCACCCTGGAAGTACAAAGATGTACCAGGATCTCAAGACTCTGTATTGGTGGTCTGGCATGAAACGTGAAATTGCTCAATACGTTTCGGAATGCGACGTTTGTCAACGTGTCAAGGCAGTCCATCAGAAAACAGCCGGTCTTCTCCAGCCTCTAAAAATTCCTGAGTGGAAGTGGGACATGATTGAAATGGACTTCGTCACTGGTTTTCCAAAGTCCAAGAAGGGCAACGATGCAATCTTCGTTGTTATTGATCGTCTCACTAAGGTAGCTCACTTCTTTGCTGTCAAAGAAACAATATCAGCTAGCAAGTTAGCAGAACTCTACACAACAAAGATTGTTCCTCTTCATGGTGTTCCATTGGAAATAAGCTCAGACCGTGGAAGCATATTCACTTCTCATTTCTGGAAGAGTTTTCAAGAAGCATTGGGCACCAAACTTCTGTTCAGCACAGCTTACCATCCTCAGTCTCAAGGGCAAGTCGAAAGAGTCAATCAGATTCTCGATGATATGCTCAGAGCATGTGGTCTATCCTTTGGCATGAAATGGGAGGATTGCCTTCCATATGCTGAATTCTCATACAACAACAGCTACCAGGCAAGCCTAGGCATGGCACCATTTGAGGCACTGTATGGTCGCAGATGCAGGAGTCCAATCAATTGGTCTGGAGCTGGTGAACGTTCACTCTTAGGCCCTGACATGGTTAAGGAAGCCGAGGAGAAAGTTCGCATCATTCGTGACAATCTCAAGATTGCTCAGTCTCGTCAGAAAAGCTACTATGACAGCAAGCACAAGGATATGATCTATGCACCTGGTGACAAGGCATATCTCCGTGTAACTCCCCTCAGAGGCACTCATCGTTTTGGTGTCAAAGGAAAGCTAGCACCGAGATACATTGGTCCGTTCAACATTCTCTCAAGGCGTGCGGAAAATGCCTACCGTCTTGAACTTCCAGAAAAACTATCCAAGGTGCACGATGTGTTTCACGTGTCACAGCTCAAGAAGTGCTTCAAAGATCCAGATCGTGCAGTTGATCATGATTCCATTGAACTGCAAGATGATCTATCTTATGAGGAGCACCCTGTTCGTATTCTCGATGAGACCGTTCGTAAGACTCGCAACAAGAGCACCAAGTTCTTGAAAGTGCAATGGTCGCATCATTCCGATAAAGAGGCAACATGGGAGACCGAAGAGGATCTTCGCAAGAAGTATCCGGACCTTTTCACTTCTCAGTAGGAATCTCGGGGCGCGATTCCTTCAAGGGGGGGCGTTTTGTAACATCCCAAGTATGAAAATCTCCCCCTAGATGTTTGTTTCTTGTTTTATTTTTGTTTTGCATCATGTCATCATAACCATTGCCTTTTGTTGCATTTGAATTGAATTGTTTCCATTTGATTTCTATTTGAATTCCAAAACAAAATTCAATTATTTGTCATACTTGTTATGTTACATGTTTCAAATAACAACTACAAAATAAACAAGCAAATTGTTCAACTAAAATTGGAATCAGAAACTTAAACTGGATTAAGTGGCATTTATACTTTTTATACCTCAACTGCTCAACTCTTTTAATTTCCAGAACAATAACATAAATTAAATTTATTTTTGGAGAACAATGTTTGTTTTAAGGTGTTGTTACAAAAACAAAATAATAAAAAAAAAATTCCAAATTTTTGCTAACTCTAGAACCACTTGTTTTTCTCTCTTTCCCAAATCTGCAAAAAATATTAAACAAAAAGAGAGAGAGAGAGAGAGGGATTAGAGGGCAGCCAGCCCACTTTGGGTCCAGCCCAACCTGCCCTAAAGGCCCGTACCCCCCTTTCCCTAACCTCCTGTACGGAGCACCATCCATGGTGTCCACGTACAGGTTCAGAGAGGGGCAACGGTGATCCGCACGCCCACCTCCTCCTATAACCTGAGCTCACCCCCCTCCTCTTGCCCTAATTCTTTCTTCCCCCTCTCTTCCCCTCGAGCGCCTCCATCTCCTCCCTCTTTTCTCTCTCGTTTCTCTGTACCCCTCACCGAAGCTCCTTCACCGCCTCCCTCTCCGGCGAGGCGCCGCCGCCACGGTGCCCGCCCGGCCGCGCTAGGGCCGGGCACGGAACCGGCGCGGCGCCCTCTTCCTCCCCGTGGCCTCGGTTTCCGACGAGGCCACCGGAATCTCCGCCGCCATCCCAAGTTCGCCGCCCGTTCGTCACCGCTCGACTCCCTCCGTCGTCAGTCACGGTGAGCCCGCACCTCCCCTCGTTCCTCTCCTCTCCCTGCCCTTGTGGCCTCGCACGAGCCCGGCCACCACACGGCGGCACGGCCACCGCACCGCCCACCGGCAGCCGCGCGGCCGCGATCCACGGCGGGGCAGCGCACGCATCGCTCGCCCCGACCTCTGTCCGCCATCGATCGGTACCTGCACGAACTGAAAAAGTTCAGTTAAAATTTAACTGACGGGAAACATGTTAACCTTCCACCTGCTCTGTACCTTGCACAAACAGAACACCAGCCCATCTGGTTCCAGCGCCCGCGCGCGCAAGGAGATCTCCTGGGTTCGAATCCCCAGCCCCCCACCTTTTTTCTGTCTTTTCCGATTAATTCAGTGTGCATGTTTCTGAACGTTAACCCTTGTGGTTGCTCCCTGTATCCAAAGTCCAGCAGCAGCCCATCTGGTGGTTCCTTTGGTGTAGCAAGCAGAGGGCAGGGGTTCAAATCCCCCTTGCCCCTTAAACCATCTTTTTACCTTCTTATTTTTCCTAGGTCCAGATCTATCCTAAATTGCTCCTAGGTCCCTGCTAGTCTATCTAGGTCCCTGCAATTTATTTCCAAGGCCCTGTACTTTTTTTTTTAGGTCCATAGTTATTTCTTTCAACTATAAATATGCCTAAACTTGTTAACTTAATAACTTTTGATTGGAAACTCCAATTGCAAAACTTTAAACATGTAAATCACTCATTTTAAATTCTCTACCCAAATATAACATTTGTTTTCTGTTTTGATTAGTTTAAATGCCTCAAAATTTCAAATTCAAACAATTCATTTGAAATTTGATAAAATTCATAACTAATTCAATATTAACCCAAATAACACAAATAAAATATGTTTTCCATGTCAAATTAAACCACCTAACCAAATATAAATTTTGTTTCATGATTTGAATAATTAAAATTGCTTAAATAATTTAATCCTTGTTTAATTCATTTAAATTTGATAAAATCATAACTTGCTCAAATAAAATTATTTTTGAACATGCAAAATATGTTTTCAACCTAGAAAAGTATAAACTTTTCAAATATGAATTTTGTTATTTGTTTTGCACAATTTAAATTGGTGAAAACAACAACTATTTTGTGTAATCCCTTTAAGGAACCAAAAATCCCCTAAATTAATAAATAAATTTCTAAATTGGTAAACCCTATTTTAAATTGGTTCTATTGTTGTTATTTTGTTGTTTTCCTCATCCATGCATCATACTAATTCACCTTCATCTGTTGATTAGTTGGAAAACAAATAATCTAACCCAAAATTCATGGGCTTTTCATATGCAACTCAAAATTGCATATGTGTCCATTTAATTTTTGTTACCAGGTTAGCTAGTTTATTTTGATGCAACCATTAACATGACATGCATCATCCCCATGATTGTGCACTATGCCATGATATTGATTGTCTACCCTTTCTGCATTGTTTGTTTGCTTCTTCTCGGATAGACGACGACGTTGAGTCCGACGATCCTTACGACACCCCTTCTGAGGATTTAGCTCAGTACCAGGCTGCTGAGTTTGCAGGCAAGTTATCACTCACATGAACCACTGTGTTCCTTTCAACATTGGTTACCGATACTTTCCGTTGTTCTTTTCTGCTAGCCTTAGTAGTAGTTGTTTCTGTTACGAACCTATCACATGATTCCCTTAACCTTGATATTGCCTCACCTCCACTCCTATCACCCCTTTGGTTGAGCCTTTGTCTTACTAGCATGCTTAGGTTGCTTTGCTCGAGTCTGTTACCCGTTACTTTCTGTTACTACTTCTATTATGTTCTGGGGGCTCGATGTTAATCAATCAACCTGTTATTAATAATATGCTGATAAGGCACCGGCAGGAGGCCCTTTGTGGTTTTGAGGCCTGCTAGTGTCGACCCTAATTAGGAAAAGGGTCTTGTCTACTGATCCATGATGAGCGTGCTCACCGCATCCGGGTGGTGGTATGGAACCCCCCTCGACTTTGACCCGATCCGCAGTTTGTCCGAAGAGCCACACTTAGTTCGGGAGTTCCATTTGCGCATAAGAATGAATGGGTCGCTCCCATGGTTACTGTTGATAATGATGATGCATATAGGGCGAGGCCTGTGGTGCCGGGGGGTGTGGTTTTCACCCCTGCGCTTAGGTTAGGTCGGACTGGCCGGGACCTTATAGCTCCGTGGCTCCTAGGACAGGCTGTAGTGATGGTTCGAGTCGTGTCGAGTCCACCTGAGTTTTAGTTGGTGGCTCGAGTGTGTACGGGTACTGGAGCACACCCTGCAGGGATAAATCTTCTCGAGAAGCCGTGTTGTCCGCGGTTATGTGACGACTTGGTGAAAGTACTGGCTAACAAGTACTCAGACAACTTACACCTAACTATAATAACTTGACTAGTAATAGACTTATTGACACAACAACTTGATCCATTATTCACTAATCCAACTGTGTGAGTTATCCTCGGATTGCTTCTTTGGATAAGGGGCGAGATCCAGGATGGGTTTGTTTGATGGTCAACAACAGTTGGTTACGTTACGCTATCTTATCTCCTTTCTGTTAGCTGGAAGTGGTAGTGTTTCTGTAGTTGGTTAGCGCAGCCAGTTGCAGCATCTTTTATAACCCCTTTCTTCCGTTGAACCCAAGGCATCTGTGCTTGGTGTTGACGGGTTACACTTTGGTGAACTGTGAGTCTTGCTTGCCAGTACGTTGTTGTACTGACCCCTTTGGGGCTGTGGTTTACGCAGACGACGTTTCCGAGGATCCCCATGGAGGCTACTACGTGGAGTACGACGACGCTGTTGACGAGTAGATAGCGGACCCGGGCAGGATCCGAGACTTCGTGGATGGGCTCCGTTTTCCTTTCATTACCGGCCTCTTAGGCCTATTTGGATTTGTCTGTACTCAGACCCTTTGTTTGCTTCCGCTGATGTAATGAATGCTATGTTGGGACATGTGTCCTCTGGATGATTGTATTTGCTATTCTCTGCCTTAGTGAAGGCCATTTGCAACCTTATTTCAATCTTTTGTGTCTTAGAGATATGTTGTGGTATCATTCCGTTTAACGCTGTTGACGTACCATGTGTGATTGGTATGAAGTACGTCGACAGTAGTGCCTATGGTCTCTAGTGGATAGTTTACATCGACGGTGGAATAGCAGGGCTTGTGTTGTCGCGCATAAGCGCAAGCCTACCAGGAAGCTGGGATGTGGGAGCAGTTATGCCCCATAATCCAAGCATCTGCTATCCAATTCGGCCCGATGAGTATCCCCTAGAAACCAGGGTGCGACAAAAAATGATGTGACATCATGATACAATTTTTTTTTATGCTAATCGAAAATATTTTTTCATTGGATCTGAACCTGGCTACGATCCGGATGATACTGTTTGTTCATGCATGATGCAAAATTTCGTGATTCTGTTAATACATGGTTTGTAAATTTCTCCCTGGTGCAAAAATATTCTCTGGAATTGTTGTAAATGGATGCAAAATAAATGGAAATATCTAGAAATATTTCTGGTAAATGTGTGGAGTAGGCTCATGAATGTGTGGCAAAAATTGAAAGGAAAAAATGGCATCCAGGGGACAAGACCAATGCAGATTGCATGATTTTTTTTTTTTGCAATGCAAATATTGAGTTGCATTTTTAAATTTTTGGTAAATGTGTGGAGTAGGTTCTGAATTTGTTTGCTTGATAACGAAATTATGGAAAATTTCGGATCTGTTCTTCCGAGAGGTGTTCTTGGTTGCAGGCTTGTTAATGCACAGTTCCTGAAATTTTTGTTAATACTTGTTGATGTGTCAATGTTTTAATACTTCTTGGTGCAGAAGTTTTTTGTTAATACATCAAGAACCGAAAATTTCCATTATTATTAGAGCTTGTTTTGTTCGTACAGTAATTTGAAAAAGTTACTAGGGTTCATGTATATTGGTCAGATCTGATTTTTTGTGTTCATCCCATGTAGGCTGTTCTAGGGTTCTTAGCAGAAACTATCTGTACATCCAATTTGTCTTTTGGATTTAAAGATTACAATTTCTTAGCAGAAACCAGCCAAGGGTATTTTGGGCATTTAAAGATTAGGTGTGGCCATTTCTGGTTAGGAAAGGGCGTAACTCAGTGAGGTTAAAGTGGTTGATGAAAGTCAAAGCATTCTCGCGGGGGCAGTGGCTGTGCCCCACTGGCTCGTATCCCCATGAAAACGAACGGTTAAGATAGCTAGGGGAGATCCATGTAGACGTGGGAAAACCGCACTCCGGGAACGGCTCCTTTCTTTGGCGACATTTTCCGTTTTTATTTGAGAGCGTTGGCGTGCCCCAATCTGTCTACTGTACTCGGCCCATCTACAAGTTGTTTGCTGTTTCGTGCTGAACGTCTGTCTGCACCCTACAAAAAAACTGTTTCCTGCGATGGCAGCCGCACGCCTGCACCCGACCGACAAAGGAGGCGGGTGAGGCAGGCGCGCCCCGTCGAGCCGCCTACACGTGGAGGCGAGGCAGAGGAGTCGGAGGCGTCCGGGCAGGCACAACGGTGGCTCTAATTAAGGTGATGTCCGCGCTCGGAGCTGCCGGCGTTGGGAAGCAGGTGCGGCATCTGCGGCTCGGGCCCGATTTAGGCAAAGCGGGCTGCCATGGTTTGCCTACAGGTGGGTGTATTCTCTCGGTATAGTATTGCAGCGCGGCGGTGGTGTCGTGGTCCGGTGGTATGTGTGGAGGGCTTCAGATGTGGCTGGTATGGCTGTACGGCCTGGTTTCAGCCGCCTTGACTCGGAAGGGGCAGGGCCCCGACCCTTCGAGCTTTACTGCTCCCATGCCCAGGTATGGTGCACGGCTAGCTCGTGGTTGTTTTAGTTTTGAAGTCCTTCCTCCTAGTTGTTCTCTTCAGTAGTGCGTGGAGCTGGCACGCTAGATGGCGGCCCTAGACAGTGGGAGTCCCCTTGGTTGGCGGACGTGCTAGGGACTCTGTTTTTGGTCGGTGACCTTGGCCATGAGGTAACCCTTGCCAGGGCCATCTCGGGATGCGGCGACGACATCCACGTCGTATCGGCTTCTTCCGATCCTTCTACACCCGGATGAAAGTGCAAAATTCTCTGATCGGGTGACGACGACGATCGGACGTCGAGCTCTTCTTTAACACGCCGCCTTGGAGTTCACTGGAGGTTGTTCTCCGAGGTGGTGTGGAGACGGATGCGGCTTTGTGCGATTTCTTCCTCGAGCTTTCCGTGGCAAAGCTTGTAGCTTGGTCTGCACCTCGGTGTCCTCTGTTTAGTCTTTTCTATGTTGCTTCTCTACAGCCATGCGGACAGCGGCGGTGATGATCGTCATGGTGCTGCCTTGAAGGGTATAGTTAGTATCGGCGGTGTGCATCGTGTGTTGGTGTGCCCATTCTCGGGGTGTTCACTTGTAATTGCATCCGTAGCCTTGTCTCTTGTGTGAGTGTGTAGCATTTTGTTGTAAGCTGGATTCCGTACTTTGTATCTTTATCACCGTAACGTCGGGCCTTTCGGCCTGCTGTTATCTAAAAATATATGTCGTGAAGGATTTTAGGGATTTTTTTGCTTTATTATACTTGCGCAAGAATTACAGATTAAGAAGGTGAACCGCCCGCCTCGTTCAAAACCTCACTCACTTGGACATCAGTACTGAACCAAGTCTCTCATTCACAAACCCCTTACTTATTTTGGTACAAAATATAAACCAGCAGCCAGTTGTTGACAAGGAAGCCCTAAACCACAGCAGCAGCAGCAGCAGCAGCAGCAGCAGGTGTAGTATCCAAATCCAACCTGTAGTGGTCGAGCAAGCGACCATCGAGACCTATTCTGTTGAAGGTGGCGATGAACTCTTGAGCCGTGACGCCCCTGTACAGCGCGGGGTTGTGTCCGTCGGTGATGGGGCTATACAGCCTCGTGGATCTCTTCATGTCCATGTTGAAGAAGGACGCCATGGAGACCCTGGCCGTGTCCTTGCTCTGGTTCGCCAGGACCCGGTGCTCCACGCTCCTGAACTGGTCATTGCTGACAAGCTGCACATCGAACACAAGCAGGGCGCGATTACATGGGAGTACAACAACTTAGAATTGACAATGGAGATGGACAACAACTCAGGCGCTCTGATGGATGTATCTAGTATTGAAACAAGATCGAAATGGATGCTTGCCTGAAGAAGGTCGCCGATGTTGATCATGAGAGCGCCGGGCACGTGAGGGACATCCACCCAGGTCCCGGCGGCGCGATCGGCGAGCACCTGCAGTCCGGGCATGCCGTCCTGCAGGAGGACGGTGAGGAACCCCGGGTCGGTGTGCCTCTTGGTGCCGAAAGTGAGGTGCGGCTCCGGGCACGGCGGGTAGTACTGGCACACCGCGTTCAGGCTCTGCGCGCAGCCCATCTCACGCAGGTGGTCGCTGCTCAGGCCGAGGGACTCGGACAACAGCTCTAGCACGTGCAGCGCCACCTTGGTCACCGCCTCGCCGTACTCCGTCACCACGTTCCTATATGTATCCCCATTCTTGTTTAATTGTTTCAGATCGGTAATGTTTCAGGTTGATTGTTTGTTTGTTTCAGTCCGATGTTCTGGTTGATAACAGTTAGAAACTATAGCTAGCCCGGTGTAATAACCAAGTAGGAATAATAAAACTCTTCATGAATAAACGAACTAGGAAACCCACCATGATCAGGTACAAATATGAGCCATGTTTGTAGGAGTGGAGTACCTGAGAGCCTCGGGCAGCTCTTCCGAAGGTGGAGGGTCCGGAGCCAGCTCGAAGAAGAGGGTGTCGCGCCAGGTGGCCGCCGTGGACATGAAGAGGTCGAAGTTGGAGGTGAAACGCACCTTGCGAGCCTGGTCCCTCGTGTACAGGGCCTGCTTCGCCTCCGCGGGTCCCTCGTTGAACCGGCGCGCCCCTGCGAGCATGCCGGCCATGAGCTCGGCCGGCACGCCGTGGTTGACCACCTGGAAGAAGCCCACCGTCCCCGCCGCCTGCCGCACCAGGGCGACTGCATCTTCGCGCCGCGCGGCCGTCAGGTTGATGGTCGGGATCGCGGCCACGTCACCGGTTGCGGACGTGATGCCCTGGAGGTCTTCCGGCGGGTGGCGGAAGATGGACGGGATGGCCGTGACGCCGGCGTCGACGAGGCCCTTGACGCCCGCCTTGGTGTCGTCAAACGCCTGCAGCTCACGGTGGCGGTCGTCGGCCATCGATGATCTCAGTTATGATCCCGCTGCAACCACGCACGGCAAGGAGTACGCCGCTCCAGCCGGAAATATATGGACGCGCGTACGTGCTGCCCAAAATATCTAGCTAGTCGATCCACACAGGTGCAGTAATAGTTCCAACTAGATCATGTAGGCGCGCGTTGCCGCGCCCGTTCATTAAGTAATAGATTTTGTTATTAGGAATAGACTGAAATGTCTTTAGATCTTACCATGGATACTTATGAACAAAAAGAGGAGGTACATGGAAATACAAAATAACCAACCTCAGTGTCAGACATTGTAAATTGCACAAAAGTACAATAATCCATTAAATAAGAAAAGATTTCAATATTTGAAGCTAATTTAACGGAAAAAAAACCTATAAAATAATATATACGAGTGATACAAATGCCAGGTAGAAAAAGGGTAGTTTGCAGGATAGATGTGTAAGTTTTAACGAAGAAAGCATAAAGTGAGGGAACAATATATAGGTCTATGAACTGAAGGTGAGTAACACTAAGGTAGCTTCCTTGCTCGCCCGCAGCCAATTGCACACAATAGCAACCATCGTTGTCTTTTTTTTGAGCAACCATCGCTGTCTTTGAAGTACCAAAAATTTGATACCTCCTTAAATGTCGGTGTAATCATCATCGATCTTTGATTGGAACCCCGCAGTCGGTACAACTGCTGAGCTTGCAGTTCATGACTTCCCATAATGTGTATCAGATCTGGTTTTGTGTTGAAATAACAAAAATCCGAAGAATTCAGCATTAGTCCTGTCCAATATACTTAACATGCAATGCACTGATTCCTAAATAGGATGATAGTGAGATAGATGAGATTATATTTAATTAAACATTATCAAATTATCTAGTTCCTCACTATATGTTCAATCGGCAGAGAATAGAGAATGGGATATTAGAATATGGATACTTGTCTGCAGAGGGAATGGGTCCAGGAGCAGGCAGTGAGCATAAACAAAGTCAATGACTTGAAGAGCTGCGCTACGCCGTATTTTTTCTGCTTGGCAGCTTCACCAATTGAGGCCGCCTACTGCTTTGCTTCAAAATAACATCGGTTGGTATACCTCCTCCCCCGGCTACATCAACAATGGCGAGACAGATTCCTTTACGGGTCCAAAAAAAAATGCGAGATTGTAAATGTTAGGAACTATCGAGAGAAGAAATTCCTACAGAAAAGAAAGGAGATTACATAGAGCTGTAGAACGATCGATTCCGCCTCTTTGCCGCAACGCTGGTTGAATCCGTCTCTCGTCAGATCCCACCGTTGTCGCTCACCGTTTCGGTTCCTACTTTTTTCCCCATCCAAACGATGGACTCTGTAGCACAAAACAAGGCTTGACAGAAAAATAAGAAGTCGATTGTGTTTTTTTTTGGACCTTGTTAGGCTTTAGTATGGATTTTTCGTCCGGTTAACCAGAGTAGGCCGATTTGTTTTAAGCATAAAGTGAGGGAACAATATATAGGTCTATGAACTGAAGGTGAGTAACACTAAGGTAGCTTCCTTGCTCGCCCGCAGCCAATTGCACACAATAGCAACCATCGTTGTCTTTTTTTTGAGCAACCATCGCTGTCTTTGAAGTACCAAAAATTTGATACCTCCTTAAATGTCGGTGTAATCATCATCGATCTTTGATTGGAACCCCGCAGTCGGTACAACTGCTGAGCTTGCAGTTCATGACTTCCCATAATGTGTATCAGATCTGGTTTTGTGTTGAAATAACAAAAATCCGAAGAATTCAGCATTAGTCCTGTCCAATATACTTAACATGCAATGCACTGATTCCTAAATAGGATGATAGTGAGATAGATGAGATTATATTTAATTAAACATTATCAAATTATCTAGTTCCTCACTATATGTTCAATCGGCAGAGAATAGAGAATGGGATATTAGAATATGGATACTTGTCTGCAGAGGGAATGGGTCCAGGAGCAGGCAGTGAGCATAAACAAAGTCAATGACTTGAAGAGCTGCGCTACGCCGTATTTTTTCTGCTTGGCAGCTTCACCAATTGAGGCCGCCTACTGCTTTGCTTCAAAATAACATCGGTTGGTATACCTCCTCCCCCGGCTACATCAACAATGGCGAGACAGATTCCTTTACGGGTCCAAAAAAAAATGCGAGATTGTAAATGTTAGGAACTATCGAGAGAAGAAATTCCTACAGAAAAGAAAGGAGATTACATAGAGCTGTAGAACGATCGATTCCGCCTCTTTGCCGCAACGCTGGTTGAATCCGTCTCTCGTCAGATCCCACCGTTGTCGCTCACCGTTTCGGTTCCTACTTTTTTCCCCATCCAAACGATGGACTCTGTAGCACAAAACAAGGCTTGACAGAAAAATAAGAAGTCGATTGTGTTTTTTTTTGGACCTTGTTAGGCTTTAGTATGGATTTTTCGTCCGGTTAACCAGAGTAGGCCGATTTGTTTTATAGAGTAGTTGCGCTCAGGGATATTTGGCCCACTGCGGTGAGATCGAATCAAGTGGACAGGATTGAGTCGGAAAGACTATTAGACGGCCAGAAACGCTAATTGCTTGGGAGTGCTCCCTTTTGTCCCAGTTTTAATATCCCTAATAATAGGAGCTTTCAAGTTTTGGACAGCTAGCCAAGCTGTGCTGTGCTGCAAATAGTACGTGTTGTCATGCTGTCCAAAACGTGTCGACTGTAGGGAGTAGGTAGATGCATCCACCACAATAATCGCAGTTAAGTCACTAATAAATCTAGATCAGTAGGGACATGCGGCTATGTCGGAAAAATATTGTTATATATGCCAAAGTCATTACAAGTTTTGTAACTATAAACCTACTAATTGTAACCAATTTCTAACAACCTGGTCACAATAGACATATGTACCTTTTGACTTGACCTCTATTGACTAACTATTGCAAAGTTGGTTTGTAAATGTGTTTAACGACTAAAGTGTACCCACCACAATGCGACCTAGCTCCATTGGTGACAATATGTAATAAGTAACCATTTTAGCACTTGTAGCAATCAACCATCTTGGTGACTAAATGCGAGGTCTCTATTGGTGAATGAAAACCACAAAAGGCTCATGTGGCCGATTCATGCATGCACGCATGGTATAGTTCAGATAATCACTTTTCATGGATCGGAGGGATTTTTTTTTTTTTTTGCATTGTTAGTTTTTGGGAGTTGCGCCTCCATATAAGGAGAGCTATTATGTCACTTGTATGAGCACAATAAGAGGATACCCAGGAACGCGCTGATGCTTCCATATTTGGCACGATTTTGCAAATTGTTTTCATATGTTTAAATTAGAATTATGGCATAGTTCTATATTGCTTCACATTTGATTTCAACACGAACCTATTTTTCCAGCGAGCTTTTCGCCATATCTGTTTTATTATGATTACTTTTTTTCCTTTATCTTTGTGTCTATGTATGTGTAGGTGGAAATTATGAATTATCAAGAGGAAAGGAGACGAAGGGAGAAGAATCTGGAGAAGTCACAAGCACCAGATGGCAAGTTAAGAGACTTGGAAAATGGTCATTTTTTCACCAATCCAAAATCAATATTGAAGACCACTGGAGCATGTGCCTCGTCCATACGAGCACAACGAGCCAAAGATCACCTAAAACAACGTATGAGAAAATGGCGGATAAAATAATAAAAGAGAAATATTCACGAGACGTGGATTTACCGACCAATGGTATGGTCGATAATGACCGTATTGGTGATCGTACTGTGGTTGGTTTCACACACCAAAACATCAACACCTCTTTACCGACCAACAGTTGGTCGGCAATGACCGTACCGGTGGCCTACCGCAGTCCGCCCGAATTTAGGCGAACTTCCATGATTCTTCACCGTTTTCAACCTTGTTCGAATTCTAACATTCTCTAAACACTTTACAAGGAGACCATCTATATAAGGAGGGGAGGCACTGGCCTTCAGGGAGCATCAACACATCCTTCTTGGCTTCCACAAGGCTGCCAGAGGAGACACATCCACCTCCATATCTCCATCACAACCACAGCGAAGTTCTCATGCCAAGACACATCAAGATCATCCTTAACCTTGCAGGAAGACCGGGGAGGAAGACACGACGCCGCCGCCGCCACGCCGCTGCCGTGATCACCACCATCACCGTTTCCATCTTCCTTCCCCGTCATGGTATCCTTGATGGTTTGTAACATGTCTTGAACCATTTTTTTAATGTTATGAATATTTGAGTTATGACTTGATGTGGCAATAAAGTTAATCTATGCATGATATTATTTAGTTGTTTGTCTACTTGTGTTCTTATTCAAAACGTTTGGATATGTCCAATATACACGCATAGTTGGAGACATATAGCTACCTAGGCCACACATAAGTAGATATATATTTTGTGCGAATCATTTGACCTTTGAAAAGTTACCGCCCGTTGTTTAACCATTGGAAGTGACAAATACTTCGGCCACGCATGAGTAGTTCATTGATATCTCTTGAGGAGTGCATACATTTAGGAGTCAAGGTTGTTCATAGAACTTAACGTCTTTGGTCCGGTCTTATAACTTTAATACCTACCAGATGGGTTGTTTATAAGAGAGATTCTTGCAACGGGATGGACAATTGATTTGTTCTTGCCAATGGCATATTAGGAGGAAATGACATGTGAGGGACCACCCAAGCATATAGTAGTGTACACCATAGCCTAGCAGTAAAGTCATATAAGTCTATCTTCTTATTCGTAGCATTAATCCACTCTCATATTAATAACCGTTTCACTTGCAATTTTAGTTTAATTTTTTCTTTACTTGTTACTTGTGTTCTAGTTTACTATTTACAAACAAAACTTTATTAAACAGTTCCCTAGAAATTTATATAGTAGACTATTTCCAGATACGGTTTGGGCACAAACATAGCTGCGTGTGTAACGACAATGTGACAATGTAGTTGCGGGTCTGATAGTCCAACCTTATTTCTCTCTGTGGGTTTGATATAAACCGGGAGAAACACTTCCACGAGAATATGTTGTAACCACCATGTGCACTTGCAGGTATCAAGCTATTTTCTGGCGCCGTTGCTGTGGAGCATAGCGCTTGGTGTTGTCTTTCCAATCCCACATAGTTTATTACGTTTGTTGTTATTTATATCATTGTTTTTATTTTATATAAAACAAACAAAAAATTACAAAACTAAACTTATAAAAATTTCTAATCATGTCTTCTGAGAAAACTCCATTAGCTTTGATGCTTGAAACAAATGAAGAGAGATACATGGGTACAAGGATCTTATCTACCAAACAAAGGATAGTGAAAAAACTACTAAACCATATGGTAAAAATCTCCATACAACTATGTGTTGTGGTTGAATCATGTTGTGAAGAATATGAACACACTAGGCACCTTACTTATCAATATAAGAACTCCCACGACAATTTTCTAGCCGATTATAACAATGATAAGTCTAATGCTAGTTTTGTTATGGAATAGGGTTTTTTAATGGGTGTGGCTGAGATGCTAAATAGACCGGGGGATATAAAAGAAAGAAATATTTCACTTGATAGGATGTACAAACCAAGGATCCTCTTGTACAACTTTTCTTAAATAAATTTTGTGATAATGCACTTGTTAAAAATTATATACAGCAGTTCGCTGCCGCTTTGGAACAAGATTACCTTTTGAACGACTCGCCAAAAAATGAAAAAGAGGAGGACTATACCGAAGAGGAGAAAGAACGGATTGACCACCCGCTCACCTCTTCCGCTCCAAATAGTAAACCTATTACTTATTCCTCTAATTCTGGTAATGGTTCTTATGATGCTCTGTTACTAGAAAATTATTTTGAGGAGGGCTCGTGCCTCGCTTTTGAGAACATTAATATTAATGAATTGAATATGAGACCTATTGAATTGCCACATGAGAGTTCTCTACCTAATTATATTAATAGAACTGAAGTTTCTAAACTGCTAGTTGATAGCCTCGTTAATGGCTTAAAGAATGATGTTGATATAAGCTTTATCCCTTAAGTGCCAGTAATGATTCCCTTTGAAGAAAAACCACTTGGTATTCATCTTTGCCTTGAGTTGGAATTAAAAGAGCTTGCGTTGTGTGCATTGCAGGAGAATAAGAACAACGGGATGATTAATAATGATACTTTCAAGCATGTTGATTTATCAATTTCAGATAAGCCCCCAATTACATATACTGCTATTGATCTTGATGATATATTTGCTGACTTTTTGCAAGATCTTCACATCGAACCATTGGAGAATAAATTGCAATCCCTTATAGATGATAATAGCCTAGACATAGAATTTCCAAACTTGATTTACTAATATGCAGGGGAAAAGAGTGGTATGACACCTCTAGAGTTGAACTGGAGGAGGAAGAAGAAGCTTTTGGCGCATTCCCTGTGGCACACGAAGAATTCTATGAAGTAATCCCCCATGAAGGTAGCCAAGGTAATGCACCAAAATATTTGTATAGATCTCTAAAACTTTAGTTGCAGCAATATGAGGAGACATGAACACCATGCACGGTGCATCCACTCTCACATGAGGACCTCTTTACCTACATGATGCCCATGCACCGCAAGCAGGTCCTTCTCCGAAAGGACTATGCTCTGAGGTGATCCGAACCTCAGTTAGAGGTAAGATTTGTCAACCACCGGGTCGATATACCTTGGGATCCAGGTGGAACAATATGGAGCATCAAAGCCTACCTATGTGGCTATAAAGAAAGCACTTCACGAAAGGCAACCTGTAAGTCAATAAGTATTGTGTCTTAAGTTTGGTTGCATTGGCATGTTACATTGGAATTTTGTATCTTAGCATGATTTATTATTATTTTATATGTGTACAATTGCTATATTAAATTTATCTATTTATATTTTCTATTAGACTAACATTTCAGGTCCTTAGAGAAAAAGTTCGAAGACTCGTCGAAAACTGAAACACCCATAGGCTTATGTCGGCTATCACGAGTGGTGGCACGGTCGCACCTGACCGTTCAAGCCACCATACCAAGTAGAAGCCCAGTGACTTTTGAGGAGCAATATTTTTCAGGAAACATAACGAGTGGTGGTATGGCGAGTTTTCACCTTACCAGCCACCGTATCCATGCACCTTCTTTTTCTCTGCGAGTGTAGTCCGTTTAACGAGCATAAGAACGGTGCCATCCACCGTACCAGGCCCCATCTGTGACGACTTGGAGTCAGTACCACTTAACGAGCAGCAGCAGTACGGTGAGTCCACCGTACTCGCCACCATATTCTTTCGAAAAAAGAAGACACTTAACAAGCAATGGTACAGTCACATGCGACCGTACCAAGGTGAAAACCCCTTCAATTGTTTATTATGATGAACTAAGGTCAGTGGGTTACCTTTATTTTTTCTTCTACACTTTAATTTTGTTTATCTATCTTAGAAACCCCATATCCTGTAATTATTTGTAATAGGTTGTGTTATATTTTATTTTCTTTTATCGGTTGGGTGTACGAGCTCTGTTCGTAGACGGAGCCATTCCTTTTTTATTTTGTGTGTGTTATTTTTGCAGGGGCTTGGATCTTGTGTGATGAAATGTATGGTATGGTGCCAACTCTACAAAAACTCACATAAACCACTTGGTTGCTTCAATCAACATGCTTCAACAAAAGATGCCTGGTATCTTCCAACATGAACTATGCCTAATAAAAGTTGTAGGATCAATTTTCTCACCTTAAGTAAGATCTTTCTTTTCCTTTTTTATATATTTAAGAACATAGGAGGCTGAACACTCGTGTTTCACATTTTGTCTCGCTTACACTTATCATCTAGGAGGTGCACTTCTTGGATTTAGCTTTTCAATTGAAGCATGGTGCTTAAGTTGTTAGCCTGCTTAGTTTGTTAGCATAAACATGGTGCTTGGGTTAATAGACCGACCTAGTAGAGGCCCATTATTTATTCACTTGTGAACTAACCTTCGTGTTTCCAAAAACAAATAAAAATTAAAAAAATACAAAGTCACAAAAATATTTGTTTTGTTTCTACTTTTGTTTTTAGGAGGTTCACTAGAAAAATAAAAGGCGGACTACAACAAGGAAAACATATTTGAGAAAACGTCCACTTCAATTGAAGGAGAGGTTATTAGCACCTCAATGGTAAAATTGCATCACTCTTGATTTATCTTAAGCATTGGGAGGTAACACCTTTCTACACTCTCTTTTCACGTTTGCCCTTTTCTTTTCCTTTCTTTCGTAATAACTTTTTGGCCAAGTTCGTTAAAAAATCTAAGCACGGGGAGGTTATTTTTGCATATAGAGGGTATTTTGAAAATGTTCTTTATTCGAAGAAATTTGATGCAACTGTGTTTTCTGCCGTTTTGGCATGGTTGGTAATTTTTGTATTTTATGTTTGGCAATCACTTGCTCATGTTAATACTATAAGAAACAAGTTATAGCCTTGATGTATCTATATCAGTACCTCTTTACCGACCAACAATACGGTCCGCAATGATCGTACCACAGACCAGGATGCCCGAAATTAGACGAACCTCCACGATTCTTCATCGATTTCGACCATGTTCGAACCCTACTCTTCTAAGCACTTTTGGTCGTTTTGGGGGACCAAGGGGCACTCATCTAGAGTTCTTGGATCAAGGAGACCATTTATATAAGAAAGGGAGGCCATGGCCTTGAGGTTGCATCCACACACCCTCCTTGGTCGCCGCAAGGCTGCCGGAGAAGACACATCCACCACCATAGCTCCATCTCCATCACCACCACAACGAAGCTCTGCCACCAAGACACCTCAAGATCATCCTCAACCCTGGAGGAAGACCGGAGAGGAAGACACCACGCCGCCACTTCCATGCCAACACTGTCATCACCACAATCACCGTTGCCATCTTCCTCCCCATCATGGTCTACTTGATGGGTTGTAGCATGTCTTAAACCATTTTTTTAATATTATGAATATTTGCGTTATGACTTGGGGTGGCATTAAAGTTAATGTATGTGATATTATTTATTTGTTTGTCTACTTGTGTTCTTACTCATAATGTTTGGATATGTCCAATCTGCGGGCTTAGTTAGAGACATATAGCTACCTAAGCCACACACAAGTAGATATATGTTTTGTGCGAATCATTTGACCTTTGAAACGTTACCGCCTGTTGTTTAACCTTTGGAAGTGACAAATAATTAGGCCACACACGAGTAGTTCATTGATATCTCTTGAGGAGTGCATACGTCTACGATTCACGAATGTCCATCGAACTTAATGCCTTTGGTCCGGTCTAGTGACCTTAATACCCGCTAGATGGGTTGTTGCTAAGAGGGATTCTTGCAACAGGATGGACAATTGAGTCGTTCTTGCCAATGGCATATTGGGAGACAATGAAATGTGAAGGACTGCCCAAACATACGGTAGTGTACACCATAGCCTAGCAGTAAAGCCACATCAGTCTATCTTATTATTTGTAGCATTAATCCACTTTCATATTCACAACTGTTTTCTTTTGTAGTTTTACTTTACTTTTATTCTTTACTTGTTACCTGTGTTCTAGTTTTAGTCTTATAAACAGCCCTATATTTAATAGTTTTCCATAGCAACTTATAGATTAAACTATTTCGAGATATGGTTTGGGTGTAAACGTAGCAGCGCGTGTAACTACAATGTGACAACGTAGTTGCGGGTCTGATAGTGCCAACCTTATTGCTCTCTATGGGTTCGATATAAATCTGGGAGAAATACTTCCACGAGAATATGTTGTAACTACCATGTGCACTTGAAGGTATCACGCGCTTGCTCGCATGCTAGCCGAGGTAGAATCTATAAAAGCTGAACCAATTATGTGTCCCACACGAGTGGAGAAAATATGAGTACAACTCGTCTCATCAGCTTCTATCTAACCGTTCATTCCGCCTTCACTTGAGTACACAAAAATATGGTTTATCTTTGTTTCTGAACAACACCCGCATGTGAACATCATGGTTATCTTCTATGGATTGCCAGAAAATGGTTAAACTGAAACTAAGTACTCGTGAATAGCTTGGTGTTGTAATATGAAAAGTCCACTTCAACAAAACATCTTTTGAGAGCCCTTGGGTACACAATTTAATTTTTCTCAGACCACCACTCCGTTGACCATTGAGAAATATACCATGAGTAATGAAGATTGACTACTCCTCTAGCAAACGAATGATCCACTCGGGAGAAATCTAAGATATCTTCTATGAGTAGAAGGCAAACTCAAGATGAATTATATATAATCCAGGTGTCGTGGACGATTTGAATATAATCGATACACCAGGAGATATCGAGTAAGCGAGTTCCTACGTGATGTCAGAATTCGAGATAAAGGATTTGGGTAAAACCAAGTTATGTCTGGTTCTGTAACTTGAACATTCCCTTGCTGAGATTCTAGTGCACTAGTCCGCCAACGCCCAGAAGTTTTTGGAGAGATTTGTCTTTGCTGAGGCATATCGTTGTAAGAACCCAATGATCGGAAGGTCTATACATAAAGATAATGACCCGTTCAGGACTAAGGAACACGAAGAGGAAATCATGGGATCGAGATTCCCCTACTCATTACCGAATTCCGCGCGGTCTGGGATGTTTCAATAACATTGCGGATAAGCTCCAAACCATCGCTAAGGGCAATCCGCAATTGTTTACGCGACGAAGTGAGAACGTGCCTGATCGACAGCCACAGACGATTCTGCGGCGTTAATTTGAACCGGAGAACGTCGAGGCTATCTGCAACGTTCAGACAATCGTCGCGAGCAGCTGGGCCGTCCGGTCCCGGTCCAATATGCGGCAAAGTTTTATTTCGTCGTTGTCGGCTGACACGTGGCAAAGGATTAACTGATGGCCGTTAGCATAATCAGCTGACATCACATTACACGCAGCTTACGTCATTACGATCGCAACGTTTTTTTCCGTCAAGAATAGATACTGTTAAGGCCCGTTTATAACATCACCGATTCGTTCATGACGCCATAACCGCTCCCGTTCATGACTTTTTTTGTTGTCGCGGCCTCGACTAATCAGGTAAAACTATGTGGACGCCATCTGCGACGAACTGCTAGTGCCGTGGTATGAGATGAAGCAACAAGATGATGCCACGTGGAACAATCGTTGGTCGCCGCGTGGTTTTTTCTGGGACGATCTCCGGTCGTCGTGGGCTACGCGGTGACGTATTTTTTCCGACGCGAAACGAGCGGAAAAGCAACGCCACATGGACCAAATGCACGGTGCGACGTGGCGCCCTTTCCGCGACGTTTTGTTTCGTTGTGGAACTGCCCAATCGTAAAACGACACGTGGGCATGGCATACGGCATCACGTGTCCTAATTTGTGTCTCTTTTTACGTTACGATACTACGAAGCTTTTGTTTTCGTGCCAGATGGGTGCTGAAATCATCGTTCGAATTGATCTTTCCATGTTCCATATGAAGAAAAGCAAACCACATAGCAGGCATCGAATACAGAAATTTAAGCACTAATGGTTTATTTACAGAAAAGCAAACCAACATACAGAAATTCAGTTTTTAGCAACACGACCACGGTTTCAATTACCATATATGCGCTGAACTAAATGTTGAAGCGGGTCAACTCCTTCTTGTTGGTACGTTTTTATCTCGTGTTGTTCCTTCCGCATTTCTTCCATTTCAAATGCAAACTGGAGCCTCATTCGCTCGGATTCTGCATTTGCCACCCTTAAATCAGCAATTGTGATGCGCATATTGGCATGCCCCCTCTCTCAACATCAGTTTGCACTTCAAGTTTAGACTTTGAAATACTTGTTTCCACACGGAATTTCGTCGACAAAGTATGATTTCCACGATCCAGCATGACACTAAAGTATCATCCTCATCCTTTGAAGCTGATTTCAACATCATCCTTTTCTTGCTTGCCTATCAAGCATGCAAAGAAAATAGATGTAAGTATGTACAGCAAACAGATGAAACTAGCAGGTGACCAGCAATGTACAGAAAATAGATGAAAATAACAGATGGCCAGCAATGTACATAAAATATATGAAAAAAGCAGATGACAATCAAACAAGCATGTCTGTAATGACCTAGCAGATGTCAGGCATGTCAGGAGCATAGATGGAAACCATGTTGAAATGACAACCACAGTCTAAATTAGTTTGCCAAAACGTCTTATGGTATGGAATAGATGAAGTAGCACAAAATATATGGCACAACAGTAATCAAACTGTTCAACACACGATAAGTAAGCTGTGCCCTAGTTTTTTTTTACTAAAGGGAGTTTTTATTACATAAAGAGTTTTAAGCATTACAACCTAGTTGTTGTGATATCATGGAAGAATGTTGAGCTGCCAAATTAGCGAATAACCTGCAGCTCATTATCCTCACTGAATAGTGATTGCCATGACCAGTCTCCTTCACTGGAATCTGATTCCTCTTCAACATTATCCTCAGGAGTGTACTCGGATCTAGAGTCTTCCTTCTTGATCTTTTTGGGTGTGAATACAGTAGGACATGAAAGAATACTTGCTAAAGACTTTACACCCAGTTGATGCATCCTTGCATTGTTTGCCATGATAGTTGTGGCACAATGTTCTTCCATTGGGTGTAGTCGTGATCCTAACATGAATAAATAACTCAAAGTAAGCTCCAAATATAAACACTTGGTAGGAACCTAATACAACATAAAAAATTAAGGTACTCATCCTGTAAGAATAGTCTAGTGTAAGTAATATAAATTCTGATCGTAACTAAGACTGATAGGATCATAAGCAAAGTGAGCTTAAACCTAATAGTATACAGACTGGAAATAAGCAAACTTTTACCGTAGGGAAAGAAAGCTGGATATTTCTATTTTTCTTTTTATGGAAGATTAGAAAGAAGGTCCCCCTTTCGATTTCCATTAAAAGAAACCATGTAGTCTTTTGTTACAACTCTACTACGAAAGCAAATAATTAAAACAAGGAGCATCGGGATGGCAACACACCCATTTCCGCTACAGATTTGTCAGAATTAACACATGGACAACCCTCTATTTACCACTATACAAAGCTATAAATGCAAAGCCAAGAACAAAGACGGATATAAGGAACCATCAATCATCCAACTAAACAAAGAAACAGTTTAGAGAGATTTATTACATCAAACATTAGCAGGATAATTAAGAAGCAGCGGTCAAACAATTTAGAGAGATTAATTGCATCTAACATAAGAAGGATCAATCATACAATTAAATAGACAACTAATTCAGAAAGAATAATTGCATCGAACATATGAAGAACCATCAATCTTACTGCATTTCTCGCCTTCAACCTTTACCCGTCTCGGCATGGTTGCAGACATTGACGGTGAAGTTGCGGCGAGGTTGGAGACAAGGTGGTAGATCTGGACATACAGCAAGGTTGGAGAACAATGCTTGCAATAGGTTCTATTATCAGTGTAAAAGAATGAACCAGGGTCCACAGTTCACTAGTGGTGTCTCTCCAAAAACAGATAAATAACATGCTGGGTAAACAAATTACAGCTGGGTTATTGACAGAGATAGAGGCTGCACCGTAGTGCATATGCAAGACATGATGATTACTATGAGATTTATTTGGGCATCACAACATGATACATAAACCATAATCCAATTACATCTATGACTACTAATCCACCTTCATAACATAATCCAAGCAGACTTTGGGTATTAAGTTGCAAGTAACAGATTATTGCATTGAGTAAACTGCGTAATGTAAACAATAGAATTATCTTTAGACAAAGCATATTTGTTTTATCCCTAGTGGCAACATCACATCCACAATCTTAGAAGTTATTGTTACCCTCCCAGATAACTGGAGGCATGAACCCACTATCGAGCATAAATACTCCCTCTTGGAGATACAAGCATCAATTAGTAACGGAGAGCATGCAATATCACAAATAACATATAAAAGATAGATCTATAATCAACTTGACATAGCATTCAATATTCATCGGATCCAAGCAAACACAACATGTAGCACTACAGATAGATGATCTTGATCATGTTAGGAAGCTCACAAGATCTAAACATGGTGGCATAAAGAGGAGAAGATAACCATCTAGCTACTTCTATGGACATGTAGTCCAAGGATGAACTACTCACGCATCACTCCGGAGGCAGGCTCGGTGATGAAGAGCCCTCCGGTGATGATTTCCCCTCCCGTCAGGGTGCCGGGGAGAGCTTCAGAACCCTCCCCAACTAGGGTTGACGATGACAGCGGCTACGGAACTTTTCATGGATGGAGGTTCGGGTATTTGGGGTTTTACTGAGAAGGGGTATAAATAGGCGAAAGGGCGATGTCATTGGGTTGCCAGGGGCCCACACCACCTGATGGCATGGCCAAGGGGGGCCACTGCCGTCCTATGGTGTGGCCACCCTGTGGCCCCCCTCTCGGTCTCCTCCCGACTCTGTGTACGTGAAAAAAAATAGGACCTTGGGATTTTGTTTCGTCCAATTCTAATAATATTGCCAGAACAACTTTTTTGAAACCGAAAATAGCAGAAAACAGGAACTACCATTGTGGCCTCTTATTAATAGGTTAGTCCCAGAAAATCCATAAAAATGATATAAAGTGTATAGAAAACATGTAGCAAATGTCATGAAAACAACATGGAACATCAGAAATTACAGATACGTTTGAGACGTATCAAGCATCCCCAAGCTTAGTTCTACTCGTCCTCGAGTAGGTAAAACGATAAAAACAAAATAATTTCTAAGATGACATGCTACCAACATAATCTTGATCATCATATTTGTAAAAGCATATGTATGCTGAGATCATAGCACTCTAAACATAGGCATGATAGATGTAATTGTAACAATGAAACTTAGCAACCATGTTGCAACAAAAGTAACACAAAAAAACATCATGAATAATAATGCATTTGAACGTTATACGTTTGTTTCGAGCATAAAGACAACATAGCAAAGTGGTATTCTGCTTGTCCTTAAAGTCAGAGCAAAACATAAATGCCAGGACACCTTCAAAGTTCAAGTGGTGACTAGAAACAAGTAATTTGAGAAAAAGTAATAACATATCATGAATCAATCAATAATAATCTTTGGGACTGCTTCACATTATACTTAGAATCACAACTATACTCTCTTAATTGTGCATAAAGTTAGAAGATGAATACTCAACATAAAAGTAAAAGAAAGTCCCTTCGCATCAGGAAGCAGGGGTTGACTCATGTGCTTGAGGTTTTTATTTTATTAAAATAGAGGCATTGAAAACAAAAATTAAGAGAGGTGTATGTCTATGTCAACTAATGGTAATGAAAAAATTATCATAACTCATGCCAAGAACTTTTTTAGACTTTTCAGAGCGGTTTCCGTTGTTTATTTAGTTTGGCACTTACCCCCACTGTGCTTTTCACAAACCATGGCTAGCTGTATCCATGTGTACCCACCAACTTTCATCAATCCATGGGGAAGTGCCTTTTTGGTTATATTAATTGGCACCAACTCTCTGCAAATTTAGATGAGCACAGATTCCATACTCATCGGGTGAAAGAGGGAGAAGAACTTTTCTTGAATAAACCACAATAAACTTTAAACTACTTCCTCATGAGCTAAAACAGGAGCACAAAACAGTTATACTTTTGAAGGTTTTAAAGGTAGCACATGAGAAATTTACTTTGGAGTGGCGGTTAAATACCACATATATGTAGGTATGGTGGACACATTTGGAAAACTTTGGTTTTGGGGAGTTGGATGCACGAGTAGAGCTCATATTCACTACATGTGAAGGCTAGCAAAAGAGTGGGAGCGACAAATTAAGAGAGAAATAATGGCCATAATCATGCATATCGACAAAAATATTATTAATCAAAGCATAAAATTTATTAAACGTCAAAAACTAAATGATCACAGAGGCTAGAGGTGACTGGTTTGTAGCAATAACATGGTGTAAGCATGCTCCAAGTCAACCCAATAAACCATTCGAAGGAGAATACCACAATATTATGCTTCGATATAATAAAAAAACAACTCATGATTTCTTTCAATGGCATATTAAGCACTCTCAGATATTTGAGACAGGTCATGCTACATCAATAACTATTAAGCATATACTTAAAATAATATCTAACATGACATGATAAAGTCCAAGCCACAGTCTAAACAAGCTTCTTTTTCACTTTTATAAGCATGAAATATTTTTTGTTTTCCAACACCAATCACTTTATTTCAACAAAAACTATCCAAATAATTTATCAATGAAATAAGATAGTACTACTACTCTACAAGGACTAGCATCTCTGAATAAGAGATGCATGAAAAACAGGAGCTAAAAGGATTTACAGCAGCTAAATGAAAAATGAAGAATACGTATATGATAAATGAAGAATACGAGTATTCATATGAAAAAGCGGAGCGTGTCTCTCTCCCACACAAGAATTTTGGATTCCAACCAAGTTTATTATAGAAAATAAAAGAAAATAAAAACAAACAGACGCTCCAAGTAAAGTGCATATGATGTGACCGAATAAAAATATAGTTTCACTAGAAGTGACCTAATAAGTTGCTGACGAAGAAGGGGATGCCTTGGGCATCCCAAAGCTTATACCCTTGAGTCTGCTTGGAATTTTCTCGGATGACCGACAGGGGCAACCCCAAGTTAGGCTTTTCACTCTTCTTGATCACATTATATCATCCTCTTCTCTTGACCCTTGAAAACTTCCTTCACACAAAACTCAAAGTAATTATCATTGGAGGGTTAGTAAATAATCAAAAACTCACATGTTCTCCCTTGAAAAAAGAATTATCAATAATTTCTAAACATTAGATATAGCTACTGATGTTTTGTGGAGCAAAGAATCCACTCAACATAGCAAAAGAGAGAATGCAAAGTAAAAAAAGGCTGAATCTGTCAAAACTAGAACAGTTTGTAAATATGATTTTTTTTTTCGAGGCACTTAGGTCGCTCAAATAAGAAAACTCCGAACTAAGAAACGTTGCGCAGATATCTAAGGATTAGCACAGAAAAATTCAGGATTTTTCGATTTTTATCGAAATTATGGCAAATTAAACAGTGGACAGCAAAAATCTGTTCATGTGCAGAAAACCAAATCTAGCATCAACTTTGCAATAGAGACTTTACTTGGTACAACAATTCGAAAAAGTAAAGATACAAAGGAGTTGCTACATAAGTAAACAACACATTGACTCAAGAAAAACAGAAGAAAACATTGCAAAAATAAAATATGGGTTATCTCCCAAGAAGTGATTTTATTTAACGCCTTTCATCTAGGCCTAGAAAGCAAGAATCAAGTATTTTCAAGTGAAGAAGCCTCCAAAACATAATTTGTTCTAATAATAGAATCAAAAGGTAGCTTCATTCTCTTCCTACGAAAGTATTCCATACCTTTCTTGAGAGGGAATTGATATTTAATATTCCCCTCTTTCATATCAATAATAGCACCAACAGTTCTAAGAAAAGATCTTCCCAAAACAATAGGAAAAGAAGCATTGCATTCAATATTCATAACAATAAAATCAACGGGGACAATGTTATTGTTAACGATAATAAAAACATCATCAACTCTCCCCAAAGGTTTCTTCCTAGCATTATCAGCAAGACGAACATCCAAATATCAGTGTTCCAAAGATGCTAAATCAAGCATATCATAGAGTTTCTTAGGCATAACAGATTTACTAGCACCAAGATCACATAAAAACTTATAATAAAAATCTTTCACCTTCATTTTTATGATGGGCTCCCAACCATCTTCTAACTTCCTAGGGATAGAGGCTTCACGTTTTAACTCTTCTTCTCTGATTTGCATGAGAGCATTTGTAATATGTTTTGTGAAAGCCATATTCATATACTAGCATTAGGAATTCAAGCAAGATTTTGTAGGAACATAACTACTTCAGAAATATTGAAATCATCAAAATCAGGATCATTTTAATCAAAAGTAATGGGACCATTATCTCCCATATTTCGAAAAAATTCAGCACTTCTATCAGGATCAGTTTCAGTATTTTCAGGCAATTTTAAACGTTTAACAAAAGAAGTGGACACATTCCCAACACCAATTAATTTAACATTAATAGTAGGAGGTTTAGTAGAATTTGAAACTTCAGTTTTACTGGTGGTGGTAATAGTAGAGACTCTAGTTATATTATTCTTTCTAGCAATTTCATCTTCTCTTTCCCACCTAGCATGCAGTTCAGCCAACAGCCTAACATTGTCATGAATTCTAACTTGAATGGCATTCAAAGTTTTGATTGTTTAACGTCATGAGGCATAACCTTTATTTTCATAAGATCAACATCAAGAGCAAGTCTATCAACTTTAGAAGCAAGAACTTCAATTTTGCCAAATTTTTCCTCAACAGATTTATTAAAAGCAGTTTGTGTACTAATATAGTTCTTAAGTATGTTTTCACGATCAGAGGGTACACTGATATTGTTGTTGTAGGAATTAACATAAGAATTGGCATAACCATTACCATTATTAGAAGGATATGGTCTGTAATTGTTACTACCAAAATTATTTTTATAAGCAATGTTGTTGAAATTATTGTTTTTATTGAAGTTCACATCAACATGCTCTTCTTGAGCAACCAAAGAGGCTAAAAGAACATTATTTGGATCAATATGAGTGTTACCATTCAGACATAATAGCATCAAATCTATGAGTCAAGGAAGAGGTTTCTTCAACAGAACTTACCTTCTTACCTTGTGGAGTTCTCTCAGTGTGCCATTTAGAATAATTTATCATCTTATCATCAAGAAGCTTTGTTGCATCACCCAAAGTAATGGACATACAGGTTCCTCCAGCAGATGAATCCATAAGGTTTCTTGAAGAAAATTTCATATCTGCATAAAAGGTTTATATGATCATCCAAGTAGTCCGTCCATGAGTGGGACAATTCTTTACCAAAGATTTCATTCTTTCCCAAGATTTAGCAGCATCCTCATTATCAATTTCTTAAAATGTATAATGTTACTTCTTAAAGATATAATATTAGCAGGAGGATAATAATTTCTAATTTAAAGCATCTTTATATTTAGTTAAAAAATCAATACTATTTTTAGGCAAAGATAGCAACCATTCTTTAGCTCTACCTCTCAAAGAGAAAGGGAATCATTTTAGTTTAATAATCCATATACATCCTTATACTTTTGCATCTCACAAAGTTCAACAAAATTATTAAGGTGAGCAGCAGCATCATCAGAACTAACACCAGAGAATTGCACTCTCATAACAAGATTTAACAAGGCAAACTTAATTTCATAAAAATCTGCAGTAGCATCAGGTGGAGAAATAGGTGTACAAATAAAATCATTGTTGTTTGTTCTAGTAAAGTCACACAAATTAGTGTATTCAGGAGTACTCATTTTAGCAAGATTAAAAAAATAGGATAAAAATAACAACTAGAATAAGAACTCATTTTTTGTGTGTTTTTGATATAAAGAAATAAACTAAGAAAAACAGAAACAAGGTAAAGAGATTGGAGGTGAGAGGCTCCACTTGCAGAAATCCTCTTCCTCCCCGGCAACGGCGCCAGAAAAATTGATGGCGTGTAGTTGAGGGGAGACTGCTTGCTCTTGAAGACTTTGAATTCCCCGGCAATGGCGCCAGAAAAATTGCTTGATGGCGTGTGGACACACGTTCGTTGGGAGATCCTAAGAGGAAGGTATGAAAAGTGCAGCATCAAGTTTTCCCTCAGTAAGAAACCAAGGTTTAATAGGACCAGTAGGAGAAAGAAATCACTTCTGAAAGTTGTTGGCAGCTCATGTTGGCAGGGCGCACTACCAGGCTCAGCAGCAACGTGGAATCTGCACACAACGCAACCAAGATACTTTTCCCCAACGAAACAGTGAGGTTTTCAATCTCACCGGTTTTGCTGAACAAAAAGGATTCGACGTAGAGTGTGAAAAAATTATGTTTGTTTGTAGTGAATGAAAAGAGAATAGTGTTTGCAATAAAAGAGAACATTGCTTGCACTAAAAGAGAATAGTGCTTGCAGTAGGTTGTATTATCGGTGTAAAAGAATGTAATGGGGTCCATAGTTCACTAGTGATGTCTCTCTAAAACAGATAAATAACATGTTGGCTAAACAAATTACAGCTGGGCAACTGACAAATATAGAGGCTGCACTATAGTGCATATGCAAGACAGGATGATTACTACGAGATTTATTTGGGCATTACAACATGATACATAGACCGTAATCCAACTGCATCTTTCACTAATAATCCACCCTCACAACGTAGTCCAAGCAGACTTAGGGTATTAAGTTGCAAGCAACGGATTATTGCATTAAGTAGAGTGTGTAATGTAAATAATAGCATTATACTTAGACAAAGCATTGTTGTTTTATCCATAGTGGCAACATCACATCCACAATCTTAGAATTTATTGTCACTCTCCCACATAATTGGAGGAATGAACCCACTATAGAGTATAAATACTCCCTCTTGGTGTTACAAGCATCAAATTGTCCAGAGAATCATGGAAGATCACAAATAACATATGAAAGATAGATCTATAATCAACTTGACATAGCATTCAATATTCATCGGATCCCAGCAAACACAACATGTAGCATTACAGACAGATGATCTTGATCATGTTAGGTAGCTCACAAGATCTAAAATTGTGGCATAAAGAGGAGAAGAAAACCATCTAGCTACTGCTATGGACCTGTAGTCCAAGGATGACCATAGAGAATATCGCCTTCGCTTGACCTAGATTTCGAGTACATACTCACGCATCACTCCGGAGGCAGGCATCGTGATGTAGAGCCCTCCGGTGATGCTTGATACGTCTCCAACATATCTATAATTTCTGATGCTCCATGATAAGATTATGCCAATTGCTACATGTTTTCTCCCTTCTTTATAGCATTTTTACACTTTTTCCGTGACTAACCTATTACAAGATGGCAAGTGCCAATTCCCTGTTTTCTGCTGTTTTTTATTTCAGAAAAGTTGTTCTGGAAAAATTCTCGAAATTCGACCCCACAGATCCCAAAGTGCCTATTTTCCCCGGAAGCATCCAGAAGACCGAAGAGGAGTCGGAGACGGGCACCAGGGGGCCCACACCATGGGGTGGCGCCCCCTGGCCGCGCCAGGGGGTGGTGTGGGGCCCCCAGGGCTCCACCGCCTCTGCCCTTTTGCCTATTTATTCCCCCCGGATCGAAAACCCTAGACACCTGATCAAATATCCCCAAAAAGTTCTGCAACCACCGTCGTCGTCAACCCTAGATCAGAGGGGTTCTGAAGCTGTCTCGCGGCACCCTGCCGGAGAGGAAATCATCACCGGAGGCTTCTACATCACAATGCCCGCCTCCAGAGTGATGCGTGAGTAGTTCATCCTTGGACTACAGGTCCATAGAAGTAGCTAGATGGTTGTTTTCTGCTCATATGCCTCCATGTTTAGATCTCGTGACCTGCTGATGACCCACAAGTATAGGGGATCACAGCAGTCTTCAAGGGAAGTAAAACCCAAATTTATTGATTCGACACAAGGGGAGCCAAAGAATATTTGTGAGCCTTCACAAGTGAGTTGTCAATTCACCTACACCTGAAAGTACTTTTGTTCGCATTGGTTTATTAGTAGTAACAGTTTTATAGTAGCAGCAGTAGTGAAATAATAGCAGAAGTGGAATGAAAACATCAGCAGTAGTGGTATTTGAAGTAAACAGTGGGATGAAATATTGTAGGCATAGGGATGGATGAACGGGTGTTGCATGGATAAGATAGGTCATATAATAATCAAGACATGGGCATTGCAGATAAATAAGATAAATCATCCAAGCACTAAGTATCCATAGGCATGTGTTCCGTAAATAGTCGTACGTGCTCGCAATGAGAACTTGCACAACAATTTTTTGTCCTACCAGCCCGTTTTCAGCGGGGCCTCAAGGGAACTACTGGTAATTAAGGTGTTCCTTTTAATAGAACACCGGAGCAAAGCATTAACACTCCGTAAACACATGTGATCCTCACATCACAGTCATCCCCTCCGGTTGTCCCAATTTCTGTCATTTCGGGGCCTCGGGATCCGGACAACGATATGTGTAAACAACTTGCAGGTATGATCAAGAAACAATAATTATCATCGTGATTTAATAACATGTTTAGATCTGAGATCATGGCACTCGGGCCCAAAGTGGCAAGCATTAAGCATAACAAGTTGCAACAATGTCAATATCACTAATAGAGGATACTAGGCACTATGCCCTAACAATCACGGCATTATTACATGAACGATCTCATCTAATCCCTACCATCCCCTTCAGCCTACAGCGGGGGAATTACTCAGACATGGATGGGGGAAACATGGATGGTCGATGGAGAGGCATTGGTGATGATGATGGCGATGATATCCTCCACTTCCCCGTCCCGGCAGGGTGCCAGAACAGGAACTTCTGATCCCCAAATCGAGGTTCGGGGTGGCGGTGGAGCTACGGACTTCTTTCTGGAAAACTATCAAACCACCTCGGGTTTTAGGGTTGAAGGCTAATTGTAGTCGAAAGGGGAGACCGAGGGGGTGTGGGAGTGGACCACACCACCTGCTGGCGCGGCCTAGGGGGTGCCGGGGGGTGGTTTGGCCACCTCCTGGCCCCTCTCTGGGTCTCCTTCTGGCTCCCGGAGTCTTCTAGTGTTTTACGGCCAATGGGGTATTTTTTTGGGCAATTTCTCGAAAGTTGATTTTTCTGCACAAAAACGAGACACCAAAGTAATTCTACTAAAAATAGCGTTAGTCTGTGTTAGTTGCATTCAAAACACAGAAGTTTAGAGGCAAACAATAGGAAAAGTGTTCGGAAAAGGAGATATGTTTTCGTCGTATCAACTCCCCAAGCTTAGCTTATTGCTTGTCCTCAAGCAATTCAGTGACAGCTGAGTGCGATAGAAGACTTTTACGAACACATTTGTTTCATATGATGTAAATATACTCACTATACGATCAAATACTTAGTTGTGCTCATGATAAGATACATGCAAGATACTGTCAGTTAATAGCTATGCAAACCATGAGGAGATAACAACATATTAATAATAAACAACATGAAGCATAACTATTTGCAAGATTGTAATATTCATAAAGGGATCTAATATAGTGCTATCTCATTTGCCCTTAAGTGTGGGGAAAAACATAAATGCCAGGACACCTCTGAAGTTCAAGGGCATAATAGAAGTAAATATATCAAAGATAGAAGTGTCAAGATTATACCACAATCAACCGTGCTTTAGGACAAACACATCACACTAAGAATGACCATTGTACTCTCAAGAAAGTGCTCAAAGAATATGATGGAGACTCAACATAAAAGCAAGAGAAAGGCCCTCCGCAGAGGGAAGCATGGATCACTCATGTGCTATAGCTTTTTATTTTATTAAACATAAGTATTGAAAACATTTTGAGAGAGGTGTATACTTATGTCAACGAATGGTAAACAGACAATACAGTACGTCACAAGCCAACTAGATTCACAAGAGCGGCTCCCATGTGAAGGACGCATCTGGGTAGAACCTCATCGCTCTTTCTCTTTTGTTTTCACAACTAGTGGACGTGCACGTGCAACACAAGTATCAAAATCTTAAAAAAAAAACCTGCGATATATGATGTATAGTCTTTTTTAGGATTTCTTTGGTGCACATGCACATATCAAAATCTTTAAAAAAAGTAATGCAATATGACAGATAAAGTTTTTTTAGGATTTCTTCGGAGTGCACATTGCAAGCTACAAATTGTAGATTTGGTCAGCAATGACCACCAGGAAAACAGCGGGCACATAAAAAATGTACATTAGTCTGAACATTATGCCCAATTTCTGACAGACCACCTTATTCCGCCAGCCACGGAGCAGACCAAGGCCTCCTAAAGCACGGTGTGTTCTCCTGGCGAGAGAAAGGCGGCGCGTGGATGACCTGCTTGTTGCCCTCCGGTGGCGGCGCTAAACGTGATGGTGCCTCGGCCTTGGTCTTGTAGGCGAGGTCGAAGAAGAATCTATCTTGATCGTTCATTGCTACCACATCCATGGCAACGGTAAGACACGATGCAGGCTGCCTCGCCACCTCTATTCGTCATGGATTGGGGCGACCCGAACAAGCTGTCGTCGTCTACCGCTCTAGCGGGACTGCCATGGCTTGCCACACCTTCGCACCCCCTACCTCTCTCCACTCGAACCTTATGTCCGGCCACGAATCTACCGTAAATACACCCCTCTTCACTGATCCACCAGTAAACACCACACCATTCACCAAACTAAATTTCTGCAGCAAAAGAGACCAAATCAAAATTATGAAAAATTATCAGAGAGATGATTACCAAATAATATTGTGCCATTTTTGTAGTTGGCAAACACATGTTAATTCATAAGCAACGTTTCCATGCAGATTAGCAATAGAAGGATAGTAAAATAGGTTAGTTAGGCACTAAAATGATAAAGTCATGAACCACCTTGCTTTCTTATTATTATTAGTCAAATTGATGGTGGTTCTATGCCTATATAAACATCTCTGAACTTGAGAAACTCTAAATGATCAGAACTACCAAATCTTCATTGCAGTCAGCTGAAAGATTAGATCATAATTCACCATCTAGACCATTCAATGGACATGGATTTTTCCTACAATTTCAGACCAGAGGCGCAAACTCCCTGAGAAAAAACTAAATTCGAATTCGGGTGGTCCAGCAGCCGGTTGAACTCGAGAAGCTACACAGATCAGAGCCTTGAGGGTATTGATCAGCTTCTCCTCGTGCGCTGTCGCCAGAACCCAACCGATGTGCTAGCAAATAATTTAGGGCCGATAAATATTTTCTGAAATTTTGCATTGCAGTCTCGTGTGAACATGGTGTGGATGGAGCCCGACTACTGAAATTTGGCCGTCGCATCTTCCATTCCCACCAAGTTTAGCGTCCACTACTACCAAGTTTTTAATAAACTTTAGTAAACTCTGTATGGGTGAATAACATAAACTACTCAACTGCAGTGAAACTGAATTACTCGAACCAATACAGAGGAGGGTACGAACTTTCTTTAGACTTTAGGTGTTCAACTTTATCAAAAAAAAGGTGTTCAACTTCCTGTAGCTGCAAGAATCCATCTACCAAAGATGAAGTACATCAGCCCTTAAAGCAAAACATTTCTGTCCTCTCTCATTTCTCTCTCTTACCAGCAACAATTCAAAAGAATAAATTATATGCCTAAACAAATTCAGATTTCCCTTCATAGATAGAATAATATGTAGTGTGTTTTTTTAGATAGAAGGCACATTTTATTGCCCGACTTTGAGTTAACAAAGCCCAACAGTTCACACAAGCGTTTACATGCTGCGGCATACAGCTCAGCCAAATAGAACATGGGAACTCCCAAAAGTAAAGACATAACTGCTGCGGCTTACAGCTTATCCAAGTAAAATAAGCAAAGACTACAAGCAAGACAGCTTATCCAGCATACATCGCCTGAAGCTCCGCCACCAATCGCCTAGCGTCCTCCCGATCCTCCGTCTTGAGCGCCGGAGACCACAGCTGTAAGAATATAATGGTTTTGTAAATAATAACAGCAGGGTGATTAATAACTATCTTTTCTATGGCTAGTTTATTGCGGCAGTTCCAAAGAGCCCAGCATTGGGCAGAGAACAGCACCCAAGCCATTCTTTTAGACGTTCCCGAGAGCCCGACCACTATTGCTAGCCACTGCGCAATATTACCAGGTTGCCAAGTCTTCCCTAAGACTTGGCGAAGCACACTCCACGCAAAGAGGGCCAATGAGCAGGAAAAGAACATGTGGGAGGCGTCCTCTGGGGCTCCACACGGTGCACACGATCCATTAGAGGGCCCATGTCTCGTAGCAAGTTGGAGCCCGGAAGGAAGCCTGTGTAAGACTAGTTGCCAGGTGAAGATTCTGGTTTTAAGTGGAAGTTTTGCTTTCCACAGGTCTTGAAAGTACGTCACCGTGGCCCCGTGGGCCAGTTGCTTATACATTGAGCTAACCGAAAAAAACCCAGAGGGCTCGAGCGACCAACTAATCGAGTCGGGGTCAGCTGAGAGGGTCACAGAGTCTAGGATCTCTTCTAGTTCAGTCCACGCCCTGGCCCCTGCCAAGTCAGCCTCCGCCACCGCGGTGGCAGCCGAAATCTCGCCGTCGTCACAAATAGCAAAATGCGACGGGAAGAGGATACTAAGTGGGGCATCGCCCCACCACCAGTCCAACCAGAATTTGGTACTGGGCCCGTTACGGACGTGATGCTTCGCCCCCAGTTTGAAAAGATGTTTAATTTTATGTAAGCTCTTCCAGAACTGTGACCCCCCTCCCTGGGGGAGCAAGCGAAGATATCGCCCGAGGGCGTGTATTTGGCACGGATCAGCTGTGCCCAAATAGAGTTGTCGTGTTGGTAAAGTTTCCAAATCCACTTGAGAAGCAGCGCCGAGTTCATATGTCTGGAATTGAGGATTCCCAAGCCCCCACACTCCTTGGGCCTACAGGTTGCCGGCCAGTTGACCATGTGATACTTTCTGTTTGGACCTGACCCTTCCCAGATGAACCTAGCACGAACAACGTCCATTTTTGCATGAACTCCTTCGCAAAGGAGGAACAGTCCCATGGAAAAGAGCAGCAGACTAGACATGCATGAGTTGGAGAGTATCAGCCTCCCCCAGAGGATAGAAATCTCCCCAACTAGGGCTCGATTCTAGACGCAAGTTTCTGGACCAAGTAGAGCCAATGGTCTATTGTGAGTTTCTTATCGGACACGGGTAGGCCTACGTAGGTGAGGGGAAACTTCTCAGCTTACAATTGAGCTTGTTAGCCACCCTAGACTCGGCTGCAGGGTCTTGGTTGAGGACAATGAATTCACTTTTGTGATAGTTAATTTTCAGGCCCGACCTATTTTCGAAACACATCAGAAGGAATTTCAGATTGGTTACTCCGAGGTCCTCATGTTGAATAAGAATCAAGGTGTCGTCAGCGTACCGAAGATGAGAGAGATCTCCCGGGATAATGTGTGGAACCACACCCTTAATTTGACCAGCCCTAGAAGCAGCCGAGAGCATAGCGGACAGGGCTTCTCCGATGAAGTTGAAAATGAGAGGTGAGATCGGGTCCCCATGGCGCACCCCTCTCTTGTTACGAAAGAAAGGGCCCATTTCTCCGTTGATAGAGATAGCCGTTTGTCCCCCTGCGACCAATTGGTGAATTCTATGGATGTATCCGGATTCGAAACCTTTGCGCTGCAAAACTTCGGATAAAAAATCCCAGTTGACTCTGTCGCATGCCTTCTCGAAATCTAATTTCAACAAAATGCCCCCAAGCTTTTTGCTGACTAGTTCGTGCACCACTTCATGTAGGGCAAGGGCACCATCGAGGATGAACCTCCCTTTGATGAACGCAGTTTGGTTCGGACTGATCACTTTATTAGCGATTGGGTCGAGACGCGAGGCGAAGGCTCTGGAGATGATCTTGAAGATCACGTTGATGAGGGCAATCAGCGGAAACTGAGTGATGTGTTCCGTGCCTTGGACTTTAGGGATCAGCGATAGAACCTCGAAGTTGAGTCTTGAGATATCGATCCTCCCTAGGATGAAGTCGTTGAGGATATGAAGGACGCCGTGTTTGACCAGAGGCCAAGATTTCTTAAAAAAAGGAAACCGGAAAACCGTCCGGGCCAGGTGTAGTGTCAGTCTTCATCCCACTCAGCACAAGATCAAGCTCTTCCTCCGAGAAGGTGACCATAAGGTGGTCGTTATCGAGAGCTGACACTTGGTCCCTTGCCCAAGTGTCCGGGGCTAGGCCGCAACGACGCTGAGCCGAGGAGCCCAGCAACTCTCGTTAGAAGGCATAGATGTGATCACGCAGTAGGAAGGGGTCCGAAATAGGGCATTGTCCGTCAACAAGGAGGAGATAAGGCAGCGCCTATGTTTCCCGTTAGCCACAACGTGGAAATATGCCGTGTTGGCGTCCCCCTAGAGCATCCAGCGGTGACGCCCTCTTTGGCGCCAATAGTCCTCCTCGGCCTTAAAAATCTGGAGGAGCTGGTCCTCCAAGTGGTAACGGTATGCCCACTCCTCGTCATCTATACCCGCGGAGTCCGCCTTTGCAGGATCTCTTTAATGTTCCGGAGAAGGTCCTCTTTCAGTTTGCGGGAGTCTTTGGTCAGATTCCGACTCCACCCCCGGAGGTGTTGACGGAGCTCCCTTGCCATAAAGGTCCACCAGTCGATGATGTTACGTCCTCCCACTCTCCTAGTCAGTTTATTCCAGATGGCCGAAAGCATCTCATCGAAGCCCTGTTTCTCGAACCAGCCCGTCTCGAAGAAAAACATGTTACTGCGGACTGGGGGGGCCCTCCCGAGAGTAAAAAATGAGGGGAGTATGGTCGGATCCCAGACTAGGTTCGACCACCAGCGAAGACAGAGGGAAGATGGGTTCAAGCGCAGCTTAGATAAAGACGCGGTCTAGGACACAACGTATAGGGTTTAGTTGTCTGTTTGTCCAGGTATAGCACGCTCCGGTGCGAGGGATATCGATCATGTTCCAATTCGCGATATGGGAGTTGAAAAGCTCGACGCGGGTCCAGTTGACCCTGTCGTTGTTCTTATCTTGCCTGCTTCTAATCAGCTTGAAGTCTCCCCCCATAATCACGGGCTCTACCGTAGCCGCAATCTTGGCCGAGATTTCGTCCAGGAATTCAGCAGAGCGAGAGTGATCTGCGGGGCCGTAGATACCTATGAAGCCCATAATACGGCTAGAGGGGCGATGTGGCACTGTCAAATGCAGGAAGAATTGACCCCTGTTAATACTTCCGACCTCAAAGAGAGTGTCCCGAATCCCCATAAGCATACCACCAGAACGGCCATTAGCCGGGAGCCAAGTCCAGAAGAAAAGCTCCCAGACTCCAGCCCACGTAGTTCATGATCCGTGAAATCTTGTTTCATAGTCTCCTGAAGACACACGACATCGATCCTATGTTTCCTAAGGGCATCTTTGAGCATGGCTCGGCGGCCCCTAATGCCGAACCCCCTAGAATTGAGGAAAAGGAACCTCATTGGGGAACCAGTTCTAAGGCCCGTGCTTAGCGGGTGTACGGCTTTCTTGCAGCGGGAGAATTGGACTTTCTGCCGCCCCGCGTCCTTCTAGTTGGGCCTGCTACCCGCCCTACCCGCGGCTTGGGGTTGACTAACGGTGAGGAGGGGACCCCTGTCCCTTCATCCGTAGTAGGGGGAGCAACCGCCGGTGACGCAACAGCTGGGGACGCAGCAGCCGTCATGGCTTGAGTTACACACTTCTCTCACACAAGAGCGAGTTCAGCCTGGGCGCGTTCAGCAGCACGAAAGACAGAGAGGGCCTCGGCAGGCGGGCCCCCTACGGACGTAAAGACAACACAACTATCTCTAGCTACTTGGAGCAGGTGTTCATCTGAGACCTCATCAAAAGCAACGAAATCAGAGAGAGAGGAGGAACCTGGGCGTTGCTTGTCGGAGGCAAGTTTCTTTGCACGCTCCAGTACCGGTCCCTCTGTAAGCCCGGCACCACGAGCACTCTTGCGGGAAGATGAGACCGGCACCGCCCTGCTGCGCTGGGCACGAACCACTGGGGCGGCCAGCGCCGGGATCACCCCGACAAGGGCGGGGGAGTCTCCCGAGAAGTCTAGCTGGGCCAGCGCAAGGGCGAGGGTCCTAGCCGGCCGATCGGCGTTGGCCTTGCTGCAGCGCTCGCGAGAAATAAGCGCCACGTCGGGGGTGATAGCCGCCTGGCCCAGAGCCGAGACCAGGGTCTCAGAGGGGGATGCATGCGGCCCGTCCGAGGGCACCTAAACCGCCTCCGAGACGATGCTCGGGATGCTCCCCTGTACCACCGACCCAAACTGATTCTTGCCAGCAAGGAAAGACCCATATTGATAGATAGCTGGGGGCGGACATGGCCTTTGCAGCAGAAGTGAGGGCTCCAGGGGGTGAAGCAGACGCGCCCCCAACCGATTTGTTGCCAGGTTTCTTGCCTCCGCTCTTGCCCCCACCCTTGGGAGACGCGGGTTTGGTAGATGGTTTGGTTTTGTCATGAGAGCCGCGGCGCCCATGCCAGTCTTCATCGTCACCGTCGAGCTATCCTCGGCCAGTTCATCGTCTTCGTGGTTGTCGTCCTTCCTTGGGGGCGAAGGTGGGAGTTGGTCGCCGCCGGCACTTTAGGGGATTCCTCCTCCACTCGGATCTTGTATCCTTGGCCATTGACAAAACGCGGGAAGGACTCAGGCAGGCAACCCCCCGCCCTGCATCCCACCTTCAGGCGAATAGGGTCCAGGGGGTCCGCCAGCGTTTCTTCGTCTACTAACATGGGACGTCCCATCGGACGAGCTGCCAGCAGCATGGGGTCCACGAAGCGGTAGGGGGAGGGACGCCGTGGAGGAGAACCCATGTCTCCGACAGGGCTTCCACTGCCTGTTCGTCCAGCCCACCTTCCATTACCAGCGCCCTAGCCTTGCAGAATGGCAGACGGAGGCCCCCGCCTCGAATAGCCATGCGAAGACTCTCCTTGGAAGGGAAGATGAGCACGAAATCGGAGTCGCTCACTTGGCGCACGTGCCAGTCCCAGTTATCTTCAACGAGCTCTTTGAACTCGGCCTCCACTTGTAGCGATGAGAGCACTGCCTTCTCGATGTAGACAGTAGCCGTGTTGGGCGGGGCCTGGCCTAGTTCGTCTTCGGGAACCTCTAGACACATGAAACTCTGGCCAGGCACACGGAACCTCTCCCAGTATGGTTCGTGGCGACGGCCCTCCGCCACGCACATTGTTGTTAGGTGGCCGGAGACCTTGCACTTCATGCAAAATGGTGCACCCGTGCACTCCGCCTGGACGTGGCCCACGACGCCGCAATTGTAGCATGTTACTTTGGATTTGGCAGCGTCGAGGGCCCGGAGGCAGCGCATCCGAGGCCGACGAGGAACCACCCGCTCTCGCGGCGGTGGGATCTCGGCCGCGAATTGGAGGAGGGATGGGATTGGGGAGTCCACCCCCAGATCTGCCGTACTCCGCCCTCAGTTGTACGGGCCAGCACCCCCGTGCTGGCGGTTGTCCTTGTGACGGGGAGGGTCACGGCGCCCCCGCGGTGGACCCTGCCGCCCGCCTTGTTGACGTTGGTGCTCCGTGTATTCCGCATCGAGCCGCGCACGGAGTTCATGACGGTCACCGCCGGCACTGTACTCCTCCAGGGGCGCTTCGCACGCCGGGCGTCGTCTCCATGGTCGCGATCCATGGGGGAGAGCAAGGGAAGCAGCGAAGGGCCGCCGGAGAGGGAGAGGCGTTTGGCTCTAGAGAAGTTGCGGCGAACGTCTCGAGGGGGGAAATAAACCCTAACCCTAGATCGAGGGAGCCCCTAGGGAGCCAGCGCCACTTATATGGTCCCAACGAATGGGCCGAGGTGAGTTGGGCCAGCCCCCCAGCGGGATACAAACAATAGTTTCTCGGGGTAATCCGATGAACTGGATGAAGCGGTAGAAATCTAAAATAACTGATTTTTAATTACCGGTGTCAGATATTGATATTTATAATGCTCGTAATGCAAAACAACAAGGATGAGTTGATCAGAATCGGTTCCATGAAGGAGCTGATACTTTGGGTCTGACGATTGAGCAAAGTTTCAGTGTTTCGGTGGCCAATCAGTTCTAGTGCAAAATATTGCATCGAATCATCGATAAACTGGAATTGCTGGTAATGCAAAAGGACAAGGATGGATTGATCACTAGAATTGGCTCCATGAAGAAGCTGGTACTTTAGGTCCGATGACGATTGAGCAAAATTTCAGTGCTTCAGTGATTAATCAGTTCTAGTGCAGAATGTTGCATCGAATCATCGATAAACTGGAATTGCTGCTGTTTTTCTTTGCTAATGAACTTATGCTCCTTACCTCGCCGGAAGATGACGTTATGTAGGGTACGGCAATTAAAGTGTAATAGCATAAATCAGTGCTAACTAAATAAATACCTTGCTTGGAAGATGACACTACACAGGGGACATGACGGCGGGAAGGGACGGAGGTCGCGTGCGGGGCTGAGGCGGGCTGGGCTCGCACGAACGCCGGCCCTTGGACGAATAACAAGTTGGAGGCGGAGGCGAGTGCCGGGATCGGGACTCCGGAGGCGGGTGTGTAGGACGTCGCGTCGGTCGCGTCGGGCAGTGCAGCAGCGGCGACGTGCAGGGCTCCGACGGTGAACATGTAAGGCCGCGCGGATGCGGCGTATAGGACAGAGGTGTGGTCGCGTCGGGCAGGGCTGTGGCTGCCATGGTGGTAACGTGCAGGGCTCCGTGCAGCGGGCATGTAGGTCCGCGGTGGCGGAGTACAGGGCAGCGACTGGTCTCGTCGTTAGCGATGTGCAGGGATCCGGCGGCTGGCGGACTCGTCGGGCAGGAGCGATGTGGCCCCTATGACGTATGGATAAACGCAGCCACGCATCACAACCACGGGTTGAGACAGACAGAAAAAACAAAACGGTATTTGTGTTGAGTTGTCAAACATTGGCTCAATCTGGACCATTGATCCGATATTAAAAAGCTACAATTTAATGTATCCCGAACATGTTTGCTCTTTTATATGTTGTTTAGATTATGCTTTGAGTGATAAATCAGGGGCAAAAAGAGTGAAGAGAATTTGTGTGTATTAATTTGGGGCTGGGCACCCCGCTGCCAACTATTCTATCATTTGGATAAGCGGATGAAGTCACTAGTAGGGTGTGAAATCCAATCAACAAGTCAGATAAAGATTCTCTATTTACGTCCTCATGAGCTAAAACAGGGGCACAAAACAGGAATAATTTTTACCAGGTTTTAAAGTTATTATATGAGCAATTTACTTTGGAGTGTCAGTTAAATACCATATATAGGTAGGCATGGTGGACAAATTTGGCAAACTTTGGTTTTTGGGAGTGGGATGCATGAGTAGAGCTCATACTCAGTACAGGTGAAGGCTAGCAATAGACAGGGAGCGACAATCAAGAGAGCAACAACTATCATAATCCTGTTTCCGACAAAGTAAAGTTAACTAAGGCACAAAACTGATACTAGAACTTTGAGGCAAAATAAATCATCGAGGATTATTGACTTTTTGTTTTCAGTCTTAGCATGCGCGAGCATGTGCCAAGTCGATTCAAATAAAATAGTCAGAGGAGGCTACCACAATATCATGTCCTTCTGCGAATGGAACAATGCGAACAAATATTTATATGACATGTCATTTACCATTAATAAATTGGAACAAAACATGAGAGAGCACGAACTATTAAGTAGCCATTAAGTCACATATATCTTATACGAAAAAACTAATCATACTCACATAGATGGATATATGTACAAAATAGAGTTCATACCAGCCTCTCGCCACAACTTGAATTGTCATAGATCATCATTATTGCTCTTCACTTGTGGGTCGAATAATATATAATGAAAACCAAGCTCCAATGGAGTCACGGACAACTGTTGAACTCTGCAACAAACTTTACAAAACCAAAGGAGAATAACAAATATTTTTGGGTTTTTCAATTAAAGCAAGAACGGAAAGAGAACAAGAAAACAAAGCAAAATATTTTTGGATTTTTGAATATTAAACTGCAACTTAAAGGATAAAGCAAACCAAATAAAGAAACTAAATAAGCAAACAAATAGAAACAACATAAATATTTTTGGTCTTTTGTGTTTTGGAAAACAAGAACAAAACAATAAAAACAAAGAGAAATGAATGAAACGAAAGAAAACGAAAACAAACGAAAGAAATGAAAACATGGATATACAAAGAACCGACCGAACATGATATATAAATGAGTGTGATTTCGGTGTACCTCCCCCCAAGCTTAGGCTTTTGGCCTAAGTGGAGATCAATCAAAGCGCAGGAAATATCCCCACTACGGTGGGTCGCCCCTCGCGTGGTCGTACTCGGGCGCCCAGGAAGAAGATGAAGCAGCGGGCGCATGGTCATAACCGGGGTGCTGCTATGGGATCCCCGTGGTGTCATAGGGCTCGACGCAATCACCATCGTACCCCTCGTTGGCACCCTCCCCTTGCTGGAGATGATGCTCAAGATATGTGTCCAGCTCACTCTCAGAAAGCTCTCGCCTGTTATTAAGATTAAACAAAAGAGGTGCAGGCAAAAGTACTTCCGTAATAGTTTTAACAATTGTCCACCCGGATCGTTTGGAGAAAGTTAATTCAAAAGATAAATTATGTAAGTGAGCATGGGTAGAAAGAAACTTATGTTGAACCATGGAAACAATATTAAGCCTCTCTATAGGAAACTGCAAGTCTAGAGGGTGTGGCTCCAAACCATACAAAGCTAGCAAGCGCGAGGAAATAAGACCTCCACAAACTCCGCCCTTCTCACAGTTATGTGAGAGACGGTAAGAGATCAAAGTGCCAAAGTTATAAGACCTATCACATCTTAAGGCAGCTGCGATAAACGCCAAATCATAGACAGATAGCTTGTTGGCAGTTTTTCTAGCTAACACACACTTAGAAATAAAGTAGGCAAAGTATCGAATGCTAGGGAGTTGAATTTCACGAAGTTTACCACTCTCCCCTGTGAAGCTTCTGCCTTGGTAAATCAATCCATATAAATCCAGTAGTGACAAGAACCCCACTCTGGTACCTTAATAGCTGCACAAAAATCACTGAAACGCAGGCTCACAGATTTATTGTAAATATTATAATGGACCATTGGGTTAGTTGGGGACCATTTCAAATGAAAATCCTGCACCACAATCATAGTTAGTTTCACATATTGGATAGGCTCATCCTGAATGAAATGGTCCAGGCCTGCATTATGCACTAGAGTGTTAAAATCCTGCGAAATTTCCGCAATCCTCATGAATTCATGACATGGATAGATTGATGGGAACACTCTCTCTTCACGGTGCACGAGCATGACCTCATGCAACTCCAACTCATGTTGGTTTAGTTGATGAACATTGTGCTCCATCTCTGAAATTTTTCAACAATCATCACAAAAATTAATTTCAAGCAACTATAAGGTGGAAACTACCATAGGGACTTATATGAGAGCTAAACATACATCAAAACTATATTATTTCTACTCAAATCAAGCATGAAAACTCACATAAGCTGTCACCTACAGTACCAAAATACTCAAGAAATACTTCACTAAACAAAAATCTACTTGGATCATCGGAGGGGTCACATACCGTAGATCAAACACACCAAATATCAGCACAAATGATGGGCTGAAGAAGGAGATCAAAAAACCAGAGGAAGAACAGCAAGAACACGGGTTCCAGGAAATGTTTTCAGTTTGGGAGGTGAGAGAGAAGACTGGGGCAGTGGAGAGAGTAAGTGGAGGGCCAGGGGGCCCACACCATGTGCTGGGTTGGCCGCGCCACCCTATGGTGTGCCTGACTGGTGGGTCCCCCTGGGGCCTCCCAGGTGGCTTTCTGCCTCATTTTTGACGTAAAAAATTATAATAATTTTTCTGAAATTTTCCGAGAAACTTTATTTTTTAGGTATTTTCAGAATTTTAATAATTAACAAAAACCAGGAAAACGACAGTGAAAAGGTGGAAAACGAAATCAAAACCAACACTACAGAGGTTCTATGACACTCTAATGAAAGAATATCCAAAGAAAACATAGGTGGTAGTGGTGAAAACAGAAGTATGGGTGGTGAAAACATGCATAACCTTAGTAATCGGGGTGTAAACATCAGGAAAATATGCTTAAGGATGGTGGAAAACATGATTGTACTCAAGTAGTAACGTAATAACAGAAGTAAACATTGTGAAAACATAAATGGGAAGGTGAAAATATAGTGAAAACATTGCCCACTTTATTTAAAATCATTTTGTTAACAAGGGTGATCATGTCTTGCTACCAAAATAATTTTATATGAAACAAAACTTTGTTTCTCACTAAATACTCATGTTACCTCAACCTTGATAGACATAGCTCCAACCACAATAATTTTATATTCTTTGGGTGGCTTTGGAATAGGACAATAAAATTCTCCAATCTTGATGGTCTCAATATTTTCAATGGAATTTAGACCATATTTCTCATCAATCTTCTTGGGAAAATAAACAGTGTGCTCTTTATCATTGACATTAAAAGTAACTTTTCCTTGATTGCAATCAACAACAGCCCCTGCAGTATTAAGAAAAGGTCTCCCAAGAATAATATACATATTATCATCTTCAGGCATTTCCAACACAACAAAGTCAGTTAATATCAGACAATTATTAGCAACTTGAACAGGAACATCCTCACATATACTCACAGGAATAGCAGTAGACTTATCATCCATTTGCAAAGATATATCAGTTGGTATCAACTTTTTTAGGAGGAGTCTTTTATAGAGAGTAAAAGGTATGACACTAACGCCAGCTCCTAAATCACACAAAGCAGTTCTAACATAATTATTTTTAATAGAACAGGGAATAGCTGGTATACCAGGATCTCCAAGCTTCTCAGGAACCTTGCCATTAAAAGCGTAATTAGCAAGCATAGTGGAGATTTCCTCATTAGGAATCTTCCTTTTGTTAGAGATAATATCTTTCATATATTTTGCATAAGGAGGCAATTTAATGGAATCAATTAAAGGAATTTGCAAGAACAAAGTTTCATCCACTCACAAAACTAGTTATAATGTTCTTCTTCCTTAGATTTGTGTTTCTTATTAGGAAAAGGCATTGGTTTTTGTACCCAAGGTTCTCTCTCATTACCATGTTTATTAGCAATGAAATCTTCCTTAGTGTACTTTGCAGTTTTAGTTTGATTTTCAGGTTCAGCCACAGGTTCTTCTTTATCAGAAGCATCATTCTTTTCATTACCACTTTCAGTTTCAGCATCAGAGATAGATATACTATTAGGATCTTTAGCAAGTTCAGAGGATTCTGCAACAGTTTTATGTTTGTTCTTCTTTTTCTTCTTAGTAAGAATAACATTATCATTAGTTTGCTGAGAATCTTGTTCAATTCTTTTAGGATGTCCCTCAGGATATAAAGGATCTTGTGTAGCAATACCACTTCTAGTTGTTATTTCATAAGCATGTTTTTCTTTAGAAGCATTAACTAGCAAATCTTTTTGCACTTTAGCAAGTTGATCAATTTGAGTTTGAACCATTTGAAAATGTTTAACAAGCATTTTAACATCATTAGAGGTTCTTTCTATAATACCATGCAAATTATCAATAGCTCTAGAGTTTTCCATAAGGTGATTTTGCACTCTCATATTAAAATTATCTTGCTTGATAACATAATTATCAAATTCATCTAAACATTGATCGGGAGGTTTGTTATAGGGAATATCTCTACTATCAAAATATTGGAGAGAGTGTACCTCAATGGTGGATGAGTGAGGGATTGGCTTACATAATTCTTCTATAGGTGGAAGATTCTTCACATCTTCAGATTTAATACCCCTCTCTTTAAAAGATTTCTTGGCTTCTCTCATCACTTCATCATTTAATTCAATCATTCCCCTCTTCTTGGGTGTTGGTGTTGATACTGGAGTAGGAGTCGGCTCAGGCTCAATCATAGTCCAATCATCATGATTTTAGCTTATTTTAGCCATTAATTTCTCAGCTTCTTCTGAAGTTCTTTGACTGAAAACACAACCAGCACAACTATCCAGGTATGTCCTATATTCAACAGTTAGTCCATTACAGAATATATCAAGAAGTTTATTATTTTCTAGCTTATGCCCAGGTGTAGCCCTAACTAAAGAAAAAAACCTTGCCCAAGATACATGCAATTTCTCTCCTTCTAATTGCTTGAAATTAAATATATTTTGTAAATCAGCATGTTGAGCACTAGCAGGAAAATATTTCTGAAAGAAAAAATTAACCAAACCAATAGGACTATCAATAGATCCAGGAGACAAATTATTAAACCAAGTTTTAGCTTCATCTCTTAGTGAGAAAGGGAATATTTTAGCAACAAAGTAGCTACGTTTCTGAAGATCATCAGAGAATAAACTACTCAAAGAGGAGAGCTCATTCATATGTTTCATAGCACTTTCATTTTCAGTACCGCAAAAAGGTTCTTTCTCAACAATAGATATATAAGATAAATCAAGAGAGAAATCATAATCCTTATCCCTAATATTAATAGGATAGGTGGCAAACTTAGCATCAGGAGATAACTTATATTTAATAGCACGACTTTCAATAAGACTCATAACAGCATCTTTATCCTTCATAGCATGTATTTCATCAATAAGATCATCATTAATATCAATCTAGGAATCATCAAAATCATCACTAGGGTTCTCTATAAGCTCAGGTGAAACAACAGGAGTAATAGGATTTTTATCAGGAGTTTCAGTGTTTGCAATATTTTTAGCTTTAGAAATAGTAGCATCTAAGAAAGGACCAAGAGAACCACTCTCATCAAGCACAGTATAAGCATCATCAAAAGTATCAGAAGTATTTTGAGATTCAGCAGAAGTAGCATGTGTAGCATGTTGCGGTGTAAGCAGCTTACTCATAACAGACGATGAATCAAGAGCAACAGAGGTGTTCAGAGTTGTACCTCTTCTTGTAGTGGATGGTAATATAGCAAACTTTCCATCATGAGTCTAACCCATGATGAATGATGGCAGTAGATAATAATACTCTCTGGTGAGCTTGCCAATAAAGCTATGCTCCTCGGCAACGGCGCAAGAAAATAGTCTTGATGACCCACAAGTATAGGGGATCGCAAGAGTCTTCGAGGGAAGTAAAACCCAAATTTATTGATTCGACACATGGGGAGCCAAAGAATATTTGTGAGCCTTAACAAGTGAGTTGTCAATTCACCTGCACCTAAAAGTACTTTTATTCGCAGTGGTCTTATCAATAGTAATAGTTTTATAGTAGCAGCAGTAGTGAAATAATAGCAGAAGTGGAATGAAAACAACAGCAGTAGTGGTATTTGAAGTAAACAGCGGGATGAAATACTATAGGCATAGGGATGGATGAACGGGTGTTGCATGGATAAGATAGTTCATATAATAATCAAGACATGGGCATTACAGATAAATAAGATAAAGCATCCAGGCACTAAGTAACCATAGGCATGTGTTCCGTAAATAGTTATACGTGCTCGCAATGAGAACTTGCAGAACATCTTTTGTCCTACCAGCCCGTTTTCAGTGGGGCCTCAAGGGAACTACTGGTAATTAAGGTGTTCCTTTTAATGGAACACCGGAGCAAAGCATTAACACTCTATGAACACATATGATCCTCACATCACAGCCATCCCCTCCGGTTGTCCCAATTTCTGTCACTTCGGGGCCTCGGGTTCCGGACAACGATATGTGTAAACAACTTGCAGGTATGATCAGGAAACAATAATTATCATCGTGATTCAATAACATGTTCAGATATGAGATCATGGCACTCGGTCCCAAAGTGGCAAGCATTAAGCATAACAAGTTGCAACAATGTCAATAGCACTAATAGAGGATACTAGGCATTATGCCCTAACAATCACGACATTATTACACGAACGATCTCATCCAATCCCTACCATCCCCTTTAGACTACAACGGGGGAATTACTCACAAATGGATGGGGGAAACATGGATGGTCGATGGAGAGGAGTTGGTGATGACGATGGCGATGATCTCCTCCACTTCCCCGTCTCGCCAGGGTGTCAGAACAGGAACTTCTGATCCCTGAATCGAGGTTCGGGGTGGCGGCGGAGCTACAGACTTCTTTCTGGAAAACTATCGAACCCCCTCGGGTTTCAGGGTTGAAGGCTACTTGTAGTCGAAAGGGGAGACCGAGGGGGTGTGGGAGTGGCCCACACCACCTGCTGGCGCGGCCTAGGCGGGGCGCGCCGGGGGGTGGTGGTTTGGCCACCTCCTGGTCCCTCTTCGGGTTTCCTTCTGGCTCCCGGGGTCTTCTGGTGTTTTAGGGCCAATGGGGTCTTTTTTGGGCAATTTCCCGAAAGTTGATTTTTCTGCACAAAAACGAGACACCAAAGTAATTTTGCTAAAAATAGAGTTAGTCCGTGTTAGTTGCATTCAAAACACACAAGTTTAGAGGCAACCAATAGGGAAAGTGTTCGGAAAAGGAGATACGTTTTCGACATATCAGCTGCCTAACATGATCGAGATTGTTCTTATGTAATTCTATGTGCTGTGTTTGCTGGGATCGATGAATATTGAACTTATGCCAAGTTGATTATAGTCTTTATTGCATATGTTATTTGTGATCTTGCATGCATTCCGTTGCTAGTGGTTTCTCTGGCCAAGTAGTTTCTAATGACTCCAAGAGGGAGTATTTATGCTTGATAGTGGGTTCATGCCTCCTTTTCGCCTGTGCTCGAGTGAAAGAAACGTGGCGGGGGAGGATGTGTTCTTGCCACTAGGGAGAAAACAGCGGTGTGAGTGCCCGCGTGTACAATCATTGCTTACTTTACACACATTGTTTAATGCAATTATATGTTTCTTGCAACTTAATACCTAAGGGGGTTCGGATGATAACCTGAGGGTGGATTATTAGTCATAGGTGCAGTTGGATTACGGTCTATGTATATTGTTGTAATGCCCGCACTAAATATCATAGTAGTCATCATGTCATGAATGTGCACTACGGTGCAACCTTTATTTGTCAATTTCCCGGCTGTAATTTGTTCACCCAGCATGATATCTTTTATGGAGAGACACCACTAGTGAACCTATGAACCCCGGTCCATTTCTTACACTGTTAAACAAACCACTACAACTTACTTATTTCTTTACTTACTGCAAGCATACACTATTTTCCACACTATATGTCTAATCTTTGTTTTCAGCAAGACCGGTGAGATTGACAACTTCACTGTACCGTTGGGACAAATTATTTTGGTTGTGTTGTGTGCAAGTTCCACGTTATTGCTGACATCGGTGAGGCGCCATCACCACCGTCGGTGGCATCAACCTTCTGAAGATCCTATCGGATATATACCGTATAGGGGTGTATAAGATGGTAGTGAAAGTGCCTGGTTACCAGGGTGGCCCAAGTGGTAGTGGGCTATGGTCCATTGGGCGGCCCAGTAACTTGACGCACATAAGCCGGATTCTAGAAGAACCCGGATCACGGCCCGTGTGATCTGGCTTGGAGGAGAAGACGGATTCCTTACTTTCCAAGTTGTAGTTACCGTAGTCTTCTAGGATTCCTATTCTGTAAGCCATAATCCGGCTATTATATAAAGCCGGACAGGAGATAAACAACCAACGAATAACAGAGAAGATATAGACCAACTCGCCGAGAAGTTGATCATCTGCGAGTAGCTAGATCCAAAACCTCACATTGTAATCCTGTATCCAGGCTTTAGCCCTGATTAGTGAGAAGTGCAGGAGTAGGCACGTCGTACTGTCGCGACGTACCGAACCTGGGTAAATCCTGTGTTTACTGTCTACCACGCGATCCCGTTACCCCACGTCTCTACCGTAGTCTCATGGCACCCCCGTCTATGAAAACTACTACGATGTCTCGACAGTTGGCGCCCACCGTGGGGCAAACGACGTCAGGCGTGAAGTTCCGATCTGGGATACTTGGCGGAATCGGAAGATCAATCACTGTCGGAAGCTTGGAATTCAACGATGATGTCGGACGCTTCCTCGACAATGGATCCTACATACCGGCGCAAAACCACCTGGTAAGTGCCTGCGTGTTACCGATAGGATCTGCTAACATCTTTATCGGACTAACTGCAGAAGCAATGGGGTTTTGTGGTGGAAGCAAATTTATCCCTCCCGCCCTATACCCAATCAAAGATGACTATGATACCGGATTCCGCTCAGATCGCCGACAAAAAAGTGACACACACTTTATCGGCATGGTGCAGTCCGAAGTCGCCAAAAACACGGATGACGTAAATCCCGTGCAAGAGGCAGACAAAAACACACCCGTCAGAGAGACGGAAGATCCGACACCCGTCATACAGGCGGAAGATCCGACATCCGTCAACGAGACGATGAACTCGGAAGCAGAATCCGTACTAGCCGCCATTGAGGCGAGATTAGAGTCGGAAACCGGATCAGAGGATTTTGATTCCGAAGACGAAGACGCGGACGCCTTCGAAAGGAAAGTTAAATCTTTTCAAGAGGGATTCCATGAAGTGCTAATGGCAAAACCAGCTGATACCACGGACGCCGGCAGCCAGGAAAGCCCTAAAACCCCTCCGCCAGAGGAAGAGAGAGAAGACGGAGAAACTTCTCTGGTATTTCCCAATGTTAAGGAATTGACAGAGAATGAGCCTGTCAAAAAGCCTCCCTCTTCCAAGAAAAAGCATCGTGCTGCTAAGAAACTCCAATACAAAATCCGGAAGAAAAAATCAGCTGATCAAGCTGATGAAAACCTGGAAGTAGGAGACGCTAGCGGAACAAAGACTGCGGAGAAGAAAATCAAAGAAATCCTTGTTCCACCAATGACGAAACAGGAAGAGCAAGAGCTGTTGCAAACGCCAATGGGAGCAAATGAACCCCCTGAGATGCTGGAAGCCAGGAGGCAAGCTTTCCAAAGGCAACAGCAACACCTACTCAGATCTCGGCAACACCTCCAGAAAACCCAGGATGACATTAAGCTCATGAAGGAAGAAATAGAGGAGTACGAGAGAAAGAATAGATCTGGCATTAAACCTACAAGGTTACCCGGAATCGTATGACCAAAAGTACTTCCGCCAAAAGAAAGGTTTCACAACCCATCTTGGCAAAAGCAGGTAAACGGCAAAGATGCCAGAGGCGAACCAATTTATAAAACCGCAGCAGAAAACGCGGAAGCAGCGTTCGCCATCCTGAACAATGATCTGTACTCCAACGGTGAAAAACTTCAAGGGGTATATGCTTTCCTAGGAAAAGCATTGCAACAACAACAGCGGGCCCAAGAGCGATCAGGAAGACTGCAGGATAACTCCGCCCTATGCAAAACAGCTACTTGCGCCGCTGGAGCACCTGGACCAGAGGAACCTGGAGATTCAGACAATTCAAAGGATAAAAAAGAGGATCCGAGAAAAGACAAGAAAAACCCCGACAATAGGGATGAAGCATCCCGAACCGGATCCCATCCCCCGAAAGGTGGACTTAAACCCCACGATCGGGAAGAAAAATACCGGAATGACGGCAAAATAATGCCACCTCCGAGAAACCCAGCTGAGAAAGCCGGAAGATACGATACACCTCACAGGCGTGAGAGATCCCGGACACCCCCTAAGGATAAAGAAAGGCACAGGAGCAGGACTCCGCCTAATCCAAAAGGACGTGATCATGGAAGAGATAGGTACAATCCCGAAAAAGCGCGTCCGCGCAACAATGGAAAAGAAAGGAGTAGATCCCCTTCTGTCCATTCAGCCGGAAGATATTCCGCACACATTGATAGAGCGGAAAAGGATGATCTATACTTTGGTCCTAAGTGTTTCACTGACAGGCTCCGAAGGATAACCCTGCATTCTGGCTTCGCCAAAGTTGGTCCAACCTACCAAAAATATACCGGCAGCACAAACCCGGACACCTGGCTCTCAGACTACTATACAGCCGTCCAGATCAACAATGGGACAGACCTGGAAGCTGTCAAGTTTCTTCCCCTAATGTTACTGGATGGAGCCAGAGATTGGATCAATGGATTACCATCAAGAACTGTCGACAGCTGGGATGATATGGCTAGAGTATTTACTCGGCATTTCCGGGGAACATACAAGCGCCCGAACAGCATCAACCAGCTTAACCGTTGCACCCAATTCGAGGATGAACCATACGTGGATTTCATCTCCAGATGGACGGCAATGAAGAATAGTTGTTCTGGAGTAACTGACGTACAAGCAATGCATGCTTTCGTCAATGGCCTAAAACCCGGACTTGTACCGTTCATGGTTGGTTCCAAACAGCACAAAGATCTCAGATCTATGCTTACAACCGCCAACGAACATGCTGCAGCCGAGGACGACATCAGAGCAAGAGGAGGTAATATCGAATCACTGATACTTGCTAAGAAAACCCCTCGCTCTGACAAAAAAGGAACCCCAGAAACAACGACAAAACCCAAAGAGGTCAACATAGCCTTTGGAAGTGAAAAGGGAATAAGTGGAAAGGACGCAGCCCAGATCCAATCATCTACACTCCAGAGGAGTGGGAGAGAATTAAGTCGGAACCTTGTGTCCACCATTCACAATTTGGGAAACCCACCCATACAATCGCACAATGCCGGCTGAATAAGCACATGAAAGGTAGTGCAGGATCCGAAAATAAGGGGAAGGGTTCCAAAAGGAAACCCGCCAAACAAAAGCCAGAAGCTGACAAAGAAGACAGTGAATCGGACACTGATGAAAAAATCCAGGAACAACAGCGAAAGGGCGAACCCAAATTTCCGAGAATTGATGGAGAAGCAATGCTAACATTCCTGGCAACTCCGTCAGCAAAGGTGGCCAAAAGAACACTTCGAGAAATAAACGCAGTTGTCCCGGCAACCCCGAAATTCTTGAAGTACTCCAACACACCAATTACCTAGGATCAGTCTGATCATCCCGGGAATATCCCTGAACCCGGCACACAAGCTCTTGTCGTAAGCCCTATTGTCCAGAACACTAGGCTAAGAAGAGTGCTGATGGATGGAGGATCCAGCATTAACATAATGTACTTGGATACACTGAAGCATCTGAAGATTTCCGAGTCCCAGCTCAATTACAGCAACATACGCTTCCACGGCATTGTTCCTGGCAGACAAGCACGATCACTAGGAGAAATTTCCCTAGATGTCACCTTCGGAGGTAAAGATCACTTCCGGCAGGAAAAAGTATCCTTCGAAGTAGTGCCGTTCGAAAGCGTGTATCACGCAATACTCGGACGTCCAGCTTTCGCCAAATTCATGGCAAGATCCTGTTATATTTATAACAAGCTGAAGATGCCAGGACCCAAAGGAGGAGTAATCACCATAGCTGGTGATTTTAAGCTAGCAAATGAGTTGGAGAAAGAAAACGCCCTTTGCGCTCAGAGAGTCATAGCAAAGGAAGAACTGAAGGAATTTGCCAAGGAGGTATCGCCGACAGAAATGCCGGCAGGAAAAGAAACTCGGAAGCCAACAGACAGCTTCAAGGCGTCCGAGAATACATGACAGGTAATCCTAGATCCCAAAGATCCGACAAAATTCGTCGTTGTAGGGACTAGGATGACCGACAAATAGGAAGGCGAGCTCATCAAGTTCCTCCGTCAGAACTGGGATATTTTTGCCTGGTGTCCAGCTGACATGCCAGGCGTACCCAGGGAACTTGCTCAGCACCAACTCAAGGTAATTCCAGGATCAAAACCCGTCAAACAAGGTCTCCGTCGTTTCGACGGAAGAAGACGGAAGGCTATTGGCAAGGAAATTATCCGGCTTTTAGCAGCAGATTTCATTCAGGAAGTAATCCACACCGAATGGTCCGCAAATCCGGTATTAGTACCGAAGAAAGACACTACTGCTCTTAGAATGTGTATAGATTACACAGGCTTGAACAAGTTGTGTCCGAAAGATAGGTTTGCGTTACCGCGAATCGATCAAATAATAGATGCCACTGCAGGCTCTGAGCTTTTATGCTTTTTGGATGCATACTCCGGGTACCATCAAATACGCATGAAAAAGGAAGACCAAATTAAGACTTCTTTCATAACCCCATACGGGACGTATTACTACGTAACCATGCCATTTGGCCTGAAGAACGCAGGTGCAACCTACCAGCGTTGCATGCAACGTTGTTTGCATAGTCAGATTGGCAAAAACGTCCATGTTTACGTGGACGACATTGCTGTCGTAACAAGGAAAAAGATACACTCCTTGAGGATCTGCGAGAAACTTTCGACAACTTACGCACTTACAAGATGAAGTTAAATCCATCTAAGTATGTATTCGGGGTTCCCTCAGGAAAACTTCTGGGTTTTATCGTTTCTCACAGAGGAATAGAAGTTAACCCAGAAAAGATAAAAACCATCTTGAACATATCGAAGCCTACGTGCGTAAAAGATGTCCAAAGATTGACGGGTTCCGCCGCTGCCGTCAGCAGATTTATTAGTAGGCTGGGGGATAAAGCCCTACCACCTTACAAGTTGCTGAAGAAATCCGACAAAGTCAAGTGGATAGCAAAAGCATTGGAATATCTAGCAGTTATGTCTCTTCCGTACTTAGTTCAATTTCTATGTAAACATCTTCTGAGATCATGAAATAAAGTTGTCGGAATTTTGGTTTCCATGTTTTTTCAGTAAAGCATGATTCCTCCTTATCTATTTCCCAATGATCTTACAAAATACTCAATGTTAACCCGAATTGTGCCTGCGTACTTGGCGTTAAGAAACTGAATGATTTTCCAGCCTGCTAACGGTTAAAGGAAACTTGAATTGCCTGCGTGCCCAAGTTTCATTTCAAAAATTCCTTGATTCTCTAAGCATTTTCTGATTGCTTATATGTTGGGTCACTAGAGCTAGTTAGTAAAAATGCCTTTAGTATGATTCATGTTTCCGAGTTTCAACTGATTGGTTATACCCAGTTACTCGACATGAACGATTCATAATGCTATCGAGCCATTTCAAACACTAAGGACAGTTAAAACATATATGCCAGAAAACTTAGAAGACAAAGGAATAGTAAAATCCGAAAAACCTTGCAAAGAATTTCACAATTAAGACTGCAAAAGGCGGAGTTTTCATTCATACAAATAGAAACATTACATTTTGGATTACATTGAAAGAACAGTAATGCTCCTATTGTCTACTTTCGCTATCCAGGTTCAAGGTAACCCTTCAAGCATCCGACTCCTCCTCGCTGCTGTCGTCCTCGGGGATTGGAGGGATCTCCTCTTCTGGATAATTAACGGAGATATTTACCATGGAGGCAATCTGGGTGGCGTGGCCTTTGATTTCATCAAAGATGGTATTTCGCTGAGTATCCGTGTATCCTTGAGGGACACCGGACGCCACGCGCCAAGATTTAGCACCAGGGTAGTGCATGCGCATAAGGATGAGTGCCATGCGCGCACCACCCCGTGCAGCGGAACGCAGGACGGAATCCCTGGATTCCGCCACCTCCATGATGGCTCCCGGAAGCTTTTCAACCTCCGAGAACTCCCCAGTCCTTGCGGGAAGGAACTTATGGACCAGCTGCATTCCGGCAGCCCGGATCGAAGTCCATGTCTTCCCAAAGGCTCGGATTCCTTCAATCCGAGTGCCATCTGGGGTATCTCCTGTTTTTTCCAACAAAACAACCAAAAGGGTTAGGTGAAAAACAGAGAAGGAAAGCAAGATATGGAAAAACGGTAAATGTATCAGAAAGTTACCGATAAGCTTGTCGATCTCGGTGACTTCCTCCAGGTGAAGGTTCAGAGCGTTTTCTAAATCCTGAATGGTGGATTTATCCTTCTCCGCCTGCTCGGAAGCCTTGGAATTGGCAACTCCAAGGGCCAAATTGCTGGCCTCCAGATCCTTCTGAGCCTTCACAAGATTCTTGTGAAGGTCCAAATTCTCCTTTCGGAGATTCTCGGCATTGCCGGCATCTTCAGCTATTTGCTTGGCCTTAGCCAAAGCAGCTGGAAAGCAAGAAAAATTCCGAGTTTAGAAAATTTCCGGAAAAAGTACTTAGACAAAGAATTGAATCGAAAACTTCAGAGGAAAAATGTTTACCTGCTGTTTCCGACAAAGCGAGCTGAGATGACGCCAGCTCCGCCTCTCTCTCCTCAAGAATAGAAAGAAGATTTCTAACCTCTTTATTCTTGATGGAGAGTTTGTTGAAAACTTCCATGTTAATGGCTTCGGCTGTTTGCTGAAACATAGCAAGGAAAAGAATGGTTATTAAAAACATTAAGGCAAAAAAGAATACATTTTGTTTAATGCTTGGGGGCTAGGAGATACATACCTGGCTCATTCGTTGCAAACCCGCCAAGTTTTCATTGAACCGTTTTGCGTATTCCGCAAAAAGGGTTCCGGTCGCGCTTAGGCCGTCATTGATAATCTTGAATTCCTTGTCAAAGGTGGGAATCTCCTCGTCGAATGCCCGAGAAGGTTTTCCCACCTCTGGAGCCGCCCTTTCCCTCGTGTCCGTGTTCGACACAACGGGCTGGCTGGGCTCTAGTGGCTTGGTGGTGGGGGCTGCAGCGTGCTCTTCCGCCATCGTGGATGGTGTATCCGGGGCGATGACGGGAGAAGGCTGACTGCCTCGGCTGGAAACAACTTTGTGTTTCTTCAGCTTCTTCGGCTTTAGGCTGGAGGGAGGCAGGCTGAAAACAAAAAACCCGGAAAGGTTAAAACTCCGAAGACGGAAGAAAAATTTCCATGAAAGAAAAGAACCCAGAAGAAAGAACCTGGAAGTGGCGACGGGGATCCCGTCAAGATCGATAACTTCCTCAGAGGAAGAAATCTTCTTGCGCTTGCGCCCACCGGTAGTGGCAGTACGCAAGGCATCCAGCTCAGCTTCAGAGGCTAACTCCGAGTCTGGAAGTTCAGCGAACTGTCAAAAAAACAAATCAGAGTAAGAAGCAGGAAAATCCGAGAAAGAATGTTAAAACTATACCCAAATGACGGAAAAAAGACCTTGGGAGCCGGATTGTCGGCCGTGTACATCGGCCGACTCGCTTCGTATTGGTCGCGAGATGCGACCAACTGGTTTGCGCACCGTCGAAGATCCCTTGGGGACCAATCCTTGATGGATGTCCGCATTGGGTCGTTGGCTCCCGAGTATTCGCACAAGTGGCGGCCACCGTGATTGGCCAGCGGCTGGATCCACTTATTTAACCAGCAAAGGACCGTGTCCATGCCAGTTAGAGGTGGATCAGAGGAGGTGAGCTTGGCGATGCGCCGCTTGATCCTCAGAAGATCAGGCGGCAGAACCTGGATGGCTTCCGTTCCCCAATTGTCTTGGGGAATGGCAGCGGTGTTGGCGAAAGGTGGAACCCCGATGGCCTTTTTTGGGAAAGGCACATCGGGATGGTAGAAGAAAGAACCCGTCCAAAATTTGACGGATTCTGATGTCTTGATCTTGGGGAACCAATCTTTCCTAAACCTCCGAAGAGTAAAGGAGATGGTCCCGCAAGTCGGGAGTGCGCCCTCCGACGAGTTCCGCTTAACCCCGAAACAATACATCCAGAAATCTAACCTAGGCTCTAAACCTAAGTAACCCTCGAATAGGGCCTGGAACCCGGCCATATAAAGAATGGAGTTGGGTGGCAGGTTATGGGGTTGGATGTTGTAGTGGGAGAGGATTTGGAGGAAGAAAGCGGAAGGTGGAAGCCCCATACCTCTCAGGAGGTGGGAAGAAAGAAGAACCCTTTCGCCGTCTCTCGGCATTGGCTCGTTCTCGTCTTCAGGGAGCCGCCATTTCCCTTTAAGAATCAGGCCCTCCTTTTCCAGGTTTGGAAGGAGGGCCGGCGGAATGCTGCAAGCAATCCAATTGCCTGCAGTTTCCACCTCTTCCTCCGCTCCGGCGGCGGCGGACGCGGCGGCTTCCGCAGCGGCGAGCTCGTCGCCGAGGAGCTGGATCTTGTCCTCCGCCGTTTCGGGAGCAAACGGCGGGGAGGGTGCGGAGCTCGAGCCCGCAGCGTTCGCGGCGGCGGAAAGATCCTCTCCGCCCGCCGCAGAGGCCGCGGTCTTTTCCGGCTCGTCGCCGGCGTGTTTTGGGGATTCGAGCTGCGGATCCAGATCGTTGATGATGTCGTCGACGGTGAGCGCGGCGGAGCGAGTGGGAGACGGCGGTGAAGTTGCCATTTGGTGGCGGCACGTTGCGCAGGTGCTCTGGGTGCGTTCGTGCGCTCGGGATGGTTCTTCGCTCGGGAGCTTGTGCGTGGCAATGGCGCGGACAGTGAGAGTGCGGAAGGTTTTTGACGGGGACGAAGACGGCTATTTATAGCCAGAAATCCGTCAAGATACGTGCCAACGGCTATTTTGACCGTTGGATGATCAACGCGTGTCACTCGCCGGAAAATCCGGGAAATGAAACGACAGGGTAATAATGGTTATCTCCTCGTTTCCCGTGAGAATCTGTCAGAGAAATGTTTCTGGGTTTTCCGCATAAAACCCAAACGTCCCTTACGTCAGCATGATTAAGTGCGCTGACGTAAGAAGTTCCTTCACCACGAAGGATCGTGAGAGAAAAGCCGGATTTTCAGGATTCCGAGTTTCACGTTACCATCTCTTTCAAAAGAAGAAGAATAAGAAGAATCAAGACTGCTGATTGAAATTTCTCGGACAAAGCACATTTGGCGGAAGACGGCAAATCAGAGTTTTAATCCTTCTTGGGGGCTACTGTCGGATATATACCATATAGGGGTGTATAAGATGGTAGTGAAAGTGCCTGGTTACCAGGGTGGCCCAAGTGGTAGTGGGCTATGGTCCATTGGGCGGCCCAGTAACTTGACGCATAGAAGCCGGATTCTAGAAGAACCCGGATCACGGCCCGTGTGATCTGGCTTGGAGGAGAAGACGGATTCCTTACTTTCCAAGTTGTAGTTACCGTAGTCTTCTAGGTTTCCTATTCTGTAAGCCCTAATCCGGCTATTATATAAAGCCGGACGGGAGATAAACAACCAACGAATAACAGAGAAGATATAGACCAACTCGCCGAGAAGTTGATCCTCTGCGAGTAGCTAGATCCAAAACCTCACATTGTAATCCTGTATCCAGGCTTTAGCCCTGATTAGTGAGAAGTGCAAAAGTAGGCACGTCGTACTGTCGCGACGTACCGAACCTGGGTAAATCCTGTGTTTACTGTCTACCACGCGATCCCGTTACCCCACGTCTCTACCGTAGTCTCATGGCACCCCCGTCTATGAAAACTACTACGATGTCTCGACAGATCCTTTTTCTCCTACTGGATTGATAACTTTGGTTCTTAACTAAGGGGAATTTCCTACCACTGTGCTCATCACACTCTCCTCTTGGGGTTCCCAACACACCACCAATGTGAAACATCAATGATTTTCCCTCCCGGCAGGGTGCTGGGGAGACCTTCAAAACCCTCCCGTGGATGGAGGCTCAGTTATTTAGGGTTTTCCCAAGAAGGAGTATAAATAGGCGAAAGGGCAATGTCGGTGGGTGTCCAGGGGGCCCACACCACCTGGTGGCACGGACAAAGGGGACCGTGCCGCACTATGGTGTGGACCCCCTCCAGATCTCCTCCGGACTCCGTGTACGTGACAAAAAAATAGGACCCTGTGATTTTATTTTGTCCAATTCCGAGAATATTTCCAGAACAGCACAAAACGGGAAATGGCGTTGTGGCATCTTGTTAATAGGCTAGTCCCAGCAAATCCATTAAAATGATATAAAGTGTATAGAAAACATGTAGCAAATGGCATGAAAACAACATGGAACATCAGAAATTATAGATACGTTTGAGACTTATCACTGTCATGCTGAAGTTTCTTCTTCTCCTGATTATTAAAGTCAGCTGGAATTATCCCACATGCTAGGTAATTTACCAAATCAGTATACCACGGCAGTTTATTTCCTGTAGAGTTGATATGCATTAATTCTTCTCCTGGCAGAGTGTTAGCAATCGGGAGGCTTTTGTTTTCTTGATTTAGAATCCTTGATAGGTGCTCTGCCACTAGATACTCAGCACCCTTTTTATCTCAGATTTCAATGTCAAATTCTTGCAAGAGAAGTATCCATCTGATTAGTCTTGGTTTGGCATCCTTCTTGTTCAGCAGGTACTTAATGGCCGCATGATTAGTGTACACAATACAATGGTTCCCAACCAAGTATGGTATGAATTTCTCGAAAGCAAAAACCACTTCTAACAACTCCTTCTCGGTTTTTGTATAATTTTCTTGTGCATCATCTAGTGTATTACTTGCATAACAGATTACATTCAGAAGCTTGTCTATTATTTGACCAAGGACTACACCGAAAGCGAAGTCACTTGCATCACACATAACCTCAAATGACTTTGTCCAGTATGGAGGCTGCACTACTGGTGCTTTAGTCAGTGCTCTCTTTAATTGTTCAAATGCATCAAGACATTTCTCATCAAAATTGAAGGGTACATCATTGTTAAACAATTGAGTTCATGGCCTAGCTGTTTTTGAGAAATCCTTTATGAATTGTAGATAGAACCCAGCATGCCCCAAGAAGCTTCTAATACCTTTCACATTTTCTGGTGGTGGTATTTAGATATAGCTTCCACTTTTGATTTATCCACTTCAATACCTCCAGATGAAATCAGATGACCAAGGACAATGCCTTCCCTCACAAGGAAATAACATTTTTCCCAATTCAAGATAAGGTTATGCTCTACACATTTTTTAAGCATGGTCTCTACATTGAGAAAACAAGATTGAAAATCCTCCCCATATATAGTGAAGTCATCCATGAAAACTTCCATGATTTTCTCAATATGCTCTGAGAATATTGACATCACCAATCTTTGAAAGGTTCTAGGTGCATTGCAAAGTCCAAATGGTAACCTCTTATATGCAAAAGTTCCATAAGGGCAAGTAAATGTGCTTTTTTCTTGATCCTCGGGGTGAATTGGGATCTAAAGGAATCTGGAATACCCATCCAAATAGTAGAAATATTCATGTCCTGCCAGTCTTTCAAGCATCTGGTCTATAAAAGGAAGTGGAAAATGATATTTCCTTGTTGCCTTATTCAATTTCCTGTAATCGGTGCACATTCTAAACCCTGTCACCAGCCTTGTTGGTATTAACTGTCCATTGTCATTTTCAACTACTGTTACCCCTCCATTCTTTGGCACACCATGAATTGGGCTCACCCACTCATTATCAGATATGGGGTATATTATGTTACCTGCTAGCAATTTAAAGATTTCCTTTTTCACAACTTCTTGAAGTTTAGGATTAAGCCTCCTTTGAGGTTCTCTTGTAGGCTTAGTTCATTCTTCGAGATAGATCTGTTAGATACAGATACAGATACGAGTAGGAATAGAATAGGATTCCTAGATCAACTTGTAGTCCAAGTCTCTCTCCCCCTTGTACCCCCTTTATATACCATATATGAGGGTCAAATCAATACAACGAAATATTAGGGTTCTTATATTTTCCACATGGTATCAGAGCGGTTAGCCTCACGGCGCCGATCCTAGGACTTCCACCACTTCCGCTCGCCGCCCCCGGGGAGATCAATCTTCTCTCCTCGGGGCCGCGGCACCCGATCACGATCAATGATCTGATCGGTTCTTTAGATTAGTTTTTAGCCAATTTCGAAATTTCCAATTCCGTAGATTAGATCTAATTTAGACAAATAAATCTCTCCCACGATATAGGAAATTCCGATGAAATCAGTGCAAAATCCATCGGTGGCGACACTACCGGGAGGCAATTTTCCGGCGCAGACGGGACATGGCGGCACGCGGCTTCTTCAGCACTCAGCAGCCTCCATCCTTCGGCGGAACCGACGCCTGCATCGATCGACCTCCCGCGCACAAGAATAAGGAAAAAGAACGCTCACGTCCACGCGTCGCAGCTCAGCTTCACGGCGCCGTCGGCGACGTCAACGCGCACACGTGCAACAGCTGACCCGAGCAGCAAGTTATTTTCTTTGTTCGTGCAGGCTCCACCGACCACCGATATCCAAGGATCGTCCGGGGCCCATGAGCGCCTTGGAGCCACGTCAGACGAAGGGAGGGCATGCACACCCATGTCGGCATGTATGGGATCCATACACATGCATGCGTTTGTGACCAACGAGGGACCAGCTAGAGGAGGCACATGTATATTCTCGCGCATGTGACATCTCACGGCCGGCAACTTCCCCAAGCCTTCTCCACGCGATCCACGCTACGCCGCGAAGATCGTCTTGCCCCGTGAATACGAGCGCCCGTCTGCTCCGGCCGTACGACTACACCGACCGCTTCATCGAGCCCATCCATAAGAAGCGACATCCACCACACGCAGGCCGGTGTGGAACTTCGTCGACTTCTCCCCTCCACATCATCGACTGCGTCTCTTATGCGCTCTTCTCTCTTCCCTCCCGCAGTCACAGCGGGAGTGGCGTGGACGCAGGTGACGACGCGGACGCTGCTGACTGGAGTTGTTGCCGATGTGTTGCTGTAGACGTAGCCCGTGATGTCGATGTCGAGGTAGCCGAACGTGATGTAGCCGTAGTCGAGGTAGTAGTGGTCGATGTAGTACTCGTCGTAGTTGTTGTAGCCGCAATGCCGGAGGCGCAAAAAAATTGCGCGATGTGTATGACGGTGCTGCAGTTTTGTTTTTTTAACGACGTTTCGCACCTTGAGAGGTACCGTCGCGGGCGTCAAAGGACGCTGTCGTAGGTCATAAGTGAGTCCACCAGTTTTGCCAGGGCTGGGAGAAGCTCACCAAGCACACATGGTTTTGCCAGAACCGTGTGCGCGGTCGTAGGGGCTTTCACCGTAGTGATGCCGGGTTGTCGATGCAGTCTTAGCCATCTGACGCGGTCAATGCCGTCGTCGATGTCGTGGCGTCTTGCAGTTGTACTGTCAGAGGACGCGTGTCCAACTTTGTGGACGTCGTAGTTGTAGCGGCGGCGGCGGTGTGTTGACGAGGCTGTCTATGAAGACCACGTTGATGTGACCTTGGCGATATGGTGTCGGCGATGAGGTTGTCGGCTGATTGTAGGCGTGAGGTGATACGTCGCTCGGAGGCGTCCCTCGCTGCGACGATGATGTAGATGCCATGGTGTCGAAGAAGTCGACGAAGTTCCACACCGGCCTGCGTGTGGTGGATTTCAAGTCTTGCGCGTTCGTCGTCTTCTCCCCTCCACATCATCGACTGCGTCGTCACCTGCGTCCACGCCACTCCCGCTGTGACTGCGGGAGGGAAGAGAGAAGAGCGCATAAGAGACGCAGTCGATGATGTGGAGGGGAGAAGACGACGAACGCGCAAGACTTGAAATCCAGTCGCAAGCGTTCGCTTCACTCCCGCTACGACTGAGGGGGGATGTTAGATACAGATACGGATACGAGTAGGAATAGAATAGGATTCCTAGATCAACTTGTAGTCCAAGTCTCTCTCCCCCTTGTACCCCCTTTATATACCATATATGAGGGTCAAATCAATACAACGAAATATTAGGGTTCTTATATTTTCCACAAGATCCTGTGACTACATACTTCAGCATTTATTCCTTTGATATCATCAATTGAGTATCCTATGACCATTTTGTATTTCTTCAACAACTGAAGCAACTCAGAGGTTTGGTGACTAGTAAGGCCTGCACTCACTATTACTGGAAGTGATTTTTCCTTGTCAAGGTATTCATACTTCAGGTGAGAGGGCAATTCTTTCAATCCAACCGGAGTTTTCTTGCCACTCTCCACTTGATTTTCTATAGGCACTCCATTTTCATCAGCAATCTTATAAATTACATATATATGCACTTCTCCTTCTTCAACTTCTGAATTTTTCTCCACTAAACAACCTGTTTCCATAAGGATATCTAGATTGTGAACACAATCATGAACTGTATCCAATGAGAAACAATGCTCACATCGATTGGGAACATGTGTAGCATGTCTCGTGTCAAAGGTTACTTACACCTCTCCAAATTTTAAGGTTAGCTTTGCTCGTTTAACATCAATCATAGCCCCAGTTGTAGGTAGAAAAGGTCTGGCCAATATAACATCTTCACTGTTGTCTTCCATTTCAATACGACAAAGTCTACAAGGTAAGAAAATTTTCCCACGAAAAGAGGCACATCTTCTAATAATCCGACTAGATTCCTCATGGTTCTGTTTGCTAGCTGTAATGCAATTGAAGTTTCTCTCCGCTCACGCGGCTTCATTATTGATTGTACTAACATAGGTAACACGCTAACACTCGTTCCAAGGTCACACAATGCATTGAAGCTCTTAGTCCCAATTAAACAAGGTATACAGAAACTGCTTGGATCTCCCAATTTCTCTGGTAACTTTTTTTGAATCAATGCACTGCAATCTTTGGTTAATGTCACTATTTCAGACTCATCAAGAGTTCTTTTCTTTGTTAGCAATTCTTTAAAAAAATCGCATACATTGGCACATGCAGAACTGCATCTAGGATGGGGATGGTTATTTGCACAGATTTCATTTCTTCTAAAAATTTAGCAAATTGTTTGTCTTCCCTGGGTTTCTCCAGCCTTTCAGGGAATGGAACCTTAAGAACAGAGGGACTTTCTATTGTTTTATGTTGATAATTCCTTGGCTCTGCTTCCTTTCCTGTTTTTTTGAGTGCACTTTTCTGTTGTATTTTCGGCTGCCTGGATCCCTTTAGTTGGTGGAATGTATGCACTAGAAGGATTGGGTAATAATGCTTCTGTACCTTTTCCCGACCTTGTTGTCACTGCCTCACTGGATATTATAGCTCCGCAATGCCCTTTTGGGTTTGCTTCAGCTTGAGGGGGCAATCTCTGCTCCCCCTTTCCTAACTGTGCATTGGTTAAATTGTCCAATTTCCCTGAAATTTCCTTAAATGAATCCTTCAAATTTCTAAGCATTTTAACTTGTAACTTCATGAATTCTTCCATCCCAGTGGACTGTGATTGTTGGGAAACTTCATATCTATTCCCACTGAAATTTTGATGCATAGGTTGCCTAAAATTATGGTCCTGATTTGGTTGAAATTGAGAGTTCCCCTGATTATTCTTATAAGACAAGTTAGGATGATTCCTCCAGGATGAATTATAGCTTTGCGAAAATGATCCTTGGCTCTGAGCGTAACTCACTTCTGACACTGAAGATCCTAGGCTTGCAACAAAAGTACATTCTATAACAAGGGAGCATAGCCGAATAAGCAGATAATACTGAGGTATTGGATGTGCCTTGAAGAATATATGTCATCTGCTTAGAGCATGTCTAACAGGACCCGTAAAGTTTGGCCCTCTAAATCGCGTGTAGAGGGCCCTGTATAGGAAAATTAGGAAAATCTTTGCTCAGTTTTTCGAGTTCGTCTAGCAGTCCCCTTAAATCCGCCCCGTATATTTAAATTCGAACTACGCGGGAGAGAAGAAGAAGCTTGATTTCATTGATTCGTTCAGATCACCATTACAAGAACTGCTAGAACTGCTACAACTGCTAGAAATCTAACCTATAACTAGTCGAGGAAGACGACGGGGCCGGCCTTCGCCTCCATCTCCTTGAAGGCCTCGACGTCGGCGACGGCCTTCGCCTCCTCCTCCGCTTCCGCCCGCGCCCGCGCCTCTGCTTCCTGCTTCGAGAGCTCGAGCGCGGCCGCGAAGGCGGCCTCCTCCTCCTCCTCTGTCGCCGGCAGCGCTTCCTCCTCCGCTGCCGCGCGTCCTCCTCCGCTGCCGCTAGCGCCGTCGCCGCCGCGCTTGCACGACTGCAGCAGCTCCCTCTCGGCGAGCCACTTCTCGAACTTGCGGCCACTCATCGGCCGCGGCGGCGGGTCGACGGTGTAGTAAATCCCTCCCGGGGCGTAGTCCTTCAGCGTGTCCGGCATTGCCTCCGGCCACGCGACGTACTTCCACACGCTCCGGCGGCTCCCTGCAACAGAGTGCTTGCAATGGAGCCGCCACGCCTCCTCGAGCGTCTCCGGCTCGCGGCGGCGCTTGGAGCGGGCGGTGGAGGAGCCGGAGGCGTCGGGGGAGCTCATGGCGGTGGTGGAGCTTCTAATTGTGCGGCTAAGCGTGCGTAATTGCTCGCCGGAAGTGCGAATGCGGCGGCGGCGCGCGGCGGAGCTAGGGTTGCGGGTGGGGGGTTGGACCCCCACCCGAACCCTCACCCTCTATATGTACGGGGCGGAGGGGGCGGTGGAGCAGGCCCCGTAAATTTTTGTTACGGGCCAGGCGGCATACGGGGCCTGCTAGACGGCCGTTTTGGCCCGCGCCCCGTATGCCGCCGGAATTATACGGGGCGCTCGCGTGATACGGGGCCTGTTAGACATGCTCTTAGTGAGAATCTCAACTTGAGCTGCTAATGAATCATTTGATTCAATGTTGTGGGTCCCTGGGCCATTCGGTACAATATGTCTCTCATTTTCCCATTGGAAGTGATGAGTAGGCATGCTTTCAATTAGGCTAAATGCTTCATCAAGGGTTTTGTTCATTATCCCTCCTCGTGCTGCAGAGACAACTGAAGATCTAGTGTTTGGAGCTAGGCCCTTGTAGAAAGTCTGAAGAATTAGCCACTTCTCCAACCCATGATGAGGACAAATTCTCAACAGTGTGGTGTATCTCTGCCATGCTTCATACATGCTTTCTCCATTATATTGTGCAAACCTAGTGATCTTATCTCTGTACTCTTCTGCTTTGGTAGGAGCGAAATACCTATCCAAGAATGCCTATAAGAAATGATCCCAGGTATCTGTCATAGAATGAGGCAATGAGCGCAACTAGGTGCGAGCTCCATCTCTGAAAGAAAATGGAAACAAAGACAATTTGATTGCATCAGCTGAGACGCCATTCTGCTTGAGGGTATTACAGTACTCAAGAAAAGTTCTTATATGTTCATGTCGATCCTCAACTGCCATTCCTCCAAATTGAGAGTGATGTACCATTGTTTTTTTTTTTTTGAAATGAGTCACCCCAGCCTCTGCATCTGGTCGATGCATACGGCTTTTTTATATATTAATATAAAAGTTATAACATGTCGAAATACAAACGAAACACCGTAATCACCGGTCGGATAAAGTGGATACAAAGATCAGCCAACGGAAAAGAGGAGCAACGAACTCATCCATAATCTAATCTTCTAGTGCGCAACCAGCCAGCCTGGTTGAAGATAGCCCGAACGACCGCCATTAGTCGTATGCATCCAGTATCCAAACGTTGGCGTTGCTCCAAAGTAACCAGATTGGACCATAGGTTGATCCAATGAACAGCTCGATGAACCACCTGCAAAAAATTCCCCGCCACCTCATTATTAAAAACCACACCATTACGGCTATTCCAAACCGCCCACAAAAACGCACATACTCCTATGCGTATCACTGCCTTACTATTCTTGTCCCGACCACTCAACCAATCCCCAAATAAATGATCGATAGTAACAGGCTTTGCAATGCTAAAAGTAAAATGAAAGAGACGCTAATTTTTTTTAACAAAATCACAATCCAAAAAAAGATGTTGTACCGTCTCTTGTGAGCCGCAAAAGACACACTTAGTGCAACCACTCCACTTCCTCCTAGCTAGATTATCCTTAGTCAAAAGTTCCTTTCGAGATAAGAACCACATAAAAAAAATTATCTTCAGTGGCACTTTTAATTTCCAAAGCCTAGATCGTAAAGCAGCTACGGGTCCATCCATAAAATCTGAATAAAACGATTTAACAGAAAAAACGCCCGATGTCGTTAATTTCCATCGAATCTTATCAGGAGCATCAGAGAGAGTCACACCCATAAGTCTCTCAACTAAAATCAGCCAAGCAGACCACGTGCTGCCCACCAAATTCCTCCTAAACTGAATATTAGGATGCTCGTGATTAAGCACCTCCACAACCAAGGTATTCTTATGCCTCACAATGGCATACAGATTTGGATACTGAGCCGCTAGGGACGTCGGTCCAAGCCACACATCTTCCCAGAACCTAATTTCTAACCCATTGCCAACAGAAAATTCAGCCCTATGAAAGAATTCCTGTTTCACTCCCATCACTCCCTTCCAAAAGGGCGAATCAGAAGGCCTAACCTCAACTTGAGAAAGAGACTTATCCCCCAAATATTTATTATGTAACAATTCAGACCATACCCCTTCCTCAGTCAATAATTTGAACAACCATTTAGCCAATAAACACTTGTTCTTAATCTCTAACAATTCAATTCCCAACCCACCTTGTTCTTTCGGTCTACAGATAATATTCCATTTCGTTAAACGATATTTCTTTTTAAACTTGTCACTCTGCCAGAAGAAACGAGATCTAAAGAAGTCTAACCTCTTTCGCACCCCAACGGGAATCTCAAAAAAAGATAACATAAACATCGGCAAACTAGTCAAAACCGAATTAATCAATACTAGCCGATCACCATATGACAAAAGCTTACTAACCCACGAGCTCAACTTTTGTTCAAAACGTTCCTCAACCGGTTTCCATTCACCGTTGAGAAGCCTCCGGTGATGAACGGGAATTCCCAAATACCGAATTGGAAGACTCCCTACTTCGCATCCAAAAATGCAACGATACTCTGCTAAATACTCAGCAGCTTTGCCAAAACAAAAGATCTCGCTTTTATTAAAATTAATCTTCAACCCGGACAATTGCTCAAAAATAGAGAGAATCAATTTCACATTGACTGCTTTATCCAGGTCATGTTCCAAGAACAGAATAGTATCGTCTGCATACTGCAGAATAGAGAGACCACCGTCAACTAAATGTGGAACCAGTCCCCCCACCTGGCCATCATCCTTCGCACGAGCGATTAAAACAGCCAGCATATCAGCAACTAAATTAAAAAGAATGGGCGATAGAGGGTCACCCTGTCTTAAACCCTTTAGAGTCTGAAAATAATGACCTATGTCATCATTGACTCTAACACCAACACTACCTCCCTCAACAAAACGAGCCACTCAGTCACACCACTTTGAATCGAACCCTTTCATGCGCAAAGACTGCTGCAAGAACTCCCAATTCACCTTATCATACGCTTTTTCGAAATCTATTTTGAAAATCACCCCGTCCAACTTCTTCCTATGCAACTCATGAATAGTCTCATGTAAAATAACCACTCCTTCTAGAATATTTCTACCCGGCAAGAAGGCAGATTGTGTAGGCCTAATAATTTTCTGAGCGAAACCAGTAATTCTATTAGTCCCCACTTTAGTAAAAAATTTGAAACTCACATTAAGCAGACAAATAGGTCGATACTGCTCAATCCTGCAAGCGTCTTCCTTCTTAGGCAGAAGGTTAATAATACCATAATTAAGTCTAGCCAAAGATAGAGTACCAGAGTGCAGATCATCAAAAAGCCTCATCAAATCAAATTTTATAACCTCCCAGAAGTGTTTAAAAAATTCAGCCGGGAAACCGTCAGGTCCCGGCGCCTTATTAAGTTCCATCTGAGAGATCGCATCAAATACTTCCTCCTCAGAGAAAGCCGCAGTTAACATATTATTTTCCTCAACGGAAACCCTTTGCAAATCTTCTATCCTACTCTCAATTAGAGTGACAGAAGATAATGCCTGCGGCCCAAACAATTTTTTATAATAATCAGAAATGAAAGCCTTAAGATTATCATGACCAATAATCGTCCCCTCATCTTGTTCCAACTGGAAAATCTTCTTTTTCCTATGTTTCCCATTAGCAATGAGGTGAAAATATCTAGTGTTATCCCCCCCCCTTGCTGAACGTGCCTGACCTTAGCCCTCTGCGCCCATTTAGCCTCTTCCTCTCTTTGAAGTCTAGCTAAGAATACATCAGCCTCCTTCTTAACGCTTCTCTCTTCCTCACTAAGAGGATTAGTTTCTGCTTTAATATCTAGCTCGTTTATAAGAAGCAAGAGTTGATCCCTTTGCAACTTATACTCACCACTAATGTGCTTGGCCCACCCTCGAAGAAAACTTCGGAGATGCCTAATTTTGTATTGCCAAACCTCAATTGGTGACCCTCCACTCGAAATGGAGTGCCACTCTTTCTTAACCAAATCAAAAAAACCTTCTCTCTTCAACCAAGAAAGCTCGAAAGAGAACATGGCCGTGTTCCCTTTATGAGCTGGAGACCCAGAATCAAGCAACAACGGAACATGATCAGAGCATGTCCTCGTAAGAGCATGAATTGTCACCAAAGGAAATTTCTGCTCCCACTCCACGCTAGCTAACACTCTATCCAACTTCTCAAAAGTCGGATTAACTCTCCTACTGACCCACATGTACTGTCTACCTGATAGCTCCAACTCTTTTAAATCTAAACTTTGTATAATTGCATTAAAAATATTAGGCCACCTAGGATTAAAATTATCATTACTCTTCTCACATTTCCTACGAATGATATTAAAATCACCACCGATCAAAATTGGAATTGATTCCCCCTCAACAACATGAACTAACTCCGCCAGAAACTCTGGTTTTCGACTCTCTTGAGCAGCCCCATAAACAGCCACTAAAGCCCAACGGAAGCTATCCTCCTTAGACTTCAAATGTACTTTTACAGAAAACTCACCCGTAAAAATTCCCTCAACGGAAAAAACAGAGGTGTTAAACCCCACCAGAATACCCCCGGATCTACCTTGAGGAGGCAAACAAAACCAACTATAGTCACGACCTCCAACCAAATGAGCTAAAAAATGTGCAGAGAAATTCGATCTACCAGTTTCCAAAAGAACTAAAAAATCTAACTCATGTTCGCGTACTGCCTCAATAACAGCAACGTGTTTTGCCGTATCCGCAAAACCATCGGAGTTCCAAAACATACCTCTCATAGTTACTTTTTTATCGAAGTTTTAATTCTAGTGCTTCTACGAGTTGCCTGTTTACCAACGCAGCCTAACTTGCGAGATTTAATCTTTTTAGGAGCCACCAAAGACTCACCAGCCTCAACCAAACCGAAATCCGCCTCAGCCTCACTAACCTCCAAACCACTCGAATTGTTAGTTACCAAATCACTCTCCAAAACACCCCCCTCACCCGAGCTTAGTTCTGAATCTAGGGTGACCGAATTCCTAGCCAACTCAATAGACTTTAAAACCCCTACCGCCTTATGAACCGAAGCAACAGACTCCCCAAAAGAAACACCTAACCTAGTTGCTTTATCAATAATCTCCTCATTGGAAAATTCTGTAAAAGAAAGATGACGTCGAGTGTTACCTGACAGAAACGCATCCCGTCTCTCAGCCCGAATGGATGCCCTCTCTTGAATGGTAAGGTTCGCGTCAGGTTGAGCTCTAAGACGAGAACTCGATCTCAACCCCGCCGAGCTCGGTTCTTGAATGCCACCATAGGCAATAACCTGATCATATGAAGGCCTAACAGGAGTACCGAAAACTCCACCCTGGCCCTCCGAACCTGCAACAATTTGAGGCATCGAATTTGAAACAGAAACAGTAGGATCCAAAACCCCACCCCCACGTAAACAAGAATGATCCAAAGAAATACCATTCGCCGCCGCGGAAGGAGTGTTACCATCAATATGGTTGATCCTCCCGGAACCGTACTCATCTGACCCCAACGGCAGAGGAGAATTAATCACTCTTCTTTGAACAATATTAAGCCCAGGCGAAGAAGACCGAGAGAGAAGTCCAGTCACAAATTTGTCATCACAGATGATCATCTCTTTAGTATCAAGATTCACTGCCTCCTCCACTGTAACATCTCCCGCCTCCCTCTGTAACTCCACAGCCGAACCTTGGCCTCCAACCTGCCGAACCCGAGCCACCCCAGAGTCATAGGCATCCACATTCGTTACAGCAGGCACGGCTTCAAAGCCTTGCACTCTAATTGATCCAGCAGTAAGATTTCCCTGCGTATTACCCGCAGCAGATAGACCCCTGCCTAAAGGAACTGAATGTTGCATCGAGGGGACAGTAGACACAGCAGCACCGACCCCTTGCACCTGATCGAAAGACGCCTCCACCACTGTATCAACAACAGTTGGATTTAGCTCTGTAATCAGTCCAACTCCTCCCTCCAAAGTAACCTCAGCTTCCCCACGGACATCAATACCAGAACCAACATGATCTAGCCCCCCACTCGCATCTGACCCGACATCAGCTTCCAATTGATGAACAAAACGTATGAGTTCGGCCTTAACATTCTCAAACTGAGATTTAACCAAGGGCGAGAAGACAAGACCGCCACCCCCCGAGTTTAGCCTGATTACCAGTACTAGCCGAACCAGAGATACCTGACTCAAGCATAGGGTCAACCCCTGCATCCACAGTATTATCCTTCCCACCTCTCTTCTTAGCACTAGCCTCTCTAGCCAAAGCATCTTGAAAATCATCACCCAACCCATCCTCATCCTCGTCATCTTTCTTGGATTCTGTCATGACCACATCACTATCATCTTTCCGCAACTCCCCTTCCACCTCAAAGAACAGCTCATATAGCCCATCTTTGATAAACATAGGGAAAGACTCAGGAACTCTAGTGTAGTCTAGACAGCCAACTAAAATCCGTAGAACTTTGTGCTCCCTAGTATATGCCATATCCAGTCGAATCGGTTTCCCCAAAAGAAAGCCCACCGACCAAAGAGCAAGATAATCACCTATGTGATCTTCTGGAATGCCAGACACCCGAATCCAAAATTCAGGCAGAGTATCAGTAGGTTCAATCTTCTTGTTCCATGTGTCAATAGTAATCCGACAATTGCTATTAGGAATGCAACATGGACCAAATTCCCTCATTCTATCAAGGTCTTGTCTTGAAGGAAAATGAACTTTGAAGATATTATGCCCAGCACGACGCACCTCCCACTGAAAATTATCTCTAGGTACTAGCCTTTGCAACTGGGTAGTAATTTGAGGAATTGACATGTCCCCCCGATGAACAACTAAAGAGGCCAGGCGATGATCAATTAGCTTGGGCCTATAAGAATCCGTACATGGCATGCCAAAGAACACTAACTCCTCATGAGCATATCCATATTGGATCAAAGGAGGAATCGTCATCGCAAGTAATGGACAATCCCCACTATTATGCACTGGACCTTCACATATGATGCAAATATTCGTATCACATTCCCCAAGCAGGTGACCAGACAAGCCACATCTGTAACATTTCTTTCTCAGAGTATCTGTGAACGCCCCGAGATCGGGCACTAGGCAGATTTCAGCATTCCCGCCAAATCCGCATAATAACCGATTCCAGGTTGCCATTTATGATAACATTACAATAGTTCACGAATAATCCACAATTACAAAAGAAACAGATAGACACAAGATGACTCACACGAGCCGGGGTTACAACTGATACAATACAAAGATCCAAATAACAGCGGAAGAAACAAACGTCCGTCTACGGACAAGATCCAAATTGGACTAAGAGTCCTGAAGATAACCGAAGGCGTCCAATCCCTGCCCAGGCCAAGCCGGAGGGATTCCCAAGCTAACGTCGTCAGACTTCAAACCTGCTGACTGCAATTTGGAATTTGCAGCCACGAAAGAGATTCGTGGGTCAGTACGGTTAAGTACTGGCAAGGGGGATAAAACCCATACTCACAAGATACCGGCGTAATCCGATCATCACAAGATACAAATACTTTAGGATCAACGGAAAGGAAGGGGGTTATTGCAAATAAGCGACAGCGGGCTACACTAACCAACTATAGAGAGATACTACAACTTCCGGCTAACAGAAAGAAGATAAGATCGAGTGTTGTAACCAACTGAAAGTAACTGCAAACAAACCCATCCTGGATCTCGCCCCTTATCCAAAGAAGCAATCCGAGGATAACTCACACAGTTGGATTAATGATTAATGGATCAGGTTGTTGTGTCAATAAGACTATTACTAGTCAAGTTATTATCATTAGGTGTAAGTTGTCTGGGTACTTGTTAGCCAGTACTTTCACCAAGTCGTCACATAACCGCGGACAACACGGCTTCTCGAGAAGATTTATCCCTGCAGGGTGTGCTCCAGTACCCGTACACACTCAAGCCACCAACTAAAACTCAGGTTGGCTTGACACGACCCAAACCATCTCTACAACCCATCCTAGGAGCCACGGAGCTATAAGGTCCCAGCCACGCAGCCGAATACTCAGCGCAGGTGTGCAAAACTCCCGCAGGACACAACACCCCGGCACTACAGGCCTCGCCCTATATGCATCATCATCATAAGTAACCATGGGGGATCCACCCATTATGCAAGGAGCAAATGGAACACCCGAACTAAGTGTGGCTCTTCGGACAAGCTGCAGATCAGGTCTAAGTCGAGGGGGGTCCCATACTACCACCCGGATGCGGTGAGCACGCTCATCATGGATCAGTAGACAAGACCCTTTTCCTATTAGGGTCGACACTAGCAGGCCTCAAAACCACTTAGGGCCTCCTGCCGGTGCCTTATCAGCATATTATTAATAACAGGTTGATTGATTAACAGCGAGCCCCCAGAACAGAAAAGTAATCTAGTAACGGAAAGTAACGGGTAACAGACTCGAGCAAAACAACCTAAGCATGCTAGTGAGACACGGGCACAAGCAATGGTTATAGGTGTGGAGGTGAGGCAATAACAAGGTTAAGGATTCATGTGATAGGTTCGTAACAGAAACAACTACTACTAAGGCTAGCAGAACAGAAACAACGGAAAGTATCGGTAACAAGTGATGAAAGGCAGCCATATGGCAGCAAGTGAGTATACTTGCCTGAGATCCCGCAAGGTAGCAGAACTTGTCGTTGCTCACATCATCTCAACGTCCTATCCGGGAAGAAGCAACGAACCTCGAACAATCAACGGAATGCAACAATTACTACTACGGCAAAAGATCCAGCATGATCCTATTTATATGCATGACAAGTTTAAAGATGCATCAAAATAAACTAGTTGACGTGATAACATAACATAATTAAATGGACCCATATGTAATTTGGACTACATATGGAAAGCCCATGAATTAAGGTTGAAACAATTGTTTTCCAACTAATCAACAGGTGAAGGTGGATTAGCATGATGCATGGATGAGGAAAACAACAAAATAACAACAATAGAACCAATTAGAAATAAGGTTTAGCAAGTTTGGGAAATTATTTATTAAGTTAGGAAATGTGGCTTATTAAGTGAGTTACACAAGAATTTATTGTTTTCACCCATTTTAATTGCTCAAAACAGATAACAAAATCTATATTTGGAAAGAACACAAAATTTTAGATGGAAAACATATTTCATTTGTTGAAATTGGAATTAAAATAAATTAGTTATTAATTTGACAATTTTAAATGCATTAATTAAGAAATAGTTGTTTTCAGCAATTTAAATTATTCAAAACAGCAAACAAAATTTATATTTGGAAAGTACATGAAAAGTTGATTGGAAAACATATTTAGTTTGTGGAATTTGGAATTTTTATGAACAAGTTATGATTTTTGCAAGTTTAAGTGAATTAAACAAGAATTCAAATATTTCAACAATTTAAAATATTCAAAACAGTAACAAATTGCATTGAAAAGGTTGAAAACATGTAGCAAAGGTTTCATTGAACATTTTGGGCTATCAAACATAATTTTTGGGTGATTATTGAATTTATTATGCCATTTTCCATAAATAGTTTTATTCTGCCCTTTTTAGTAAACAGAGGAAAACATGTTCAAAATTAATTCAATTGTGCCCAAATAAAATACCAATGTGTAGAGTTTGTTAAGACAAATTTTTAGAGACCAAGTTTGCTTAATTTGGATGAGTAGAACTAAAGTTATGAAATTCCAAAGTTTCCAATTTTTATTGAATTTTTAGTAATTAATTATTTAGTGCCAAAATTGTTACAGAAATATTTTGCAAACTTGGCATTAATAGAAAGAGCACAGAATTATGAAGCCACAGGATTTTGAATCATCCAAATTGGAGCAATATTTAATTTTATATGGATTTTAGAGTTATTGATCAGATCTCTGTTTTATGAAATCTCGGGCAGAAAAGAAAAAAAGTCAGGAAATAAAAGGGGGGCTTGGGGGACTCGAACCCAGCTCTCCAGGGGGTGCGCGCAAGGGGCTCTACCAACTGGGCTACTGTTCTAGTTTGTGATGGTACAAGATAGGGTGGGGTTTTGAGGTGATTTGGCGCGACTAACTGAACCCAAATAGGTTCAGTCGAACCATACCACGATCGCAGGACAGAGATCAGGCGCTGCTCGCCGGCGACCTGCAGCTAGGCTCGAAGGCCAACGATCAGAGCAAGGAGGAGAGGGCCTAGGCCTGGGGGGGGTGCGCCTCACCTCGGTGTGGTCGGAGGAGGAGGCGAGAGGCATGGCGTCGATCCGATCGGGGCGGCGCAGGATGGCCTCGAGCGGTGGAAACGGCGGTGGTCGGGGAAGGACGGCGCCGTCCCTGGTGCTCCTCCGGCCAGGCCTTCTTCATCAAAGGGGAAGGGTACACCCGCCCGGTTCCATTCCCGGCCATAGTTCACTCCGGTGATGGCCAGGGAGGCGGCGCCAAGCGGAGGATGAATTCCGGTGCCATGCTCGGTTTGCAGATGGTGCAGTTACCGTGGAGGAAGGGGGGAAAGGGGGGGCCGGCGGCTGGAGGAGGAAGGAGAGGGATAGGGCGAGCGGCTAGGGTTTGGAGGGGGAAGAGAGGGGATTTGTAGTGGAGGGAGCAGGTGAGGGCTCGGTGGGGGGGGTGGTTGACAGCAACCTGTCCCCCCTGGTCCGTACGAGGAAGAAGACCTCGTTGGGGGCTGCTGGGCTTAGGTGGGCTGAGGGAGGTGGGCTTTCTCCCTCAGCTCACCTCTTTCCCTTTTTTTTTAATTTAATTTCCTTCTTCTTTTTTTTTGTAAGAGATAAAGAGAGATAGAAAGGAAGAAGGATTTGGGTTTTTTTTTTTTTTTTTTTTTATGAATAACTTTTTAGTAATTTGCAAAACAGTGAGTAGAAACAATTGTGCACATTATGTCCAAGAATTTGAAATATCACTTTTGAGTTTTAAATGGTTATTTGAATTTCCATTAGTTTTCCATAAGGGTTGATTTTTAAACAACTTATTCAATAACCCCAAACCATTTTTGAGACCTTATTGAATTACTTGTTTGCAAGAATTTGATTTTTTTAAACCCACCATTTGAAACATGCCCAATATGATTGAAAAGATTTGAAATTTAAGTTGAATTGGAAAGTTAACATTAGGGTTTTCAACAAGAGGGAAAATTTTTATTTAGCAGGCCATTCAAATAAATCAACTTCAAACTTGTTTTTGAAAAACCAAAGAGTGGTTTACTTGACAGGTGTGAAAGCTTAAAATTGGGTTTGAATTTTTCAGTGGTTCTGAAAACAGGATGCAAATGCATATGTGATGCAAGTGATTGCAATGCAAAAAGAAACAACCAATCTACTAAGGGGTAACACCCCAGGTGTTACAGTATCCGAGACCGGCTGGGCACTAACAATAGCATTCCCTCCTAAAATTGGTCCAGGTGCTGCAGCTACACTGGCCCCAGGTGCAGCACTCGCATTGAGAGATCGCGATGCACCTGTATCCGCAACAGACACCGGCTGCACCACACCTGTCACTGGCATCACCCGTGCTTGCACGAAAGCTGTTTGCTGAACACTAGAGCTCTGAACCGAAACCCCTGCAGCCCCAACTTGATTTACCAAAGGACCTACCACCTCTCGAGCACCAACTCGCGGGTACCTCTGCTGCCCAAAACCCCTACCAGAACCACGAGCACGGCCAAAACCTCGTCCTTGATTGTCATATCTCTGCCGACCCCTCATTGCCATGCCACCTCCATTATCAGCGAAGGTTTTAACTAAAAGTTGTTAGGCTGAATAACTGGTTGAGCAATGCCAGCAGAAATCCCTTGGTCTTTTAGAATCCATAAGTCCCTGACTAGAATTATGCGGTCTCCCATTTCTTACTCTAATTTGAGCTCCTTGTCCTTAGATTCCCTTCTCCTTCTGATCAAAGTTCTTTAGATTTCTGGGTCAAAGGGGAATAGTTCTTCTCCTGTGTAATCTGTCATCCACCAATTTCTTGCAACATCATAGACTCCGGCTCACAAAATGGTCAGTTCAGTTCAGTTAGTCCCCAAAGAGATAAAAGCAAATCAGAGATTGGTCTATAATACTATCGTTACTAACAATAGTTGATCACTGGCAATGGCGCCAAATAGACCAGTTGTAAAACAGTGTTGTTTTAGTCGTTCTTTCCACATGGATCAAGCTATTTAAGAAAGGGCCTCTTACAATCTAGCTAATAAAAGATGATGACGAACTAATATGACTAAATCAAAAAGGTCTAGAATTATCTTCCTCATACTCCAAGATCTATTAAGAATTCCAAATTCTCAAGCAGTTAAATAGTACTAGCCTTTGTGATTCATGGATTAAATATATAGAAGAGAGGTTTTAAGGCAGGACCAACTTCCAGTAATCCAAATTCATAGATTAAATTCAGCAAACAGGTTACATGCAGAGTATTTGGACAAACAAACAAGCACTAGATCGTAAGTAGAACATCAGTTAGAGGGATTCAGGAGATATTCAGAGAATACTTGTAATCCTTGTCTTGAGATCGAGGTGCTACGGTGATCATGCTCACGTTCCCATCTTCCCGGCGATCGTCGACGGATGAGGGATGATGCTCAGGAGGAAGGAGATGTCCCGTCTCTTCCCTTCACATTCCTTCCCAAATCCAAACTCCTCCCCTAGCGTGGTGGTGGTGGTCTCTTCCCTTGAATATGTGATTAATGTGGTGGTGGCCTCCCTTTTCTCATATAGATGGCTCTCCTTTCCAGTAGCAGGTGAGAGTGGTTGGCTTCCCCCTCTTTTTCACACTTTTCCCCCTCTGTTTCTTGAACTCTTTCTCATGTCAGTCTGACGTGATTAGATTTGCACCCTTTACTTATGTAATGAAGTTGTTTCTGGTGCCTTTTTGCGCCTGACTTATAAATGGATAGAGAAATGTATGAACTATCTATTTCAAAAAATGTTTTTATAACACAAGTGAATATGTCCAAACTAAGGCACAAATTTGTAATAAAACCTGGAAAAAACATAAATAAGGATATAGAACTGAGTCTGTCACATATGCATCAAAAGCGGGATTTGTCAATCCAGATAATGGACAGAGACTATGGGCACACTCAGCGGTGTTACATAAAGTAAAGCTTGCAAGCATGTGCCTAGGTCACGGGGATGCAAAATCGTGGTAATTAGTAGAAAGGTTTGTCAGTAACAAGATCTTACTAGGTATAGAGATACCACACAAACCAAGTATCAATGATAGAAGGTGGTGGAACATTCGTTTAAAGTTCAGCGACGAAGATAATTGCAGATTGCACACGGACCAAAGGGGGGATTCCAGGCCCCACTTGGGTCATTGGTCGGAGAGGAATGTCAATCATGTCTGTAGTGATCTCAAACCGTTAGGGTGTCATAGTTAAAGGTGACCAATGACAACGTGATTTATTACCGAAGATAAATAAGAGAGATCAGATCCGGAATACTTCCAGGATTTATCGGATGCAGATCGGAGGGAAACGAAAGGTGTTTCGGTGTTGAAATAAATTAAATAATATGTATTTGTTATTAATTGGTGTAAGTAATAATTAAATATATTTTTATTTAATTTATAGAGACATTTTTTCTGATGAGACTTAGTGGCAAAAGAGGCCCAATAGGGAAAAGGGGAAATGAGGGAGAGGGAAGAGCAACTCGCATGGGCCTCTTAGGTCCCATGTGAGGCTCCGGATTGCACCCCTTGGCCGACCATCCATCTGAGGTTTAGTCCCACATGACTAAGACAAGGGGAAAGCATCCCCTCCCCTCCCTATATAAAGAAAGGCACCCCCTCTCTTTTGGCATCCAATTTCTCTCTCTCTTCTCTCTTCCCAAAGTTCCCATTTTCGTACTGCGCGAGAGTCGAGGTCCTCTCCGCCATATGCACACCACCGTGATATGTTCTCTCTGGTCCATCTCTGTACCTCTGCTGATGTGCTGGATCAGAGCCTCGGGAGCCACCGGTTACACCGCATGTGTGTCAACCCTTGAGGCCGTACACTTTCGGTGTTAGAGTGGCATCGTCTTTGACTACACGACCTTGAGGTCGGCTATCGAAACAGATCTTTTGATCATCGACACTTAAGGTCTTCAAAGGTATAAATACCGTATTCCTTTGTTACTTTATATCTGCATAGTTATAGATTCTGGCTTCTTTTCGGTTATCGTGAGTAGATTTTTTTTATTATTCTACTACGTAGCCCCTTCACCAAGCATAGGGCCTAATACTCTGACAGGACACCAACGTGCATCATCTAAAAATTGTAGGCCACACCAAGGAACCCATTAGCGAGCAAGGAGCACAACCAGTCCATCACACCGTAGCGCACACCGACATACAGACTCTAGAAGTTGCCGCCAATGTCTTCCTCTCACCCGTCTTCAGGATAGGGATCAAGGCATTCACCATTTCTGACCTGGCGTCGACGCCGCCATGACACCAAATAGCTCCTCCACCCTCCATGTGACTGCCATGAAGCGACCGACGTCGAGGTCACGCTGCACCATGCCGCCAAGACTCGTAGTTGATGAGGCGAAAAAAACAACACAACCCACCTTCAGACCACTCCAGTCAGTATGAGCTCCAAAGATTCTGCCCTCGGGAGAAAGAACAGCTCCCGCAAGTGTCACCAATATCTTATCCGTAAATTGTAGATCTAGGGTTTCCACAGAAGTATCCCGAAAATGAATTTGCAGCTGCAAAAGAGATACCTTCGCTAGGGAACGATGCCAAGATTTGCCGCCATCGTCCACCTAGAAAAGCTGAGCCACGTCGTTTGCTAGGACGGATGGTTCGTCGAGTACGCAAGATTGTTCAGACCCATTGTTTTCATGCCATACTTTTGGTCTACATCTACCCCGCCGCTTGTCAACTTGACCCATTTGCACCGAAACAAAGGGACCTTAAAAGTAAGTCCATAGTCAACTTCCCATATCTCCTCTATGTACCCATAATATGTGTGCTTCTACCCATGTCGTCTGTTGCATCAAAGTGGCCACCACTATTTTGGTTGGTGCTCTTTTTATCTTAGGAAATCGTGTAAACTGTATTCCCATTTATCTCGTACCCTTATAAAGTACATATAGTCGAAGATAGTGACCTAGCCAACAAGTACAGCTGATCTCCAATAGTGGTGTTATTCATGAGATGTGGCTTTAACCAACTGCCGAAAGTCACCTCATGTTTCCCTTTAATCCAGGAGTCAGCCTTCCCCAGGTTTTCGGAGCGTAGAATATTCTTGTGTTTCACGATATACGGAGCAACCATGATGGAATTGTGTAGAACTGTGTAGTGTGCTTGAGTGAAAGAATGCTCGTCCCTACATAACGTTGTTTTCCTTCCTAATGTGCCTTTTCTAGTCAGCCTCCCCTCATACCGAGATTCAGGAACACCAATCGTCTTAAGGTGAGGAAAAAAGTCAACACAAATCTCAATGACCTTTTATGTTCCATAGCCCTTGGATATGCTTCCTTCTGTCCTAGCACGGTTACAGACATATTTTTTTAAGAATCCCATGAACCTCTCTAAGGGGAACATATTGTGTAGAAACACAGGACCGAGAATTCTAATATCTTCGACTATGTGAAATAGGAGGCGAGTCATAATATTGAAGAAGGATGACGAGAAGAACAACTCGAAGGAGATCAGATATTGGAACACATCAAACTTTAACCCTGATAGACTTTCTCGATCGATTACCTTCGGAGAAATTACATCGAGGAATGCACATATCTTCACAATGGCCAGTCGAATATTTTCCGATAGAATTCCCTTCAATGCATCTGGAAGAAATTGCATCATAAGCACGTGGCAGTCATGAGACTTTAGTTTTTGGAATATTTTTCTTTCATATTTAGTATTCCCTTTATATTAAAGCCTTCAAAAAAGACGGTACCTTGATACTGAAAAGGACTTCAAAAAAGATTTCCTTCTCTTCCTTGGTCTGAGCGTAGCTGGCAGCCCTTGAAACTACCCTGGATACATACCGTCTCGTCCTTTATGACTTTCCTGGTACTTCCGTGCTTCCAGTGTATCTTTTGACTTCCCGTACAAGCCTAGGAAGCCTATAATATTCACGCAAAGATTCTTCATCGGGTGCATCACATTGATTGCAGAGCGGACCTCATGGACTTCCCAATAGGGTAGCTCCCAAAATATAGATTTCTTCTTCCACATGGGTGCGCGCTTATCAACACCGTTTGGAACAGGTTGGCTGCAAGGACCCTTTCCAAAGATTACTTTTAAATCCTTGACCATACCAAATAATTCAGCACCAGTACGGGAGACAGGCTTCATCCGGGTTTCTGCCTTGCCATCGAAATGCTTGCCTTTTTCCTTTAGCAATGCATGGGAGGAAGAAAACGATGGTTGTACGGGTACACATTCTTCCTACATTTATCCAGATATATACTTTCTGTCTGATCCAAACAATGTGTGCATACATTGTATCCCTTGTTTGTTTGTCCTGAAACGTTACTAAGAGCAGACCAATCATTAATGGTTACGAAAAGTAATGCTCGTAGGTCAAATGTCTCATGTTTGTGCTCATCCCACACACTTACACCTGGTTTGGCCCACAATTGCAAAAGTTCAACGACTAATGGCCTTAGGTACACATCAATATTGTTCCGAGCACTAGCATCATAATGAACTTCCTGCTCATGCACAACCAAGGAGGAAGGTTGTAGATACTTGCAGCTATGCTCCCCAAAAGGATTCATGCCATCTGTACTTAGACCAAATCATAAGTTCCTTGCGTCGCCTGCAAAGTCGTCGAACTGTCTCTCGATTTTTATCCAATGCCAACCATCAGCGGGGTGCCTCAACTTGTCGTCTTTCTTACGGTCTTCCATGTGCCATTGCAACAACTCGGCATGCTCTTTGTTTCTGAACAGACGTTTCAACCGCGGGAGTAAAGTCGCACTTTTCTACCACTTTCCGGCTCCGGTCAAGGTGGTAGACGATGAGGTGGACTTTACTCCCGCGGGTATAGGGTTTTGCCGGAGAGGGGATTCAGAGCGTCGGATTCCCACCAAATGCTAGGGGGTGTCATACCATGTGTGTACAAGTGTGATTTGGGTTGTAGATCCAATATTTCCTCACTCTTTCTGTTACGGCTTCACCGGCATCGACTTTTCTCTGGCAGGTTTGTGGCCTTATAGCCCGAAGCTCCCGGATCAGACGAACCGGTGGGAATCTTGTCAACGGTTGGGGTATACCACTGTATTGGATGTTCCTAGGGCCTAACCTAACACAACCAAGAAATTAGTAAAAGAAGTTTGTATTGGAAAGGTTGGCAGAAGGAAATTACCTCAAAAATGAGGTGTACCTGTACAAAGCAAGGCTTGTTGCTCAAGGGTTCAGTCAAACAATCGGTTGTCTATTTCGAGGAAAGTTTCTAAAGTGCAACACGCTTTTAAGTAAGATAGTATTAGTTTAGAAGCTTTTTGTCTTTTCGAACTACATTATTGTGTTCCTACCTGGTCATCAAATTAGCTGGCTTTGGACCCTCGATCGCAGCAATGAACTCACTCATGGATGGTATAACCTTTAGATAATTGATCTGAATGTAGTAAATCTGCATGTAAAAATGAAATAAATGGATGTTTTCACTGCTTAACTATATGGTGACCTTGATTCGGATATTCATGTAAAGGTACTAGAAGGTGTCCCCATTCGAAGGAGGATACATCAAATCAGGGTCTAAATAGTGTTCTTCCTAAGAATTCATCGTACGAAATTAAATGGTTGTATAAGATGTTGTATAATCGCTTAAGATATTTCTTCGTCAGAAGGGCTACACGAGCAACGAGAATTACACATGTGTATTTATACGCAATACCAAGATTAATTATATAATCTTAGTGTACGTGGATGATTTGAATATAATCAGTACACATGGAGGTATTGAGTAAGCGAGTCCCTACCTGATGTCAGAATTCGAGATGAAAGATTTCGGTAAAACCAAGTTTTGTGTGAGTCCGCAAATTGAACATTCCCCTGTTAAGATTCTAGTGCACTAGTCCACCTACACCAGAAGGTGCTGGAGAGTTTAGATTTGATAAGGCATATCCTCTAAGACCCCAATGATCGGGATGTCTTTAAAGCAAGATAATGACCCATTCAGGACTAAGGAAGACGAGGATGAAATCTGTGACCGGGATTCCCCTACTTGAGCGATGTTGGAACACGCATGTACCACATGAATTATACACGACCAAATATTACATTCACCGTCATTTTTTTTTTTGGCTAGGTACAGTTCTAAGCCTACCAATAGAAAATGGAAATGCATCAACGACATCTTCCGATACCTGCAAGGGACTAAATATACTGGATTGTTTTATTGGAGGAATCAAGCCCAATCCTTGGTAGGCTATGCTAATGCAGGGTACTTGTTAGACCCGCATAATTCCAAGTCAGAGAGTGGAGGTTTTCCTTTGTGCTGGAACCGTAATTTCCTAAAAAAGATGTAAGCAAAGTCTTGTTGTGGTTTTGAGAAACCACTCAGAAATCATAGCACTATATGAAGCATCACGAGAGTGTGTGTATGGTTTCGATGGATAATTTTTCATATTCAGCAGACGTGTGGGCTAAACACCGTACAGACCCCCGCCATTATCTATGAAGATAATGCAGCTTGTGTTGTACAAGTACAATCATGGTATGTGAAGAATAATCTCACAAAGCATATCAACCTCCAGTTTTTCTATGCGCATGGGTTGCAGACGATGAACAAGGTGAGGATATACTAAGTCACGTGACAATCTCGCTTATTTGTTCATCATCTTTTGAGAGTTGTTTTCGTGCAATCGGCATGATGGGATTTAGAGAAATGCTAGAATCGGGGGAAGATTCTTCACACCCGTATCTGTGAATCTCGATCCAGATGATCGAGTACTCAACCCGAAGTTGAGTGGATTGTACTCTTTCCCCTTATGTGAGGTTTTCTCATATGTTTTTCACAATGAGGTTTTTGACGAGTCAAATTGTGCAGCATGAGACGTATTTTATGTGCTTTTTTTCCATATTTTTCAGTGATTTTTTCATACATAGAGAATATGGGATGTTGGACAAAGGCGGAGTGTTGCGAAACCTCCCGTGCGAAACGTACTGGCCCACTTTTTCTTGGGTGGGGTTATCCCTCTAGATTTGCCCATCTCCACTATATATACTCATGTATTGTATGGAAAGACATACACCAATTATAATAAAGTATTATCATTGTCCCACGTATATCTTTGTGTCTATTTAATTTCTGCATCTGTGATTAATCTCGGCGTGTAGAATTTCGACTACGATCTCGCTCCATGCTCTTATACCGTTCTCGCGGGTAAAGGCCATGGAACATGAAATACACTTATAATGACGGAATGGCTGGTCGCCATTTTGGGAATATGTGTGGTCCAAGGCGGGGGGACCCCCACTCCCCTTGTTGTTCAATCTCGTCATGGAAGTGTTGTACCGACTGGTGGAGAGAGCCACAGAGGTGGGTCTGCTATCACGACTGTCCGCCTCCGGTGTGTAGCACCGCACGTCCATCTATACTGACGATGTGGTCACTTTCCTGAGCCCTGAGGCCGCTAACCTGCGCGCCTTCACCGCACTGCTAGACGATTTTGGGGCAGCCTCGGGTCTCCGAGCAAACTTTCAGAAAAGCTCGACGCACCTAATTCGAGGTTCTGTGGAGTCAGAACATGTGGTGGAATAGGTACTTGGGTGCGCAGGGTCCTCCCCTTCCCCTTGCGCTACCTTGGTCTTCCGCTTCGGCTGCGTCCGCCAACTGCGGCGCAGCTGCAGTTTCTGGTAGATAACATGGATGACCGTCTACCCAGTTGGGGCGGGTCTGATTAACCAAGGTGGGCGGCTCGCCCTGATCCGCTCTACCCTCTCGGAGGTTCCAGTTTTCGCCATGATGGCACTAGATCTACCCGAGGAAATGCTCAACACAGTCGAGAAAATTCTGCGTGGATTCCTGTGGAAAGGGTGTAGACAGGCTCATGGTGGACACTGTTTAGTGGCTTGGGATAGGGTGTGCTTTCCTAGACACCTCGGTGGCCTTGGCATCCTAGATTTGAGAAGGATGAATATGGCATTGCGAGTTAGATAGCTGTGGTTGGAGCGTACGGCCACAGATAAGCCTTCGGTTGCAGGTGCCACAGCGTGTACGTCGCATCTTCAAGGCTGCCACCCGTTCCGTTCTCGGCAATGGGGCTTCGACCCTCTTCTAGACAAACAAGTGGCTACCGGAAGGTCGGCTTAGGGATCTTGCCTCGAACCTGTTTGCGGCGGTGCCCGACGGAGCGAGACGGACCCATTTGGTTCGAGAAGAGTTCGCAGGTGCCTGGCTGGAGGACCTCAACCCTAACCTCCCAATCCGAGCTATCGAGGAGTTAACTCGCGTGGCAGATTTGATCTCCGGCATAGCCCTCTCGCTGGGGCAAGATGACAGCTTCCAGTGGTTGTGGGATGCGAGTGGATCCTATTCCTCCCGCTCGTGCGACAAAACGCTATGCTTCGGTGTGGAAGACATGGCCGGCGACTGCCAAATCTGGAGATCGAGAGCGCCATCCAAATGCAGATTCTTCCTATGGTTGGCAGCGAAGGGTCGCTGTTGGACGGCTGATAGGCTTGCACGTCGCGAACTCCCTAGGCCGTCTGCCTGCCCCGGCGACCAACACGATGAAACGATTGATCATCTTCTGGTGGGTTGCGTTTTCGCAAGCACAGTCTGGGCGGTTTTCTTCCGCTGGTGGAACATCATCGACTGGGTGCCGATGCTCGAACCATCTTTCGTGGTTTGGATCACTTCGCAGAGGGCGTCTGCGGGTGAGGAGAGAGAACTTTGGACAGCTGCGGCTGTAATTTCCTAGACCCTATGGACCCACCGGAACGACATCGTCTTCAAAGGGGCCACGGCCTCTACAACACAGTGGTTGACACGGTGTCTAGAGAGGCAAAATGCTGGCGTAGGGCATGTCTATTTAGAAGTAGCCCTAGCTCAGGTAGAAAGGTGGAGGTTCCGCGAGTAGTTCCGTTTGTTTTGGTGGCTGCTCCGGCAGTGTGGGTGCGCGTCTGGCATATGTGTCGACCCGTGTTGTAATTCTTAGCCGCTTGGCTACCCCTTCTATGAAATCTGATATGCCTTTTCAAGGCATATTTTGAAAAAGAATTTGAGAATAAATTGGCTAACCAAAGCAAACTTTATTATCCCGTAACAAACATCCAGCCTCGCTAATCTGTCCACGTGGTTGCCGCTAAACTGCTCAAGAAGGCTCTCGAACGACCGGAAGCAGGTAGTAGTCAAAAGCTATGGCTAGTCAAAATAATCCCCAAAATTCTGTATGGGCTACGGCCTACCCGGCCCACCCCTACGTACATAGAGCACATACAACAAGGGTCGTATTTCTAAAAAAAACAAGAATCGTGACTCGTGAGGTCTAACTTCGGGGGGGCGTTGCAGCAATCGACGACCGACGTGTAACCGGGCAGCCATGGCGGCGGCCGCGGCGGGGAAGCTTCTTCTCCGGCGAAATTACACGGCGGACCAACTGCCAAGGCTCCTCCACACGGCCTCTTCTCAACGGTCAATGTCCGCCGCCGCGGCAAACAGCGACGCTACTTCCAAGGTGGCAGCTAAACTTCACATCTTTCAAACAAGCAGCTAATAAACCATCAGCCTTTGCGCTCCAAAGAGAAGCTTAATCAATTTCCGTATCCTTGCGTGCATGCTTCAGAGAGAAGCTTAATCAACAGATCAATTTTATGTATATATCTTTCGCCGCAGGTCGTGGAGTTGAGGGGGCAGCTCCAGAGGAAGAAGGAAGAGCTCTACACTCTCCTGGACCTGGTGGAGAGAGAGGAGCACCTCATCTTACTCACCTGGTGGGACCGGTTAGAGCGTCACCGGAATCTCAAGCTTCTCCGGCGCCTCTCCGTGCAGATCAACCCTAAACCCAGCGACCCCCGTTGGTCGGTACCTAGCTATAGCTACCATCCATTGTCTCCTCTTTTTTGTTTTATTATTATTTCTTCTCATCATTGTTTGATGCATGCTTTAGAGAAAAACTAATGCGATGGATCGACGTCGACCTGTATGTAGGCGGTGGTACCGAGGACAGCACATGTTCAGCTGCGCCGCCTTTTGCGGGATGTCGGTTCTAGCTGGCGTAGCGGTTCGGCATATGCTCGGCCTGGACATGGAAGAGGATGGCCAAGACAATGATGATGAAGAAGAAGTCGAAGACGGCCTATCCTGGATGAGGCAGCTGAAGCTGATTTAGAACAAGTGAATCCAGCTATTTTCAAATGTTCACAACTGCTAGCTTGCGAATATGTGGGTGGGTGAAGTTTGAACTTCGTGGTACATGTGTCTGGACTCTCGACAGATGTTGAATCACTGTAAGATTGAATCATTGTTCACGTGCCATTCTTTGGTGATCATGACTTATAGCCTGATTTCAATTCAGTGGCTGGCCGGCAGAGATATCGTATGATATAAACTGTGGAAAATTCGGCCGATGTTTCAGAGCCATGCATGTCTCGATTAGTTAATAATAACACGAGCCGCAAAGCATAACACAAACAATCAAAGTCGGGGAAGAAACATATACTAATGCAGCAGGCACGATACTTAATTCAAGTTAAAAGACAGATAGGGAACGCGGATCCACCGCAAATTCTAACAAATTATCCACGGGTAAGTAGGTAGAATCGTGAAAACTACATCACATCACAGAAGGAGCGGGCGGTGGATAAGATTCAAGTTTCTCACTTCCGAGCGAAGAGTCTTAAAGCTAGTTGCTCTCCGTCTCCCTACCTGAGCCACCACCGCTGTACCGCGGAGATGGGCGTCTCGAGGAACGGAGCGTAGCGCTGAATGTAAGGGTTGACCGTCCGCCCAATTTTTGCCCACGCGCTCTGGTGATAGCTTGATGTTGCAGGAGCACGGTACATCATCTTCAACACCTGAATAACGAGCAAGCAAGCCAGGAAAAAAGACCAATAAGTATTAATGCTGTAAAAGCAGATATTATTAGCATAACTAAGTTGCAAATGTTGAAGGAAGTGCTAACAAGAGATTGATGATCTTAAGGATACACTAAATTATGGTCTTGCTAGCATGCATCAAAAATCAAATTGAATGTCCGAATGCACAGAAGCAATGAGAAAAAATATGTAAGACCAGATGTGCAGAAGATAACATACATTCCAGTACATGAATGTCTGAACTATGTTGCGTCGCCACCTGCAAGGTAACAAAGGGTAACTCATAAGATGCGACTACTCAGACGAAAGAAAGTATTCATAACTTCAAGGGAGGTTGGAGCAACGTACGAGAATAGTGATATGATCAGAAGAAACCCTAAGGCAAGTTCAGCATTTGAGCTAAGGAGGCTGAGCGTAGTGTTATTTGTCTCCACCCAAAGACAAGGCTCTGCCAAGTATCCCCTTAACAGGAATAACAGAAAGATAATATTAACCACAGGGTAGCCGAGACTTGACAAACCAGGAAAATAATGAATCCAGAAATAACTCAACAATATTTACCTATAGAAAGATGAGTGGGCAAAATTACGCCTTAGGAATCTGGCAACATGATCAAGTGCCCAACAGAACACAGGTAGTGCAGCAACTGAGAAAAAGGATCAACAGAGCTTGTAAAAACATAATGTAAAAGAAGCGGAACAAAAAGATCAGAATCATGAACATGCAAGAGAAAAACTGCATCTCACTCTTTAAATGCAGTTGAGATGTGACAAGCAACACAGAGAACATCAAACGGATAAAGTCCTTGGCTCCAAGTACAGACTGCAACCAACCCTGAATTGCAGGCATGTTCAATGCACTTGGTTTCTTCATGCAGAAGAAACAGGAGAATTAGATCAGCAGGCTCATCAGGTCAAAAACCAAAACAAAATAAGATGAACCATTTAAGGTTCAGGTAGGCAGGTATATACCCCATAAGTACTGTATAAAGCATATCCTGAGGACAAGACTGTTCCCAGCAACGAAAGCTTGCAAGCTCTGTCTGCAAGATGTTTCGGCAGAATGGGAAGCATTCCCAGACCAGCAACAACCAGTACCTAGGATAGAGAAGTTTAAGTATGTCATGCGCAAGTATACACTACAAAGTACCAACAAGCAAGAGGTGATGGCCAGAAAAAGGGTAGAATGGAAAGGTTTATCTAACAGAAACCGGTGTGATGGCGTTTAGATATGACGATTTTCCAATGCATAATGAAGTTATAGTTATAGACAAGGAAAAGGCTATGTCATGTTAAGTTGTTCACAAGGTTTTCCATGATTATAGGAACAAATGGAGCCAATAAACTTACTCCGTTGAATGAATATACACATTAAGTGTTAATACAATGCAGAAAAAGATTACTTGTTACTTACCCAGGCATTTATGGAGAAATGTATAGTCGGTGCATCAAAACGTAATGGGTTTGCAGCCCTGTCTGTCTGTGGTGGTGGTGGTGGTGGGGCAGCTGATCTGGAACTAGAACCTACACATGGCACAAACTCAGCTGTCAGACACAGTCGAAGAGGCTGGTGGATCTTATGGCTAGAAAAAACCATAGTATATTTACCTGAACTGCGAGCCCTGACACCCTCACTGGATGCTGAAGGTGAAGACCTTACATCTGGCCTGCTCGGCTGAGTGGAACCAGTGGATGCCATCGGCTCGACCACCAAATCACGATCCTAAAACCAAGAAAAGCAAACCAAACAGCATTAGGCATCATCATGCTTAGCAAGATACGACTCATAGACGCTAATTCAGAAATGAATAAACTCAAGTGCCAAACTGGTGTTTATCATTTTATTAACTTCACAACGCAGAGTGCAGCTTCCTATCCCCGAAGTGTGGGAGGAAAAGAACATTTTTCTATCCACTAAACAGAAGGTTTGTTTGAGAAAAATAACTACAGGTTCCACGTTCACGAAACCATACAGGTTAGAATGAATGGGAGAAACAAGATGCATTAATCAGGAGAACACCAAAAGGGTTCTAGGCTGACAGCAATCCCCTCTAGCAAATCAGCTAGTAAGTAGCAGTTGAAAACGCTACCCTGTTCCAAAACAATCAACACCTTTCTGTAACTTGCAGGAAGCACTCGGATTGTAATACTGCAATAAGCACCCATGCAGGAAGCATTCTGATTCCAATACATCTGCATTAAGCACCAATGCTCCAAGACCAATATAGTCTCTGCCAGCCATCATGAACGCTTCAGCCGTCGACCTAGCGCTGACGCACCATAAGCGCTGTTGCAGCTAGCAAAGCAGGCTCAGTTACATCGTACGATCGTAGATATGACACAGAGGACAGACAATTTGCGGACAAATTAAGTAGCGGGACAAGCAAAAGCAGGAACGAGTGGACGGAGGAGTAAATTTCCTCTTCCCACACAGTCAGTAGCAGGAAAAAAAAAATGTTTCTATCAATTTGGATGTGTGCCTTTCACGTCGATGCGAGATCCAACGGAAGCACCACCTGAGTCTAGCTAATTCCAGCCAGTAATAATTGGCAACGCAGAACACTACCCGGTTCGAAAACAAGCAGCACGAACAGATCGCGATCAGCTGCAGGCCGCTGTGAAGCACTCCAATTCTGCTCAATCAAACAGCAAGAGCGAAACAGCGCCGTGCGAGTCCCACGCGTTCTCGACGCGGTCTCTGACTGAACGCATCAGTCGGATCCTAGCTCCAGCCGATTCGGGAAGCAGCTAAGCATGCGGGAGGGGGGAGGAAGGGGCGGAATCAGGGTACTCACGACGTAGCGCTGGTAGAACTTGCGCTTGAAGTGGCCGAGGACCTCGGGCTTGGCGGCGAGGTGCGGCGGGACGAGGACGTTGGACCAGTAGTCGGCCCAGCGCGCGTCCCCCTCGTAGTCGTAGGCCGCCGCGGCCGCCCGCTTCTGCTCCTGCTCCTCCTCCGGCGCTCCGGCGCCGCTCGCGTCCCCGCCTCCCATCGCGCGCTTACTTCTGCCTGCTGATGGGTCTGCGCTTGCACGGCGACGACGACGACGGTGACTTGGGGTGTGGTGGTTGGGGCTGGAAATTTTAGGAGGAGATGGCGATTTGGTGCGACCGCCGCATCGGAAGACTCGCTGGTCGCTACCGCTGCCGCTGCTTTCCCCTTCGGTCTGTCCTGTGGGCCAGGGGAACCGATGCTGTTGGGGCTGGCGACGCGATTCGGACCATGGGTATAATTCACGTGAATGGAGGCCCAGCAGAACTGCGACGACCTTGGCCTACTAACAGATAGGCTGGAGCCAATGCATCGCCCCGTTATAGACTCGCCACGTCAGATTTACTCTCACTCTCACCCCACTCTCACCACACTCTCGCCCCACGCTGCCAGTGCACGGGCTGTAGTGCCACTCTCACTTCTCTCTCCTCCACTCTCGTCTCCACTCTCGCCTCCCTCTCGCCCCCACTAGCACCGCTATCGCCTCCCTCTCGCCCCGCTCTCGCCCCACACCCCTCCTACCGTCCCGCCAACGCGGGCGGTAGCGCCCCTCTCGCCCGCTCTCGCCGGGCGAGCCTACCACCGCCCGGCCCGCTCCTCTCGCCCCTCCTCTCGCCCGCTCTCGCCCCGCGCGGGGCGGTATCGCCCCCGCTCTATCCCGCGTTGGCACCGGCCTAAGATATCAACGGCACCAAATACTCTCTCTTTTTTTTAACGTACCTAGTCGTCTAGGGTTTTGACTCTCTCGGGCGATCACGATGGAGAAAGGCTTTCCCACTGGATCTCAGCCGCCGCCGTCCAACCTCTGATCCTCACCACACTCGGGCCGATCAAGGGCACATTTGCCCCGCCTTGGTGGTGGTGGGAGAGGAGCAGGGCCGGGGTGGGAACGGATCTGACGGTGGCTTCTAAACCCTAGAAGAAGGCAGCCAAGTTTCCGAAGGAGGGGGATCTTCAGGCGTTAAACCCCCTTTCGATCTTTAGGAACTGATGAGAAAGCTAGTGCTGAAAGACGAGGAACTGGATGACATGGTCCTGCCAAAGGAAGAAGTAGTCAATCTGCAAGAAGGTGCGCGCTGGATGGGGTGGTGAAAGTGCATACGTCCAAACACTTCGGCAACCAACCCTTTTTTTAGAAGATGGATGTTGCGTGGGGATTCACCAAGAAGTGGATGATTCGTCCCGTGGAAGAGAACCTGTTCATGCTACATGTCTCATGTCTAGGGGACTGGAATAGGGCTATGTATGATGGACCTTGGATTTTTAGGCAGCTGGGGGTGATGGTGGAAACGTATGACGGGATCTCGGACCCCAAGGTTGTGGTTCTGGACCGTATTTATGCCTGGGTACAGGTGAGTCGTGTGCCTCCATTGTTCAGGAAGGAAGAGATCGTAAAGGATATGGCGGCAAGCGTGTGACAGGTGAAGGAGATGGAACTGTACGCCCTAGGAGCGAGTGGTACGAGTTTTGTCAAAGTGCGAGTGAAGCTAGATGTGAACAAGCCATTGACGAGATTTGTTGGCCTTCCCCCGTGGGAGGGGGTAAAAGGCTCATGTTTCAAGTGATGTATGAAAAGATACCAAAACATTGCGCAATTTCTGGTCTATTTGGGCACGAAGCTCTGGAGTGTGGCGATAGGGTGCAAGGTAATGCGGATGAGCAGTATGGAACCTGGATGATTCCGCCGGTGGAGGATTGGCACCCTGAGACGTCAAGAGTGTGGAGCAGGGCGTATATGAGAGACATGCAGAGTGGAGGACGTGGGTGCAGCCGTGGTGTGGGACGGGAGGCTGAATCACGCAAGCGCTCGTCCGAGGAGGCAGCGTCTGAGGTGCAGAACAGAGAGAAGGCCAAGGCAGTTGAGGCCAATCAGCGGAGTTATCGGGCAAAGGAATCTGCGGACGCGGTGATTACGAGGATCTGAACATGGCACCGGTGGTGGCGACGGGGAACGGGAAGTCGGCACCGACTTCTCCGGTGAAGCTACCGCTTCTGAAGAAGTCAATAAAGGGTGACCCAAACAACACGATGGCGGGCTCCGAGGAGGAGTGCCGCCCAGAGCAATGAGTTGTTTGAACTATAACTGTCGCGGGTTGGGAAGCGACGCGACAATTAGAGAGCTCACGAGCTCGTGAGATGCTTTAGACCTACCGTGTTATGTGTAGTTGAAACTCAACTGTACAAGATACGGGTTGAGGGACTAGCCGGTAGGATTGGTTTTGACAAGCGTTTTGCTGTAATCAGTTCGGGCCGTAGTGGAGGGCTTGCTATTTTCTGGAATAATGAAATAAAAGTGGAGATTTTGGCGTATTCTCAGTATCACCTTGATGCAGTAGTGATCGAGAGGGGCTCCGATCCCTGGAGGCTGATGTGTGTCTATGGTGAGGCCCAAGTAGCAGAGAGGTTCAGGACGTGGGACATGCTTAAGTTTATTAAATCAGTGTCTTCCCTACAGTTGATGTGTATAGGAGATTTCAACGAGGTTTTACATCAACACGAACATGATGGTGTGGGCGAGCGCAGTCTAGCTCAGATTGCTGGCTTCAGAGAGGCTGTTGACGTGTGTGAGTTGGCAGATCTAGGGTATGAGGGACATATGTGGACATTTGAGAAGAGAGTGGCGGGAGCGTCGTGTTGTAGAGTCAGGTTGGATAGGGCTTTGGCGACGACATAGTGGAGCTCCCGTTTTCCCCTTGCCATGCTCCGGTGAACGGACAACGATGTCGCCTAGAGGGGGTGAATAGGCGAATAAAACTTTTTCGGTTAAGGCTTGCTAAATGCGGGAATAAACTAGATGTTTAAATTAACAAGTACACAACCTAAATAATCTATGGTCAACTAGGTGCACCATCAACTTATGCTAAGAAAGACAAGTAACAAGGTGATAGCAAGATATATAACTTCAAGCTCGAAGGTTATCAAAATGTAAATTGCATAAGTAAAAAAGCTCGGGTATAGAAGTAACCGAGGCACACGGAGACGATAATGTATTCCCGAGTTCCTCCTTTTGAAAGGAGTATGTCTTGTTGGAGGGGTGTGAGCCCGCAACAAAGGCCTACTCAACGCCACAAAAGCCTCACCCTATTCTCCGATGAACCTCCCCACAAAGACCTAGTTCACCTTCCACTATTGGCAACCTTCGATCGAGGCATTGATACGTCCAAAACATATCTACTTTTCCGAACACTTTTGTTGTTGTTTTCCTCTAAACTTGTGATTTTTAATGCAAATAACACGGAATAACGCAGTTTTCAGCAGAATTATCCTGGTGTCTCGTTTTTGTGCAGAAAAATCAACTTTCAGGAAAATGCCCGGAAAAGGTCCCAATGTTCTTATTTTACCCGAAGACCCCCAGAGCCAGAAGATGAGATGGAGTGGGGCCAGGAGGGGCGCACACCACCTGGCGGCGCCCCTAGGCCGCGCCACCACATGGTGTGGCCACCTTGGGCGCCCCCTCGGTCCCTCCTTTGGACTACATAAGCCCCGTGACATAAAAACAGAGGGGGGTTTTCATATTCTAGAGAAACACACCAGATCGCCGCCGCCACCTCGAAACCCAATTCGGGGATCAGAAGTTCTTGTGCTGGCACCCTGCCGGTACGGGGATTCGAAGGAGATCACCGCCATCGTTATCGCCGCCACTTCTCCATCAACCATCCATGATTCCCCATCCATGTGTGACTAATCCCCGCTGTAGGCTGAGAGGGATGGTAGGGATTGGATGAGATCGATCATGTAATAATGCCAGATTGTTAGGGCATGGTGCCTAGTATCCGTTGTTAGTGCTATATATCGTTGTTGCAACGTGTTATGTTTAATGCTTGTCACTAGGGCCTGAGTGCCATGATCTCAGATTTGAACATGTTATTGTTTCATGAGGACAATTATGCTTTTGATCTTACCTGCAAGTTGTTTACATATATCATTGTCCGGAACCCGAGGCCCCAAAGTGGCAATAATTGGGATAACCGGAGGGGATGGCTGCGATATGAGGATCACATGTGTTCACAAAGTGTTAATGCTTTGATCTGGTGCTTTATTAAAATAAGCACCTTAATTACCATTAGTTTCCCTTGAGCCCCCGCTGCAAACGGGCTGGTAGGACAATAGATGGTGTGCAAATTTCTTATTGCGAGCACGTACGACTAAATATGGAACACATGCCTATGGTTACCTAGTACTTGGATGCTTTATTATTATCTAGATGCAATGCCCGTGTTTTGATTATTATATGAACTATATTATCCATGCAACTCCCGTTCATCCATTCCCTATGCCTATAATATTTTAATCTTGTTGTTTCACACAATTGTTACCGATGTTTCTATTTTATTCCTGCTGTTATTTTACTACTTCTACTGCTCTAAAACGGTTACTACTGATAAAATTTTGCGAGCAAGTCTACTTCCAGGTGCAGGTGAATTGACAACTAATTTTGTAAGTCTACTTCTGATACTTTTGATGATGCTTCTACTATGCTTTATGAGAGTGGTTCATTTGGTCCTTTCCTAGATGCCACAATTGCTAGATCTAAATAAATTGAAAACACTAAAATTCCTACTGAAAATCTTGGTACCCTGTTAGTTCACCTGAGTCTAGTCCTAGTGATGATCTTGAAGAAACCTATACTGAACTTAATGATGAATTTATTGAAGAATGACATTCTACCACTAGTCCAAGTGCTATTAAGAGTATTCTTGCAAGACATGATGTTAGATATAAACCTTCTCCTGATGCTAAGTTTGCTACATCTCCCATACACATTTAAGATAAGGATTATGATTTCTCTCTAGATTTATCTTACATATATATTGTTGAGAAAGAACCTTTTTGTGGTACTGAAAATGAAAGTGCTATGGAACATGTGAATGAGCTCTCATCTTTGAGTAGTTTATTTTCTGATGATATTCAGAATTGCAGTTAATTTGTTGCTAAAATTTTCCATTTCTAATTGAAAGATGAAGCTAAAACTTGGTTTAATAACTTTTCTCCTGGATCTATTGATAGTCCTATTGGTTTAGTTAATACTTTCTTTGATAAATATTTTCCTGGTAGTGCTGAACATGCTGCTTTCCAAATAATCCGAATCTTGGGCAAGATTTTGTTCTTTACTTAGAGCTAGTCTTGGACATCAATTAGCCAAAAATGAATTCCTTGATATATTCTATAATATACTAACTGTTGAATCTAGGACATACCTGGATAGTTGTGCTAGTTGTGTTACTAGGAAAAGAACTCCTGAAGAAACTGATGAATTACATGCTAAAATAAGAAAGAATCATGATAATTTGACTATACCTGAACCTATACAAACACCAATGATGACCCACAAGTATAGGGGTGTATCGTAGTACTTTCAATAAATAAGAGTGTCGAACCCAACAAGGAGCAGAAGGTGTTGACAAGCAGTTTCGATCAAGGAATAACTGTAAATACTGGAAAATAGATTTGTAGGGGTTTTTGGTTTTGCAGATTAATAAAGTGCGAGTAAATAAAATGCAGTAATAATTGTTGCAGCAAGTGGTCCAATCCTTTCTTCAGCAAAGGACAAGCCGGTGAGTTTACTTATGTTTAACAAACGTTCTCGAGGACACACGGGAGGTTTTTGTCAAGTGATTTTGTTCCACGCAGCTGAATAATTTTAGGTGTTTTGATAAGTGTTGTGTGGGTGAACCTATGCTAATGTACCGTCCCATCCAAGACTAATACATACTTGTGATTATACCCCTTGCAAGCATCCGCAACTACAATAAAGTAATTAAGAAATAAATCTAACCACAACTTTAAACTCCGGAATCCTACGCTCCCTCGTGTAATGGTTTCCTAAAGGGGGTTTAGGTTTCTGTCGCTCCGGCAACCCCACAATTAGTAGACAAATACACGATGCATTCCCCTAGTCCCATAAATGGTGAAGTATCATGTAGTCGACGTTCACATGACACCACTAGAAGAATAACACCACAACTTAAATATCAAACATTAAATATTACTCAACATTACTTCACTACAAACAACTTGACTTCTCCCATGTCCTCAAGAACAACACGAACTACTCACAAGACATCATATGATCATGATCAGAGGTGATATAATGGATGATAACAATCTCGTCATAAAGTGAAAACACCGATAAATCTCACAAGCATCAACTACTAACAAGTAATCCACACTGGGAGAGATATCTAATGCAAAACAACGATAGAGGCCCCTAATTGTTACATCGGGATGAAGGTGGATGATGAGGGTGATGGTGCTAGTGGTGGTGGTGATGATGATGATGATGATGATGGTGATCTTGATGATGCCCGGAGTGATGAGGGTGACGATGGCGGTGATTTCCCCTCTCCGGAGAGGAATTTCCCCGGCAGATTTCTCCATGCCAGAGAGCTTCTCTTTCTTGGGTGTTTTCCGCCCCGAGGCGGCGGCGGAATAATTCTTGGACGATGGAATGAGCCTTAGGGTTTCCTGGGGGACAAGCACGCCGAAAATATCCCCCAGAGGTGGGCCAGGGTGGACGCGCCACCCCATGGTGGCCCCCCCTCTGGCTCTTCTTCTGGTTGTGTTCTTCCTCTGAACTTTTAGGACACCCCCGGTGTCCCACTTCTTCTTCTGATCTTTTGAAATAAGGTATCCCGAAGGTGCTTTTTCCATCAGATTCCTGGCCCCGGTGTTTATTCTCCAAAAATTATAAATTATTCATTATAAGATAAAATAACATAAGATATGCATCATAACATGAAATGTATCGATGAATAACAGAAAATTATGATATAAAATAGTGATGCAAAATGGACGTATCAACTCCCCCCAAGCTTAGACCTCGCTTGTCCCCAAGCGAAACTGAACTCAGAAAACATGACCACGGGTTTATGGAGTGAAGAGTCGATAAATAAACTACGGACAACAAGCATCACATCTATCTATGCACCAATCATTATAGACAACAACTTCCTCTCATATAACCTAACTTGAAACGAGTAATGGGAGTCACAAACAAAGATGCAAAAGAGAGAACCAAAATTGGTAATGGCAAACTTCATTCTTGGTCAGAGAACATTTAATTATATCCTGCTTATCTTAGGTGAAGTCTTTATAATAAGGCTCATCTTGTAGAGCTTAACATGCTTAATTATAGCAATTCTTTTACAGTGATTCATAGCTTTTCAAAGTAATATTCATTCAGATAGTAAAGCATGTGCCAAACAAAGAAGGATAGAAAACATGATTGAATAAATCAACATATAGATGGTGCTATCACAACAACTCAAATGCTTGCTGGAGATAGAGAGAAATGGGTTTACTGACTCAACATGAAAGTAAAAGAAAGGCCCTTCGCAGAGGGAAGCATGGATCACTCATGTGCTAGAGATTTTATTTTATTAAACAGAGGTATTGAAAACTTTTTTAAGAGAGGTGTATGCTTATGTCAACGGGTGGTAAACAGACAATACAGTACGTCGCAAGCCAACTAGACTTCATAAGAGCGGCTCCCATATGAGGGACGCAACTGGTGTAGAAGGTCATCCCTCATTCTCTTTTGTTTACACGATTATGCTTTGACTGATAAATCATGGGAAAAAATAGTGAAGAGAATTTGTGTATTAGTTTTGGGGCTGGGCACGCCGCTGCCAGCTCTTCTAGCATTTGGATAAGTTGATGAAGCAACTAGTCCAGGTGTTTGAAGTCCAATCAACAAGTAAGATAAAGATTCTCTATTTACGTCCTCATGAGCTAAAACAGGGGCACAAAACAGGAATAATTTGAAAGTTTTAAAGGTAGCACATGAGTAATTTATTTGGAGTGGCAGTTAAATACCACATGTAGGTAGGTATGGTGTACACAATGGCAAGGTTTTGGGGCTCAAGGTTTTGGATGTACGAGAAGCATTCCCTCTCACTACAAGGTTTTTGGCTAGCAAGGTTGGGTATCAAGCAAAAAAGTTGAGGGAAAACAAACAAATATACCTATGATGAAACCAATCATGCAATCTTCATTGAAATCCCAAGCGATCTTAACTTGTGAATACTAAGTTTACGAGCTAATAGGAAAATTCCTCTTTCTTGTACTAGCATCTCAAATTATTATTTCTGCTGACCCAAGCTAAGTTTGCCAAAACCAACTAGATTAACTTGATGATATGTAGAGTGATACCAAATACCAATAAAAAGCTCAACCATATGACAGAAATTGAAAACTAAAATGATGTGTGCACAAAATAAATGATGAAACTTCTCATTAATATTTCAAACCGTCAACTCACACCAACGGATACAACGATAACCAACTAAGGAGAGACACTTCCATACTGCAAACCATCCCATATGATAACTTCTCTACTCATGATATGACTCTAATGAAAAAGTAAAAAAGATGAAAGATAGTGATGTGATACCGCGGCACTCCCCCCAAGCTTGGGACAAGCTGAGGGGATGCCAAACCCAATGACGAATCAATTCTTCGGTGGTGCTGGTGATATACTCTTCTCAAGCAAGGTGTGGTAACGTTGCAGCATCTCACAAAAAATGTTGTTTTCCTCTTGAAGAATCTCTACATCCGTCCTTAAAGCACGATAACGTTCACAAAGCTCATCTGCAATCCGAAGAGATTCCTCTACTCTAGGAACAGGACTGAGGCCCGGGACTGATGGTCTTGGTCCCTGCACACTATAAGAATAAACACTACATGATGACGTCTGATACGTCGAAAATGTATCTCCTTTTCCGAACACTTTTCTTATTGATTTCCTCTAAACTTGTGTGTTTTGGATACAACTAACACGGAATAATGCTGTTTTTAGCAGTATTATCTTGGTGTCTTGTTTTTGTGTAGAAAAATCAACTTTCGGGAAAATTCCAAGAAAAGAGCCCATTGGTGTTTTCACCTCGGAAGACCCCGGGGGCCAGAAGGGGGCCAGGAGAGGAGCCACAGGGTGGCCACACCCCCGCCCCTAGCGCGGGTCCCCCTGGCCACGCCAGCATAGGGTGTGGCTCCCCAGAGCCCCCCTCGGACTCCCCTTTCGAATACAAGTAGCCTCCAACCCTAAAACCCGAGGGGGTTTGTCATATTCCACAGAAACACAACAGAGCGCCGCCGCCATTCCTAACCTTGATTCGGGGATCAGAAGTTCATGTTCTGGCACCCTGCCGGGACAAGGAATTGGAGGAGATCATCGCCACCGTCATAACCAACGCCTCTCCATCGACCATCCATGTTTCCCCCATCCATGTGTGTGTAATTCCCCGCTGTAGGCTGAAGGGGATGGTAGGGATTGGATGAGACCGTTCATGTAATAATGCCGTGATTGTTAGGGCATAGTGCCTAGTATCCTCTATTAGTGCTATTTACATTGTTAAAACTTGTTATGCTTAATGCTTGCCACTTTGGGCCCGAGTGCCATGATCTCAGATCTGAACATGTTATTGAATCATGATGATAACTATTGTTTCTTCATCATACCTCCATGTTTTTTACACATATCGTTGTCCGGAACCCGAGGCCCCGAAGTGACAGAAATTGGGACAACCGGAGGGGATGGCTGCGATGTGAGGATCACATGTGTTCACGGAGTGTTACTGCTTTGCTCCGGTGTTCTATTAAAAGGAACACCTTAATTACTAGTAGTTCCCTTGAGGCCCTGCTGACACGGGCTGGTAGGACAAAAGATGTTGTGCAAGTTCTCATTGCGAGCATGTACGACTATTTACGGAATACATGCATATGGTTACTTAGTACTTGGATGCTTTATCTTATTTATCTGCAATGCCCGTGACATGATCATTATTTGAACTTTATTATCCATGCAACGCCCGTTCATCCATCCCTATGCCTACACTATTTAATCCCGTTGTTTACTTCAAACATCACTGCTGTTGTTTTCATACTACTGCTGTTGTTATTTCACTACTACTGCTGCTATAAAACTGTTACTACTGATAAACCACTGCGAACTAGTCAACTTTCAGGTGCAAGTGAATTGACAACTCACTTGTTAAGGCTCACTAATATTCTTTGGCTCCCCTTGTGTCGAATCAATAAATTTGGGTTTTACTTCCCTCGAAGACTGTTGCGATCCCCTATACTTGTGGGCCATCAAGATTATTTTATGGCGTCGTTGCCGGGGAGCATAACTTTATTTGCGAGCTCACCAGAGCGTACTATTATCTACTGCCAATCATTCATCATGGGTAAGTTTCGTGATGGAAGAGTTTCAATATTACCATCACTACAAGAAGAGATACAACTCTGAACACCTCTAGTGCTCTTGATTCACTGTCTGTTATGAGTAAGCTGCTTACACCACCACATACACATGCTACACATGCTACTTATGCTGAATCTGAAAATACTTCTGATACTTTTGATGATGCTTCTATTGTGCTTGATGAGAGTGGTTCTCTTGGTTCTTTCTTAGATGCTACTATTTCTAAAGCTAAAAATATTACAAACACTAAAACTCGTGACAAAAATCCTGTTACTCCTGCTTTCTCCCCTGAGTTTAGAGAAAATCCTAGTGATGATTTGGATGATGCCTATATTGAATTTAGTGATGATATTATTGATGAAATACATGCTATGAAGGATAAATATGTTGCTATACATCTTATGGAAAGTCGTGTTGTTAAATATAAATTATCTCCTCATGCGTGTCACTTCTCATATTCATATTAGGGATAAGGATTATAATTTCTCTCTTGATTTATCTTATATATCTATTGTTGAGAAAGAACCTTTTTGTGGAACTGGAAATGAAAGTGCTATGAAACATATGAATGAGCTCTCCTCTTTGAGTAGTTTATTCTCTGACGATCTTAAGAAACGTAGCTACTTTGTTGCTAAAATATTCCCTTTCTCATTAAAGGATGAAGCAAAAACTTGGTTTAACAATTTGTATCTTGGATCTATTGATAGTACTATTGGTTTGGTTAATGCTTTCTTTCAAAAATATTTTCCTGCTAGTTCTCAACATGCTGCTTTACAAAATATATTTAATTTCAAGGAATTGGAAGAAGAGAAATTGCATGTATCTTGGGCAAGGTTCGGTTCTTTAGTTAGGGCTACACCTGGCATAAGCTAGAAGATAATAAACTTCTTAATATATTCTATAATGGACTAATTGTTGAATCTAGGACATACCTGGATAGTTGTGATGGTTTGTTTTCAGACAAAGAACTCCAGAAGAAGATGAGGAATTAATGGCTAAAATAAGCCAAAATCATGATGATTGGACTATGTTTGATCCTGAGCCAACCCCTACTCCAGTACCAACACCAACACCAACATCCAAGAAGAGGGGAATGATTGAATTAAATGATGAAGAGAGATGAAGAGATGAGAGAAGCCAATAAATCTTTTAAAGAGAGGGGTATTAAATCTGAAGATGTGAAGAATAATCCACCTATAGAAGAATTATGTAAGCCAATCCCTCACTCATCACCCATTGAGGTACACTCTCTCCAATATTTTGATAGTAGAGATATTCCCTATAGGAAACCTCCTGATCAATGCTTAGATGAATTTGATAATTATGTTGTTAAGCAAGATAATTTTAATATGAGAGTGCAAAATCACCTAATGGAAAACTCTAAAGCTATTAATGATTTGCATGGTATTATAGAAAGAACCTCTAATGATGTTAAAATGCTTGTTACACATTTTCAAATGGTTCAAACTCGAATTGATCAACTTGCTAAAGTGCAAAAAGATTTGCTGGTTAATGCTTATAAAGAAAAACATGCTTATGAAATAAGAACAAGAAGTGGTATTGCTACACAAGATCCTTTATATCCTCATGGACATCCTAAAAGAATTGAACAAGATTCTCAGCAAACTAATAATGATGTTATTCATACTAAAAAGAAAAAGAAGAAGAAACATAAAACTGGTGTAGAACCTTCTGAACTTGCGAAAGATCCTAATAGTATATCTGTCTCTGATGCTGAAACTGAAAGTGGTAATGAAAAGAATGATGCTTCTGATAAAGAGGAACATGTAGCTGAACCTGAAAAGCAAGCTAAAACTGCAAAATACACTAAGGAAGATTTTATTGTTAATAAACATGGTAATGAAAGAGAACCTTGGGTACAAAAACCAATGCCTTTTTCTAATAAGAAACACAAATCTAAGGAAGAAGAGCACTATAACAAGTTTTGTGAATGGATGAAACCTTTGTTCTTGCAAATTCCTTTAACTGATGCTATTAAATTGCCTCCTTATGCAAAATATATGAAAGATACTGTCTCTAACAAAAGGAAAATTCCTAATGAGGAAATTTCCACTATGCTTGCTAATTATTATTTTAATGGCAAGGTTCCTAAGAAACTTGGAGATCCTGGTATACGAACTATTCCCTGTTCTATTAAAAATAATTATGTTTGAACTGCTTTGTGTGATCTGGGAGCTAGAGTTAGTGTCATGCCTTTTACTCCCTATAAAAGACTCCTCCTAGAAAAATTGATACCATTTGATATATCTTTGCAAATGGCTGATAAATCTACTGCTATTCCTGTGGGTATATGTGAGCATGTTCATGTTCAAGTTGCTAATAATTGCCTGATATTAACTGACTTTGGTGTGTTGGAAATGCCTGAAGATGATAATATGTCTATTATTCTTGGAAGACATTTTCTTAATACTGCAGGATCTGTTATTGATTGCAATCAAGGAAAATTTTCTTTTAATGTTAATGATAAAGAGCACACTATTTATTTTCCCAAGAAGATTGATAAGAAATATGGTCTAAATTCAGTTGAAAATATTGAGACCATCAAGATTGGAGAATTTTATTGTCCCATTCCAGTACCACCAAAGGAATATGAAATTATTATGATTGTACTATGCCTATCAAGGTTGAGGTAACATAATTATTTAGTGTTTAGCAAAGTTTTTCTTCATATGAAAATTATTCTGGTAGCAAGACTTGATCACCCTTGTCAACAAAATGATTTTTAACGAAGAGGGCATTGTTTTCACTATGTTTTCACCTTCCCCACTCTGTTTTAACCATATTTAATTTTGTTATTACAATGTGAATTGAGTACAATCATGTTTTCCACCATCCGTTTGCATGTTTTCCTGATATTTTCACTCTGATTTCTGAGGATATGCATGTTTTCACCATCCATACTTTTGTTTTCACCACTACTACCTTTGTTTTCTTTGAATATTCTTCCATTAAAGTGTCATAGAACCTCTGTAGTTCTGGTTTTGGTTTTGTTTTCCACGTTTTCACTTTCATTTTCCCGGTTTTTATTAATTATTAAAATTCTGGAAATACCTCAAAAATAAAGTTTCTCGAAATATTCCAGAAAAATTATAATAAAGTTTTACGTAAAAAATGAGGCAGAATGCCACCTGGGAGACCCCAGGGGGACCCACTAGTCAGGCACACCATAGGGTGGCACGACCAGCCCCCTGGTGGCGCCAACACATGGTGTGGGGCCTCCTGGGCCTCCACTTACTCTCTCCGCTGCCAAAGTATTCTCTCTCACCCCCAAAGATGAAAACATTCCCTGGAACCCGTGTTCTTGCTGTTCTTCCTCTGGATTTTTGATCTCCTTCTTCAGCCCATCATTTGTGTTGATATTGTGTGTGTTTGATCTCCGGTATGTGACTCCTCCGATGATCCAAGTAGAATTTTATTTAGTGAAGTATTTCTTGAGTATTTTGGTACTATAGGTGACAGCTTATGTGAGTTTTCATGCGTGATTTGAGTAGAAATAATTTATCTTTGATGTATGTTTAGCTCTCATATAAGTCCCTATGGTAGTCTCCACCTTATAGTTGCTTGAAATTATTTTTTTGTGATGATTGTTGAAAAATTTCAGAGATGGATAGTTATAATTTCGGTTTGATATTTAGGAGTGATGCTCCTAGAAGGACAAGCCCCTCGCTCTCATCCACTTCAGCGAGGCCATCGTATAATGAGGATGTTATGGCGTCAACTATTAACGATGCAGAAGATGATGGCATCGTTTACCCATCTAGCTTTCCTTGCCATACATTTTTAAGAAGTGCAGCTCTTTTAGATGATTTTCTTATGCTTATTGATAGAGTTGGGCTCACTAACTTTATGAGGGATGAAAGCTCTCAATATGCCACGCTCACAAAAGCTTTTGTTAAGAGCTTTAAATTTCAGAACACTCAATATGGTCCAATTTTTGCATTCAAGCTATATGGTAGTCCTTTTTCTTTGTCCTTGGGAGATTTTTGTGTTATTATAGGTATCAACTCCACCGGGACATCAAGCAGGATTCAAGATAGACCATAGACCTCCAGGGGATTAATCGAGAAGTCACCAACGATGACAGTCGCTCATCCTAACATGGGAAGATAAGGAACATTCAAGTTCCTGCTCTTAGATACTTTGCTTACTATATTGGTACTAGTATCCTTGGTAGGGAGAACACTAGCAATATTTCTAGTTACCACCTTGCTGTCATTGATGTTGCGCTGAACCGTAGCCCAAAGTATAACCTTGGTGCACTTGTTGCACGCCGCCTTGCTGCTGATGGGCCTATTTTTGATGGCATTATTGCTACACGTGTCGCAACTGCTTTGCACGTTCCCATTGATCCTAATGATGAAATAATTGCTCCACATAGGATTAACCTTGCTGCTATGAAATCCCATCATTTTGTCACTTCTAACTCTAATATTGAACGTTTAGTCTATAGAGTTTTATATATGGATGGAGAAGAGCGGAAAATTACTTTGACGCAACCTGTTTTATTTAAGATTGACATGTCACCATGGTCGCTCTCCAAGGAGCAGATAGACGAGCATCTGAGCACCATGGAGTTTTACTGGCAGCAGGAGAGGCGAGACGCGCCTCCCGAGGACCGCAACATGCAGTATACCGGCGCATCCTCGAGCACATATCAAGGGGAGGATTTCTCCTCGACATACTACGGGGGCGGTATCTCATGGTCCATTTGGTGATTGATCACCACTTAGGCCAAAAGCCTAAGCTTGGGGGGAGGTATACCGACATCACGCTCATTTACATATCATGATTCGTTGGTTCTTTGTATATCCATGTTTTCTTTTCTTTCGCTTGTTTTCGTTTCTTTCTTTTCTTTTGTTTTTAATGTTTCGTTTTCGCTTTCCAAAACACAAAAAGACCAAAAATATTTATGTTGTTTCTCTCTATTTGTTTCTTTAGTTGTTTTGCTTTATTCTTTAGTTGCACTTTAATATTCAAAAAAACCCAAAAATATTTTGTTTTGTTTCTTTTGTTTGTTTTCCTTTGTTCTTGTTTCATTTTGAAAACCCAAAAAGATTTTTTACTTTGTTTGCTTGATCTCTTTTATAGTTCGTGCCTTAATTGAAAAAACCAAAAATATTTGTTGTTCTTCTTTGGTTTTGTAAAGTTTGCTGTAGAGTTCAAGAGTCATCCGTGATTCCATTGGAGCTTGGTTTTCATTATATATTATTCGAGCCACAAGTGAAGAGTAATAATGACGACCTACGACAATTCAAGTGTGGTGAGAGGCTGGTATGAATTCTGTTTGCTTTCATTTTTGTACATATATCCATCTATGCGAACATGCTTAGTTTGCTCGTATAAGATATATATGACTTAATGGCTGCTTAATAGTTCGTGCTCTCTCGTGTTTTGTTCCAATTTATTAATAGTAAATGACATGTCGCATAAATATTTGTTCGCATTGTTCTATTCATAAGAAGAGTATGACATTGTGGTAGCCTCATCTGAATGTTTCATTTGAATCGACTTGGCACATTCTCACGCATGCTAAGACTGAAAACAAAAAATCAATAAGCCTCGATGATTTATTTTGCCTCAGAATTCTAGTATCAATTTTATGCCTCGGTTAATTTTACTTTGTCGCAAACATGATTATGATAGTTGTTGCTCTCTTGATTGTCGCTACCTGTCTATTGCTAGCCTTCACCTGTACTGAGTATGAGCTCTACTCGTGCATCCAAATCCCTGAAAACCAAAGTTTGCCAAATGTGTCCACCCACTACTAGATAGTTCAATATAGCCGAGGGTCAAATCTCCCCAAAACCAAAGTTGCCAAATATGTCCACCATACCTACCTATATGTGGTATTTAACCGCCACTCCAAAGTAAATTGCTCATGTGCTACCTTTAAAACCTTCTAAAAAATATTCCTGTTTTGTGCCACTGTTTTAGCTCATGAGGATGTACATAGAGAATCTTTATCTCACTCATTGATTTGATTTCACACCCTGGACTAGTACCTTCATCCGCTTATCCAAATGATAGAAGAGCTAGCAGCAGGGTGCCCAGCCACCAATTAATACAAACAAATTCTCTTCACTATTCCCCCCGACTTATCAGTAAAAGCATAATTGTGTAAACAAAAGAGAAAGAAGGATGACCTTCTACACCAGTTGCGTCCTTCACCATGGGAGCCGCTCTTGTGAATCCAGTTGGCTTGTGACGTACCGTATTGTCTGTTTACCATTCGTTGACATAAGCATACACCATTCTTAAAAATGTTTTCAGTATCTCTGTTTAACAAAATAAAAAGCTCTAGCACATGAATGATCGATGCTTCCCTCGCGAAGTGCCTTTATTTTACCTTTATGTTGAGTCTCCGCCATATTCTTTGAGCACTTTATTGAGAGCATAATTATCATTCTTAGTGTAATACGTTTGCCCCAAAGAACGGTTGATTGTGGTATAATCTAGATTCTTGCATCTTTGATATCTTTACTTCTAGTCTTCCCTTGAACTTCAGAGGTGCCCTGTCATTTATGTTTTGCCCCACACTAAAGGGCAAGCTATATACCACTTTATCAGATCCTATTATGAATACTTCAATCTTGCAAATAATTATGCTTCATGTTGTTAATTATTAATTTGTTGTTATCTCTCCATGGTTTGCATAGCTATTAAGTGACAGTATCTTGCATGTATATTATCATGAGCATAACTAAGTATCTAATCATATAGTGAGTATATTTACATCATATGAAACAAATGTGTTCTTAAAAGTCTTTTATCGCACTCAGTTCTCACTGAATTGCTCGAGGACAAGCAATAAGATAAGCTTATGGGGAGTTGATACGTCGAAAACGTATCTCCTTTTCCGAACACTTTTCTTATTGTTTTCCTCTAAACTTGTGTGTTTTGGATACAACTAACACGGACTAACGCTGTTTTCAGCAGAATTACCTTGGTGTCTTCTTTTTGTGTAGAAAAATCAACTTTCGGGAAAATTCCCAGAAAAGAGCCAATTGGTGTTTTCACCCTGGAAGACCCCGGGAGCCAGAAGGGGTCCAGGAGAGGAGCCACAGGGTGGCCACACCCCCTGGCGCGGGTCCCCCTAGACGCGCTAGCATAGGGTGTGGCCCCCTAGAGCCCCCCTCGGACTCCCCTTTAGATTACATGTAGCCTCCAACCCAAAACCCGAGGGGGTTTGTCATATTCCACAAAAACACAACAGAGCGCCGCCGCCATCCCAAACCTCGATTTGGGGATCACAAGTTCCTGTTCTGGCACCCTGCCGGGACGAGGAATTGGAGGAGATCATCGCCACCGCAACGCCTCTCCATTGACCATCCATGTTTCCCCCATCCATGTGTGAGTAATTCCCCGCTGTAGGCTGAAGAGGATGGTAGGGATTGGAAGAGATCGTTCATGTAATAATGTCGTGATTGTTAGGGCATATTGCCTAGTATCCTCTATTAGTGCTACTGACATTGTTGCAACTTGTTATGCTTAATGCTTGCCACTTTGGGACCGAGTGCCATGATCGCAGATCTGAACATGCAATTAAATCATGAGGATAATTATTGTTTCTTGATCATACCTGCAAGTTGTTTACACATATCGTTGTCCGGAACCCGAGGCCTCGAAGTGATAGAAATTGGGACAACCGGAGGGGACGGCTGCGATGTGAGGATCACATGTGTTCACGGAGTGTTAATGCTTTGCTCCGGTGTTCTATTAGAAGGAACGCCTTAATTACCAGTAGTTCCCTTGAGGCCCCGCTGACACGGGCTGGTAGGACAAAAAATGTTTTGCAAGTTCTCATTGCGAGCATGTACGACTATTTACGGAATACATTCCTATGGTTACTTAGTACTTGTTAGCTTTATCTTATTTATCTGCAATGCCTGTGACATGATCATTATTTGAACTTTCTTATCCATGCAACGCCCGTTCATCCATCCCTATGCCTACAGTATTTAATCCCGATGTTTACTTCAAACATCACTGTTGTTGTTTTCATACTACCACTGTTGTTATTTCACTACTGCTGCTACTATAAAACAGTTACTACTGATAAACCACTGCGAACTAATCAACTTTCAGGTGCAAGTGAATTGACAACTCACTTTTTAAGGCTCACAAATATTCTTTGGCTCTCCTTGTGTCAAATCAATAAATTTGGGTTTTACTTCCCTCGAAGACTGTTGCGATCCCCTATACTTGTGGGTCATCAACGTCCATTTTGCCTCATTCTCGACGCCCTGATCCACGTTCTTGCACTTGGAACTTTGGAGATCATCTTCCATTGGCTCCTTCCCCTTGTTGTTGTTGGCGGAGTCCATGACGCTTCTAAAACCGAAAACAGATCCTGGAAGAAACAGATCGAAACAGAAACACGACGAGAAAATGATATACGGACCTTGGGGGATCCGGGGGATTATATAGCAAAAAGTTTCATAACAAAAGGAAAGTCCAGATCGAAAACGAGTCGAAGAGGGGCTCCGGGGCGCCCACACCATAGGCATTTCATTACGTCTAGAAATATTTCCAACCCTCTGACATTGATCACAAGATAAAATAAATTTTCTAGCATATTTAAAGATAGTAGGCCAATAAAACCTGATTGTAGAACCTTATGTGCGGTTCTATCTCCAGCGTGATGTCCTCCATAAGCACTAATATTAAATTTTCTCAATATCTCTCGTTGTTCATTTTGAGGAACACATATTCTCATAATACCATCAACACCTTCTTTATATAAGTGTGGGTCAACCCAAAAATAATGCCTCAAATCATAGAAGTTTTTTCTTCTTTGCTGAGTGATGGCTAGGTTGAGACTCCAAGTGAAGAGTGTGTAGCTAGTGGCAAGCCTTCTTCCCCACGAGGGTGACTCGAGGATTTATATCGAACTCTTGGAGAGCCAGTATTTCAGCAGTTGTCTTCCAAGCTTCCTCCAGGATAACGCAAACAAGTAGAGAATTTTGTGCCCTCAACCTCACCAAGTGGTTGTCAAGCACAAGGTGTGAGACTTCTAAATTGCAATGCAAAAATGAAAGTAAATGTGAAATAATTAAATCTACTACTAAATGCAAATGAGAAAATAAATATGCAATGGATTGTTTTTGTATTTTTGTGATGCAAGTGGTGATGGAGATAATGTAAATTCGAATTGGAGATGCAAGTAAAGTAAAGTGCAAGTAAAGTAAATTGCAGAAAAGTAACTAGAGTGTTTTCTTATAATTAAAATAGGACCGGGGTTCATGGTTTCACACTTGCATTCTCTCAAATAAAGTGGTAGACGGTGGACATAAAGAATTACATGTGAGATTACAATAACATTTTTTAACATTGAGTACTTTCATATGGGCATCACGTCCTAGCATAGAGATCTCTACGGTCAGATTGATCCCTCTTATACTCCACCAAGATGCGAAATAAATCATAACACCTCGATAATTAAGGAAAAAATAGAGTATAGCTTTAAGCAATGTGACATGAAGTTGAAGTAAGAACTTGCTATATCTAGTCATGTAGATTGATTAGTGTCACTTCAAATCCCCGGTAACAAGGTACTCCTTTTTATCCCTAGTGAGGTAACTAAGAAAGGTTTAACAAAACCTAAGTGGATCGCTGAACTTCTGTCACTTTCGCAGCACTAGCCACCACCCGTTACTCCAACTAATGCACCCATCACCCCACACACGCTCTCAAGAACTAGATTGATCAAAGCTAGCAAATAAGAACGGGGTACATAAGATACATCTACTCAAATAACTCAAGAGAAACAATTGCAATCTCAGATTCAATAACTCATAGAAAAGATCCACCACATAGGAATTACAACGGTGCCCGTAATCATGTGAGGCAGCTCATATGGATCTAATTAGTGAAGCACATAGAGAGAGAGATACAAGTTCTACTTCCACAAACCCATAACCCTGGGGTGGAGTACTCCCTCTTCATGGAGATGTCGATGGAGATGACGTTGGAGGGGTAGGAGATCACACCGGCGGCGCCCCGCCGGAGTTTTCCCCCTCCAATCTGGAACTCCAGGTCTCTGTTTCGGTGTTTCGGCGACGCTCTCTTCCGTAAGGGTACGGGAGACCCTTTTTATAGTCGGTTTTAGGTCAAGAAGGAGTCGGTAAGTCGAAGATGGAAGGAATTGGGGCCACAGGGTCCAAAAGGGGGCCTCTCACGCGGCCAAGGAATCTGGTCGCGTGGAGGGTCCTCTTTTGGGCCTCCTTGCCCAATTCTCGTGGATACTTCGCCCGCAAGTCTTCTCCTTCCAAGAAAATGACCCCCGCAGATTTTCAGGTGATTTCGTGGAAGTTTGCCCCCTGAAACGTCAAAAATATAGAAAACGGGGTTTCTGACAGGCAGGGTTAATTCCATAAAAGTTGGGGGACTTTGTAATTTAACCCCAAAATACTATAAAACATTGAATTATACCCTTATATGATGCAATATGTAATAGAAAACCATGTGAAAATATGAAAAATTCATCTATGCATTTTACATGCATCAACATCCCCAAGCTTAACCCATGCTCGTCCTCGAGTATGAAGGTGATAAAACTAAGATGAGTTTTGGATATTGAAACAATCATGGGATATCAAGAAGGATTATTCATGCTACATATAATCAAATGATTAATACTAGAAATGAGTAGCAATATACAATTCATGTTGTAAGAAATATCAAATATGCAAGCAAAGATGCTTCATGAAAGTTCACAAAGTGTATAATGAAATAAAAGCACTATGGACCAAATGCATACACAAAGTGAAAAATAAAATCCTATATTTGTCAAAGAATAGCATAATGGAGAATAGAAAATATGGTGGACACTTTGGAGAAAATTGAGTAGAGGTAAAACATGATCAAGTCTTATTTAGCCTCTAAATTATTCAACTAAAATTACTAATTGAAATGTGGTATCCATTGATCTAGGACTCTCATTGCCCCTTTATCACTAGCATCTTAAAATTGTGAGTATTGAAGTAATGAGAATCACAAGGTGGTTGAAATCCTCATGCCCCGTGAGTGTGAAAACCTACTCCATGATTACTCAACTTAAGATTCCTAATAATCTTTGTACAATCATAATAAGTATTAATGACATCATAGAGAACCGCAAAGAGGTACCTCTTGCCCCATGACATGGAAACAAGCCCATGTTACAATGACAAGATGAACAAACGGAGTAGACTCATCATCCTTTTTATTTTCATTCACTATTATGCATAACTTCTTATTTTATTATAGGATGTGTTGTAGAGTCACTCAAGCTGTAAGTAAATTTCCACCATGATAAAGCATGGCTTGGGTTAGCGGCCCAATGCGTTTCTCTAGTCATATAGATACTTACTCATCAAACTTACTATTCCTCTATTTCATTTCGGCATGGCAGGAGTCCAAAACCAAAAGTACATGATATCAACCAAATGTAAATTTTTGTGCAATGTTGAAAGCTTTTCGGTGATACACGTTTATAGCTAGCTCCCAACCACACACTTGTCAAACGCAAAACTTGTGGCTCCCATTATTGGGTCATGTTTATTAGATGCATAAAAAGTAAAGTGTGCCTTCAAAAGTTCGTGAGAGTCCTATCCCAAGTTCAACCCATGACAATTAATAAAGTGAATATCTTAATTTAGAACATAAATAACACATAACATGGTTAACATACTCAGAATAGCAATGAAGCTAATGGGAAGATATGGTGGACTCACTGGAAATACTTGGCTAAGGAGTGTTGGAAACAAGTTTTTACTTGTTGGAATTTTTAAATTTTTGGGCTAGCAAGAGGGAGATAGTTGACCAGCTACTATGCATGCATATGTCCATATAACTACTAATTTCATGACAAACTAAATAAACCAGCAATTAACATCAAGGACATGAATAAGAGATAGCTCAAGACAACATTATTGCAAATGTCTACACATAAAAAGCCTATAAATCATGCAAACATATGTAGCTCTTCAAATCAACCATGGAATCCCTATTCCAAATCATAATACTAGCATCCAATAAATTCCAACCCCAAACTCCAGTATCTCAATCTCATATAAAATGATGGTGGTGGTCTTATCAAAACAAAAATAAAAACAAAAACTAGACGCTTCAAGTCTCTACGATAAATGCTTTGCTTAGAAAAACAGAAAGTAGACGTGTGCTAACCAAAAGAGTGTAGCTCCAGTGGGGTGTTCATCACATCCCCAAGCTTATGGATTTCACCATTCTTGGATTTCTTGAGGCGCAGCTCCTCTATTCCCTGTGAAAAAAACTTCACAAAACATGTTTCTCCCATTCTTTTTCTGTGGGGTGAGATTAGCAAGGACAAACAAATCACATGCTTGTTGTGCAAAATTCCAAATCAAATGCTCCAGTAGATATACAATAAGGTTCATTATGTTGTATGTTCACTCTCTTGCTTGAAAGAATCATGGAAATTCGATTCCCAAGCCCAAAGAGTGCATAAAACAAAAGAAGGCAGAATCTGTCCAGAAAACAGCAGCAGCAAAACGAACGTTTTCCCCTAAGCTAGACTCGTCAAAAAATTAAGCCAATTTTTGTGCTTACAGAGGATGAAAAGTTGCAGAACATACGAAAACATTAGCTCAATCTGACATACAAATAAAAAACGTAAAATCATACGGTGAGCAGACTCATGCTGAAACAGAAATTTCATGCACTAGGATAGCAACTTATAAGTCCAAATGGGTTTGACTTGACTCTTTATTCAAAACTCCAGAATTAAAAGAAAAAAACTAATCTCTTGAGACAGAAATAGGACACTAGGAATATCCAAACAAAAACAACCGGGTTGCCTCCCATAAAGCGCTTTCTTTATAGCCATATAGCTAGGCTTTACTTACTTGATAATCAAGAGGGATAAAGCTCATGAGGGAGCTTGTTCTTCAGCGTGCCCCTCTTCCTTGGGAAGTGCTCCATGCTTTTCTTGTGAGGGAACTGAAACTTGACATTCCCTTCCTTGGAGTCTATGATTGCACCTGTAGTACGAAGAAAAGGTCTACCCAAAATAATAGGAATAGGGGATTTATCCCCCATGTCCATAATAATGAAATCAACGGGTACGAAAGTCATGTGCAATTCAATCATAACATATTTTACTTGTCCTAAAGCATGTTTAGTAGAGTTATCAGCAAGGAAAAATTCACTTGAGCACTTTTCTAAATTTTCTAGTTCTAGCAATTCATATAATTCTTTAGAGAGTACCGATACACTAGAACCTAGATCTAACATAGCATGGTGAATTTCTTTTCCAATTGAAACTAGCACCTTGGGGATCCATGCATCCCCAAGCTTAGGAGGTATCATGGCCTCATTCTTGTACCTAGCAATTTTTTCTTGCAAGACATGATTAGCAATATAAGATCCAAAGCCAGGTTGATTAACATTTATAGTGGGATCACTAGCAAATTTTTGTAGAGTAGCAATAAGTTCTTGCAAGCTACTTTTTTCTAAATCAAGCAATGGATCCTTAATTTCAGTAAGCATCATAATTTCCTCTACTTTACTCTCTAATTTAGCTAGCATGCTTGATTCATGGGGACTAATTTCATCTTTGCTAGCAAGATAAGACATATATGGAAGTAAATATTCAGGGTACTTCACTATTTCATTCAAAGTTTCTTCTAAGCTAGTAGGGACATGCTCACTTGTATTCTCAGCACTATGATCACTATTTTCAATAATAGGAGCAGCAATAGTAATAGAATTCATTCCTACACTAGGTTGTGCTTGTGGCTTCCCTGCTGACATGCTTAATAGAGTTGCTTGATTATCAGCTAATTTTGACAATGCTTTATCTAAATTCGAAGATTGAAGTTGCAATCCTTTAATATCACTACTAATGGATTCAATAGACTTATTTAACTCATGTATCATAGCATTGTGACTAGCAACTTGTTCCATAAGCAATTTATTAGATTCAGAAATTTCACTAGAAGGCTTCCACTTATTTTCATTAGCATTAGGATATGGAACAAAAGGTTTATTTGGCACATAAGGAGGTTTACTATATGAATTGTAAGCATTACCAAAACCATTGCTACCATAATTCCTAACAAAATTAACATCCACACTTTCAGAATTACTACAAACTAGCTCCTGCAAAGGCACATTCTCCATATTTTGTTTATTAATAAAGGCAAGAATAGTGTCCATTTTAGAAGACAAATCATTGGTTTCTTCAATTGAGTTTATTTTCTTAGTGGGATTGGTTGCTCTTTCAGTATTCCATTGACTATAATTTTGCAATATGCTCTTAGCCTCTCCTACAGTTTTACTCATAAAGGCACCTCCAGCAGCAGAATCAAGTATATTTCTAGACATGTAGTTTAGACCATTATAAAAAGAGTGTAGTATGGTACATTCATTTACTCCATGTGATGGGCATGTTCTAAGCATTAATTTAATTCTATCCCATGCCATGGCTACATGTTTATTTTCATTTTGCCTAAATGAGAGGATATTATTCCTATTTTGCAAATTTTTAACGGGAGGATAATATTTCTTAATGAAAGCTTCTTTTAAATCATCCCAAGACTTTATACTAGCTGTAGGTAGTGAAAGTAACCATTCTTTGGCCTTTCCTCTAAGTGAAAAAGGAAATAATTTCAGTTTTAAAACACTACTTTCCACATTTTTAAATTTTTGCATATCACATATTTCCATGAAATCATGAAGATGCATAGAGGCATCCTCCATAGCACTACCACCAAATTGCTCTCTAGTAATTAAATTCAATAAACTAGGACTTACTTCATAGCTTTCAGCTTGTATTTCAGGTGTAGTAATTGTCCTAGCAATGAATTGGTCATTGGGTGTATTTGTGTAGTCACTTAATTTAGTTCTATCACCCATTTTAACAGTTTTTATGTAATTTTTAATTTTTTATGCAAAACAAAAGTAAAGTAACTAGGCAAATTCGAAATACTAAAATAATCTAGATAACTAAATGCAAAACTAAAATGCAAACTAAAATAAAATATGCAAGACAAAACAAAAACAAGAACAAAAACAAAAACAAGACAAGAAACAAAACAATCTACTTGAAAGAAGGTGGAGATAGAAAAGACGGTACTCACGTAGGTGCAACCTCCCCAAGCTTAGGTGTTTGCACACCTTGTTGGTGATGAAGACTTCTTGTGAGCTCCCTTGGACAACTCCTTCACCTATGGCTCCCCGGCAACGGCGCCAGAAAAACGCTTGATGGCTAGGTTGAGACTCCAAGTGCAGAGTGTGTAGCTAGTGGCAAGCCTTCTTCCCCACGAGGGTGACTCGAGAGTTTATATCGAACTCTTGGGGAGCCATTATTTCAGCAGTTGTCTTCCAAGCTTCCTCCAGGATCTTGCAAACAAGTAGAGAATTTTGTGCCCTCAACCTCACAAAGTGGTTGTCAAGCACAAGGTGTGAGACTTCTAAATTGCAATGCAAAACTGAAAGTAAATGTGCAATAATTAAATCTACTACTAAATGCAAATGAGAAAATAAATATGCAATTGATTGTTTTTGTATTTTTGTGATGCAAGTGGTGATGGAGATAATGTAAATTCGAATTGGAGATGCAAGTAAAGTAAAGTGCAAGTAAAGTAAATTGCAGCAAAGTAACTAGAGTGTTTTCTTATTATTAAAATAGGACCGGGGTTCATGGTTTCACACTTGTATTCTCTCAAATAAAGTGGTAGATGGTGGACATAAAGAATTACATGTGAGATTACAATAACATGTTTAACATTGAGTACTTTCATATGGGCATCACGTCCTAGCATAGAGATCTCTACGGTTATATTGATCCCTCTTATACTCCACCAAGATGCTAAATAAATCATAACACCTCGATAATTAAGGAAAAACCAGAGTATAGCTTTAAGCAATGTGACATGAAGTTGAAGTAAGAACTTGCTAGATCTAGTCATGGAGATTGATTAGTGTCACTTAAAATGCCCGGTAACAAGGTACTCCTTTTTATCCCTAGTGAGGTAACCAAGAAAGGTTTAACAAAACCTAAGTGGATCGCTGAACTTCTGTCACTTTCACAGCACTAGCCACCCCCCGTTACTCCAACTAATGCACCCATCACCCCACACACGCTCTCAAGAACTAGATTGATCAAAGCTAGCAAATAAGAACGGGGTACATAAGATACATCTACTCAAATAACTCAAGAGAAACAATTGCTATCTCAGATTCAATAACTCATAGAAAAGATCCAACACATAGGAATTACAATGGTGCCCGTAATCATGTGAGGAAACTCATACGGATCTAATTAGTGAAGCACATAGAGAGAGAGAGAGAGAGAGATACAAGTGCTACTTCCACAAACCCATAGCCCTGGGGTGGACTACTCCCTCTTCATGGAGATGTCGATGGAGATGACGTTGGAGGGGTAGGAGATCACACCGGCGGCGCCCCGCCGGAGTTTCCCCCCTCCAATCTAGAACTCCAGGTCTCTCTTTTGGTTTTTTGGTGTTTAGGCGGCGCTCTCTTCCGTAAGGGTGCGGGGGACCCTTTTTATAGTCGGTTTTAGGTCAAGAGGGAGTCGGTAAATCGAAGATGGAAGGAATTGGGGCCACAGGGGCCAAAAGGGGGCCTCTCACGCGGCCAAGGAATCTGGCCGTGTGGAGGGTCCTCTTTTGGGCCTCCTTGCCCAATTCTCGTGGATCATTCGCCCGCAAGTCTTCTCCTTCCAAGAAAATGACTCCCGCAGATTTTCAGGTGATTTCGCGGAAGTTTGCCCCCTGAAACGTCAAAAACATAGAAAACGGGGATTCTGACAGGCAGGGTTAATTCCATAAAAGTTGGGGGACTTCGTAATTTAACCCCAAAATACTATAAAACATTGAATTATACCCTTATATGATGCAATATGTAATCGAAAACCATGTGAAAATATGCAAAATTCATCTATGCATTTTACATGCATCACTGAGCTATAAAGGTAGGAGGCAAATACTTGGAAACAATAAAGTTAGCATAATCCGCATACTAAGGATCTCTTGAGAGCTCACTTTTATTGCAGCTAACTATTCATTAGGAAAACTATCATTAACAGGAAGAGGGTCATCAGGGATATTTTCTAATCTAGACATATTATCAGCAATAGGATTTTCAGCACCCTTCCTATCCACAATATGTAAATCAAATTCTTGTAAAATAAGAACCCATCTAATAAGCCTAGGCTTAGCATCTTTCTTTTCCATTAGGTACTTAATAGCAGCATGATCAATATGAATAGTAACTTTAGAATCAAGAATATACTGCATAAATTTATCACAAGCAAAAACTACAGCTAGGAATTATTTTTCAGTGGTAGCATAATTCTTTTGAGCAGTATCAAAAGTTTTACTAGCATAATAACTTCTTATCTATCCACTGTCCAAGAACAACACCAACATCATAATCACTAGCATGACACATAATTTCAAATCGTAAATTCTAATCAGGTGGTTGAACTATAGGGGCGGATATTAACGACTTCTTTAAAATTTCAAAAGCTTCTCTACAATATTCATCAAAAACAAAAGGTACATCCTTTTATAGAAGATTAGTAAGAGGCTTTGATATTTTAGAGAAATCTTTAATAAACCTTCTATAGAAACCAGCATGACCAAGAATACTACGAATACCTTTGACATCCATGGGACAGAGTATTTTCTCAATGGCTTCAACTTTAGCTCTATCAACTTCAATAACTCTTTCAGAAATTTTACGTCCAAGAACAATTCCTTCATTAACCATAAAATGGCATTTCTCCCAGTTAAGAACAAGATTAGTCTCCTCACATCTCTGCAAAACTTTATCAAGATTCTGCAAACAATTATCAAAGAAGTTCCATAGATTGAGAAATCATCCATGAGGACTTCCACAATTTCTTCACAAAAACCATGAAAGATAGCAGACATTCATCTTTGAAAAGTAGCAGGAGCATTACATAAACCAAAAGGAATACGTCTATAAGCATAGGTTCCATAAGGACAAGTGAAAGTTGTTTTCTCTTGATCAAGCTTTTTAACAGCAATTTGAGAGAACCAAAAATAACCATCAAGAAAGCAGAAATGATTTTTGTTAGACAACCTTTCTAACATTTGATCAATAAAAGGTAAAGGATAATGATCTTTCTTACTAACTTTGTTAACCTTTCTAAAATCAATGCACATCCTATAACCAACTACTACTCTTTGAGGAATAAGTTCATTATTTTCATTTGGCACAACTGAAAGATCATCTTCCATTTTGATAATTAAAGACAACATAATTATTGGACTAATGTCTATTTGAGAGTATTTGAAGGTCCTATTAGTTATATATGAAAATGCCAAGGTTCAGCAATTACACAATCTCAATGGGTTACAAAAATGTTTTGAATGGAAAGAGCTCGAAGAAACAAAGCTGGAGAACCATATTTGCAAGCAGCGGAGGCTGTGGTGAAACCACCGGAACCTCCGCCCCATACTTTTTCCAGCCCATCCAAGCGCGTGCATCCGGTGGTGGATCCGGTGTGGCCTCCGCTAAAAACACCTTCGGGTGCATAAGAGCGGAGGCTGCAGCGGAGACTCCGGTGAACCTCCGGTGGGCGGAACCTCCGGTAAAACCACCGGAGCCTCCGCTGGCTCCACTACCCCACTGTGGGGATAACCTCTGGTGGTGCCTCCGATGTGTCCTCCGCCAAAAACTCCTTCGGGTGCATAAGAGAGGAGTCCGCAACGGAACCTCCGGTGGGTGGAGCCTCCGGCAAAACCACCAGAGCCTCTGCCCTGCAGGATCCAGTTCGAAGAAAAGTGGGTGCGCATGTGCGCGTATGTGAATACCACCGGAGCCTCCGGTGGAAACACCGGAGCCTCTGGTGTTGCGTGGATCTGCTCAACGGCCAGATTTGGGGAAGGGTATTTAAAGCCTTCCCCTACCTCATAAATGCCCAAGCTTTTCCCACTCTCTCTCCTAGCCATTAATGAAAGCTTCAACCTCCTAGACCTCCCTCTCCAACCACCCAAATACTCCCAAAACTTGTGGAGAGCTAGAGGAGACCTAGATCCTTGATTCCACCAAAGGAATTTCAAATCCATCCACCACATCCTAGTAGATCTAGAATCCTACTCGAGGCCTAGAAATCTTGGTAGATCTTGTGCTTGTAGCTTCCACCTTGTTGCAAGAAGCTTCGGATTGCTTGAGAGCCTCCATCCATCTTGTGGAGTGACCTCGAGCTCGTGTAAAGGTTTGGTCAACGCCTTCAAGTCGACCTCATAGTGGAAACGAGAATCTCCCTCACTGGAGAAGCTCAAGGAGAATAAGGTGTGAACAACCATGCTATTGAGGAGCGCCTAGGTGGCTCCCCACCTCTCCAACGTAGACGTACTTCTCTTGAGAAGGAACTACGGGAAACATATCCTTGTCTCCTTGTTTACACTTGTGGTTTATCTTGTTATCTTTCGTTTTACTTCCGTTGCATATCTTATCTTGTTCACATAGGTTTCTCACCTTGTTGCACATCTAGATAACCTTATCTTATCTAGCTTAGCCCTACTAAAAGGAGAAGAAAAGAAAAATTGGTAGTCAACCTATTCACCCCCCTGTAGTTGACAATAGTGCACTTTCAATTGGTATCAGAGCCTCGGCTCTTACTACGGGCTTAAACGCGTAAGAGTATAATGGTCAATGAAAATGAGCCAGACGGTTCTAGTGAGGAAATCGCCAAAATGTCCTACACTATAACTAACCTACAAGAAACGGTTGGAACCATCCAAACCGAATTGTCCAAGGTTAGATCTAGTGTTGGTTCGGAGGTTTCTAGCATAAAGAATATGTTGGAGGCCATGATGGGGAAAACCAAGGAGTCTGAGGAACCACCTCTCACCATCGATTATGTTAGCTCGGATGATGAGTCCATTCCGTACATCGCCGAAATGGAAGCTAACATTGTTTTAGCCAAGGCGAAAGCCAGGGCAAAAGCCGATAAAAAGGCTAAGAGTGGTGGGAGATCCAAAGGCTCCAAGTCTCAATCGGCTAATGGTTCGGGTCTAACTCAAAAGTTCCACCACCTCCCAATTATGATTCTATCCATCCTATTGCCACAATGCCACACATGGTTAATGTTGGAGTTCCTCCCGTGCTTAACACTAATGAATTTTCTTCTTGGAAGTTCGATATGGAGTCTCATATTTCAGGATCTTGCACCGCTTTGTGGAGAAGCATACTCCATGGATTTCACCGTTATGATGCAAGCAACTTGACTCCAAGAGAAGATGTGGAATTTCAACTCAACAAGATTGCTCTTGTCACTATCCAAAAAGCTCTCCCAACAGAACATCTTGAACACATCCGCAGTATCAAGACCGCCAAGGAGGCTTGGGATAAACTTGACACCTTGTTACAAGGCAATGCTAGCATCCAATCATCCAAATATGATGTTGCTCTTGACAAGTCCGAGAACTTTGTTATGTTTGAAGATGAAAGTCCCTAGGAGCTATATAGAAGAGTTTTCACCCTTGGCAATCAATTAAGGGACTTTGGAAAAGAGGAAATATCCGATGAGTGGATCAAGAGGAAGTTTGTCAAGGCCATAACAACTTTCGAGAAGAACCTCTCCACTAGCATTCGAACAAGATCGGACTACAACTCCCCAACTTCATTTGTGTTCTTAGTGAGTTCATAGCCATATCCCTGTCTCACAAGAGCGGGGATGATGCTCTCGCTCGCTCAGGAGTTGGAAAGTCTTGAAACATCGCCTTTAAGTCTAAGGCGGTTGCTCGGATAGAAGAAGTGGGCGAGGATGATGAGGATGACGAGGACTATGAAGACACATACAAGGGTGCTCATAAGTGCATCTCTCTTTCCATGCATGGTTATTGGAAGAGATGGGAGGCTCACAAGGCCGGTGTTCCTAGACCTTCAAGAAACAAGATCTACAAGAAGAAGGGGAGCGACCAAGGACATGCTTCAATTGTGGAAGTGCAAATCACTTCGTCAAGGAGTGTCCGTTCGAGCCAAGAGAATAGAATGAAGGGAAGCTTGTTCGCAAGGACAAGAACAAAGCTCCACAAAACAAGAATCTTGCTAGGAGAGTCCCAAGGGCTCTATATGTTCAAGAAGGCCCCACATTGGAAACATACTACTCCGAAGATGAAGGAGAAGATAAATTCGTAGGTGTTGACCACGTCGCCATAGCTACGACTTCCTCTTCATCGGTCTGTCTATTTGATTCCCCCAATGAGAAGGCATCGATCCGACCTACATGTCTCATGGCAAAAGCCACCGCAGTAATATCTTCCACCTCCAAGTCTATTACCACTAGTTATCCCTCATTATTGGATTGTGTTGAAACATTGTTGATGATGAGGAGGACAAGAATCTAGGATCTTGGTTATGTAGTCTTGAAGGTGAAACCAAATAAAAGGTAATGGCCCTTTTGAGGCCACTTGATGATGCTAACTCTCTCATAGACGAGAAGGAGGAAATCATCATGACTTTGGAGAGTCATGGTGGTCGCCATGATAATCATGACAATGATCTTGTAAAATCTCTTTATAAAGAGAGATCCATGAGGGCCTCTCTTGAAGAGAGACTATATAGTATAGAGGAGACTTATGCTATTAGTGTTTCCAAACTTAGGAAAGATAATGAAAAATATCTTGCTTTACTTAAGATCTTTGGAGAAGAAGAGTTGAAGCTAGGAATAGCTCATGAGGAACTTGTTGAGCGTCATGAAAAACTAGAAAAGGAGTTCACGTCTTTTAAAGAAATTCATGACAAACTCACCAAGTCTCGAAATAATCTTCTAGCTCAACAATCTAATAAGAAAGTGATATCTTCATCTAATAGCATTGCTATCATGCCTGCCTCTTGCACTACGACTAATATTGTAGGAAAAGAGAAAATTCTCAATGACGCCATAAGCTCTCAAGGAGCTAAGAAAGGGAAGCAAGAACTTGGCTTTGTTGACAAGTCAAAGAAGAAATCCAAGAATGTCACATCCTCCTCTAAAAACATTGTCTTTGTGAAAGAGGGTGAGGTGACCAAGGAGAAGGAGACCAACGCCATTGTGGGTGGTGACACCTCTAGGGGGAGCATCACTCACAATGATTTCGACGGAAAATATAACCCGTCTTATGTCCTGATGAAATCTAGAGATGGTCATGTTTATGCTAAATACGTTGGTACTTCTTATAGTGATGATTATCATTGGACTATTTAGGTTCCTAAGACCCTTGTTACTAACAAAAGAGGACCCATTTAAGGATGGGTACCTAAATCAAGAAATTGATATCTTGTAGGGAAATGCTTCCAGGTCGAGTAGATGGACGGTGGATAGTGGTGCATCTCAACATATGACCGGAAGAAATGACACGATGAGTAATATTGAACCTCCATTATCTCATCTCAATTGCGTCACGATTGGTGACAACTCCGAGCTTAAAGTATTGGGACGAGGTAAGGTGGCTATCTCAAATGATTTATCGATTGAGAATGTTCTCCTTGTTGAGTCCCTTGGTTATAATTTGATGTCCGTTCTTCAACTTGCAAATTTTGGCTTTACCTCTTTATTTTATAAAGAGAATGTGATTGTCACTTGGGAAAAAACTCTTAAAGTAGCCTTTGTTGGGTTTGTCGAGAACAACATGTATGTAGTGGACTTCTTCTCTAAAGGAGACACATGTGCCACGACACGCCTAATGGCTAAAGTTGATGTGGGTTGGATTTGGCATCGCCGGTTAGCCCACACCAATATGAAGATGTTGCATGACCTTCAAAGTGGCAATTATGTTCTAGGTCTAACCAAGGCTAAGTTTGGTAAAGATCATGTGTGTAGCTCTTGTGCCTTTGGGAAGCAACATGGAGAACTTCACCCAACCAAGACTACTATCTCCACCACAAGAATTCTCGAGCTCATTCACTTAGATCTCTTTGGTCCACTATCTTATGATAGTCTCGGAGGAAAGAAGTATTGCTTGGTGATTGTGGATGATTATTCAAGATATTGTTGGGTGTATTTGTTCAAGAGGAAAAGTGAAACTCAAAAGAGAGTCATCGAGTTCATCACTCTAGTGGAGCGCCAACACAATGCTTCCATATTAGCCATCCGGAGCGATAATGGCTCAGAGGTCAAGAACTATACCATTGAGGGTTTTCTTAGTGAAGAGGGCATTTCTCATCAATATTCCACTCCTTATACCCCTCAACAAAATGGTGTTGCAGAGAGAAAGAACCGGACTTTGATGGATGCGGCAAGGACCATGATTGCGGAGTTCTCTTCTCCCTATAACTTTTGGGCCAAATCCGTCTCCACCGCATGTCATGCTACCAACCGGTTATATCTTTGCAAGATCTTGAACAAGACTCCCTATGAGATTCTCACGGGAAAGAAACCGGATGTATCTTACCTCGAGGTCTTCGGTTGCAAGTGCTTCATTCGCAATAAAGGTAAACGATTGTCAAAATTTGAGACCAAATCTTATGAGGGCATCTTTGTTGGCTATGACACAAACGCTCATGCCTATAGAGTCTACAACAAGTCCACCATACAAGTTGAAGAAGCTATAGACGTGGTGTTTGATGAGGATAACGGCTCCCAAGGGGGGCGTATAGATCATGGTGTTGTAGGAGATGCAATTCCTCCCATCTTCATAAGAATAATGGGGATTGGTGAAATAATCCCCATTGAGGGTTACCGAATGACGGAGGAAGAAGGACTATGCCCCACTCAAGTGGAGCCATTGACTACACCCATTGATGCACAAACTACTCAACAAGATGCACCAAGCCCTCAAGCTAATGGTCAAGGTCAAACAAGCAATCAAGGCCAAGCTAATGATCAAGGCCAAGCTACTCATCCTAATCATGATCAAGGTCCTATCATTGTTGAGAGAGCTCAACCTAGTGGTGATCCTTCACCCATTGTTGATCAAGGACGAGATGAAGATGGACAAGTCTCCGATGAAGAAGGTGATTCTCAAGCTATATCCAAGGAATCTTTGGAGGAGATGCTAGCTCGTAGAGAAAAGAGAAGGCTAGAGAATCCTGAACGAGTGGGTCACACGGAGGACAAGATACTTGGCCAAGTTCGTGGAAGAGTTGTCACTAGGAGGCAATTGGCGGATTTTAGCAAGGCTCATGCTTTTGTCTCCTTCATTGAACCCAAGAAGGTCTATGAAGCACTCAAAGATCAAGATTGGCTTGAAGCCATGCATGTTGAACTCAATAACTTCGAGCGCAACAAAGTGTGGAAGTTAGTGCCAAGACCCCAAGGATTGCAAGAATGTTATTGGCACCAAATGGGTGTTCAAGAACAAGCAAGACAATTATGGTATTGTCATTCGCAACAAGGCAAGATTGGTGGCTCAAGGGTTTTCTCAAGTAGAAGGTATTGACTTCGGTGAAAGCTTTGCCCCCGTAGCTCGTCTTGAATCCATTCTCATCTTACTTGCTTATGCATATCACCATAATTTCAAGTTACAACAAATGGATGTTAAGAGTGCTATCCTAAATGGTCCCATTAATGAGTTAGTATATGTCAAGAAACCTCTGGGTTTCGAGGATCCCAACCACCCCGATCATGTCTATAAACTCGATAAGGCACTCTATGGACTTAAACAAGCTCCAGGTGCGTGGTACGATCACCTTAAAGAGTTTCTAGTGGATCATGGGTTTAATATTGGTTTAATCGATCCCACCCTCTTTACCAAGACGGTTGGATGTGACTTATTAATATTCCAACTCTATGTGAATGACATCATTTTTGGGTCTACTAACACTTTCTTTAATGAGGAGTTTTGCAAGCTTATGACCGATAGGTTTGAGATGTCTATGATGGGAGAATCGGAGTTTTTCCTTGGCTTTGAAGTGAATCAACATCATGAAGGAACTTTCATCAAACAAGCCAAATACACTCAAGACATGCTCAAGAGATTCAATATGCATGATGCCAAGCCTATGAAAACTCCCATATCCACAACCACTGACTTGAAACCCGACCCCAACGGTAAAGAGGTATATCGAAAGGTATACCGCTCCATGATTGGATCTTTGCTATAACTTTGTGCATCTAGACTGGATATCATGTATAGCGAAGGTAAATGTGTAAGGTTTCAAGCCTCTCTGAGGCAAAGTCATTTGGAAGCCGTGAAACGAATCTTTCGATATTTGGTTCATACCCCAAATTTTGGTATTATGTCTCCCAAGGGTTCAAGTTTCCAGCTTATTGGGTATTCGGATGTGGATTATGCGGGAGAGAAGACGGATAGGAAGTCCACATCCGGGGTTGCCAATTCCTTGGTCGCTCCTTAGTGTGTTGGTCTTCAAAGAAGCAAAACTGCATGGCTCTCTCCACCACCGAGGCCGAGTATATCTCTGCGGCAAGTTGTTGTGCCCAATTTCTTTGGATGAGGCAAACCTTGAAGGATTATGGTATTCACTTTGACAAGGTGCCTCTTCTTTGTGACAATGAGAGTGCTATCAAGATCGCCTACAACCCCGTTCTTCATTCCAAGACGAAGCACATTGAGATCCGTCATCATTTCATTCGGGATCATGTTGAGAAGGGTGATATTGATCTCTCATATGTGTCCACCAAGGATCAACTTGCGGATATCTTCACGAAGGCCCTTGATGAACCAAGATTTCGAGCTTTGAGGAATGAACTAAATGTCATCGATTCATCCAACTTCACTTGAAACCTTGCTTACGTACCTTCATTGTATATCTTATTAGGTTTGGATGTAGGCATGGACATAAGGGGAGTGTTACTCAACTCATGAGTATACACTCCTCTTATTATGCGAAAGTCAATACTTCATTGCATATCTAGTCATTTTGTGACTCATTGTGCTTAATTTTGAGTGGTACTCTTGGCCCCAAGATACATATTCGCGGTGCCAAAGTACACACCCAAACACGATGGACATGGCCACCAACCTCCTACTCACAGAGTTGTTTTTATTTTTGGCTCTTCAACGCACATACTATTCCCCCTTGACAACTTGTGCCAGTTTGATTTTTTGATTCCTTTGTATCTTGCGAACCCGCATCGAGTAATGTCTCTCGTATGACAGTTACAATCTTCCATCCCAAGCTCCCTTTGCCCAAAAGACTATTTCTATCTGAATGTTCATGTTTTTCTGATCTCAGTGTGCTCAGACTGGGTCGGGCGGAGGCTCCTGTCAAACCACCGGAGGCTCCACTACGCCTGTCCACCGGAGCCCACCGGTACGTCCGCTGGTGCGAAATTCGCCCAGCGGATCTGTGCTGCACAACGCCTCGTGGATAGGGGGAGGAACCTCCGGTGAAACCACCGGAGGCTCCGCTACCTGCGGGTCTGCGGAATAAGATCTAGGGTGAGCAGGGTCAACAAGATCCCAATCTCATTTTCCCCCACTCGCCCTCCCTCTTCCTCCTCCAAACCACCGCCGCCTCCTACGTCTCCGCCGCCGTGAAGAGCGCTCCACCGTCGGGAATCCCTCCTCCTTGTCTTGGACCGCTCCGGGATCTCCTCCCCCCTACTTCCACCATGGATGTGGGTATGTTTGCTTTCTCTCTCCCCCATCTTGTTGATGGATGGGGAAGCATTAGGAGCCACGTGTTCTTCACATCTAGATGCGTGGATTTAGGTTTGGGAGTAGAAAATCACGAGTACGAACCCTAGAAACCTAGATTGTGAGTATTAGGCATTAATTACTTTTGTTCTTAGGGTGGATTTGTTCATGTGCCCTAACCCCTTGTTATTCATCCCTAACATTCCTCATCTCTCGGTTTCTTGGATTTGTGCGTCATATAAACTTGAACATTTACCTCCTCTTCATGCTTTTCTTGATATATCTCTTTCATAGGTGCCTCCGGTTCCAAGGGCAAGGGCACTCGTTCCAAGAGCGTGGCTAGTCGCAAGGCTCCAAGGGTTGGTGAAATTGAAGAGACTTTGGATCCTTCTTCATGATGAACATGAGAGTCCCGCAAGGCTGAAATGGAAGTGAATCAACATTTCGGCAAACATCCATGCACCATGACCGCCCACACGCGCGCGAAAATCGATCGGTCCACCTGCACATGCATGACAAGCACCCATACACATTGATCGATGGCCACACGAGACATGCACCTCCAACTATACTCACCTAGTAGATTCGATACCGAGACGCGAAAAGAGCGAGGAGAGGGAGGGACCGGAGTATAGATGGAGGTAATTAGGCCCCCCCAACAACAAGAAACTTCACCAATAATTATACGTCGAAAAAATAGGTTCACCTACCAAAAAAGGAGAATTAAATGTGTAAAATTGGAGTGGAGAGAAGGGGGAGGCGAGTGAGCAACATCCACTTGGAATGAAATGAGTGGGGGGAGAGAGAGAGGGGGGCTGCCATCTTTATGTGCACAGTGCACCTATTCTGTGGCGCACCTGCACATAATTCTGTGGCGCACTGCTGTGCTGCGCCACAGAAATGCCATATTCTGAGGCGCATCTGTCAAAATGCGCCACAGAATATGGCATTTCTGTGGCGCAGCACAGCAGTGCGCCACAGAAGTGGCATATTCTGTGGCGCACCAGGTGGCGTGCGCCATAATAATGAGGCTTCTGACACCCAGTCCACTGATTGGGGTGGGGCCCACGTTGTTTCTGTGGCGCACCTCTGGTCCATGCGCCACAAAATTGGAAATTTCCGTGGCGCACCTGTGGCCATGCGCCACAAAATTTTATTTCTATGGCGCACGCCATCTTGATGCGCCACAGATGCCATTCCATAGAATGGCATTTCGCTACTAGTGTATTCCAATGCGACAAAAAGAATATGAAATGATTATGATTGGGACTATGTCTATCAAAGTTGAGGTAACATAATAATTTAGTGATATACAAATTTTTGAGCCATGTAAATTGTTTTGGTAACAATACTTGAGCAACCTTCTTAACAAAGTGATTTTAAATGAAGAAAAAAATTTCACTATGTTTTCACTTCCCTAATTTTTTTTCACCCAGTTCACTTTTGTTTTCACCCTGTTTACTTTTGTTTTCACCTTGTTACACATGTTTTCACCAACCACAATTTTGTTTTCACCACTTCCATCTTTGTTTCCACTGGTTATTTGCATGTTGGAATGTTTTAGAACTTATGTGGAATTGGCTTTGGTTTAGTTTTCCATCATTCCATAATCATTTTTCAGGATTATAATCATTTATTAAATTCTGAAAACTACTCGAAAATAAGTTTCTCTAAAAATTCCATAAAAATATATTAAATTTCTACATTGAAAATGAGGCAGCGAGGCATCTGGGGCAATCCAGGGGGACCCACCATGCAACCACACCACCAGGGGGCCCCTGCAGCCCTAGGACGCGCCATCACATGGTGTGGCCCCTGGCCCTCCACTTGCTCTCCTTCCTGCCAAACACTCCTCTCTCCCCATCAAACTCGAAAACATTCCTCAAACCCGAGTTCTTGCTGTTCTTCCTCGCAATTTTTTGATCTCCATGCTCATCCCATCTTTGTTGCTGAAATGTGGAGCATTTGCTCGCCGTTATGTGACTCCTCCTTTTATCCAAGTACAATTTTGTTTAGTGGAGTTTTTCTTGAGTATTTTGGTACTGTAGGTGACATGTTATGTGAGTTTGCATGCTTGTTTAGTGTGAAAATAAATTATTTTTATGCATGTATAGCTCTCTTACAAGTCTCTATAGTAGTTTCCATCGTATAGTTGCTTGAAAATCAATTTTTGTGGTGCTTGTTAAAAATTTCAGAAATGGAGGGCAATGTCTACCAACTTGACCAGCAAGGATTGGAATTACATGAAGTCATGGGAGTCCACCGAGAAGAGGGTGTATTCCCCTATATCTATCCAAGCTATGAATTCAGGTATGCTGCAGGGATTCTGCAAGACTTCCAAGCTCTAATATCTAATGCAGGGTTGGAAAATTTCTTTGATGATGAACGTAGCCAACACATAAAGGTAATGATGTATGTGGTGCATGATTTAAGTTTCAGCTGGTCCTGACATAACCCCATGGTCCCCTACAAAATTTATAATAAAACTGTCAACTTGCCTTTTCATCATTTTTGTGCAGCCATCGAAGTACCACAATGGGGATCACGTGAGACGATTAGAGGGCAGCCCAAGAAATTGATGGATTTGTATAACGAAATCTTCCTAGGGGAGAAGCTTCTCCGATGAGAGTGTTAAAATTCAAAATATTCAACTTCCATCTATTCGATATTTTGCCTATTTTATTGCTAAGTGTGTTCTTTCTAGAAAAGATGCAAACAAGTTATTTGTTTATGACTTAGCTTTTATCTCAGCTGCTTTGAAACAATATAGGTCCTATAATTTTGGTTCTTTAATTGCCTTCTTTCTCGCTGCTAACCGCGAGAAGGGGGAATTGGTGGAGGTCTCATTGCCTCCCGCTTATTAGCTTTGCATGGTGTGGAGCCACACCATTTAGACATTCATTTTCCCGTAGAGAGGCTTGATCTTAACTCCATGATAAAATATAAATTTGTTTCCACCTGTGCTAACCTGAACAACTTATCCTATGAAATAACCTTTTTCAAGAAATCGGGATGGAGAGTAACTAAGTGTGATAGAGTAGTCAATTTTCCCGCACTTCCTTTGTTTAACTTTGATGTCAGGGAAAGATGGTCACTCTTAGAGAGTGAACTTGATGCATATATATAGAGGAGTATGGCTAGCATGTAGATGATGCTGGAGAGGGAGCTGAGAATGATTTCGTCCAGCCTTCTGACACTATGGGCTTTCTGTACCAACACCCTGGTTATGATTATGAGCATGCTGCTTCTTCGTCGTCATGAGCACCCGGTTAAGAAAATTCTAGGGAGACCCACCGGCTTGGAGTTTTTGCCCGCATTGGGATTGATCTCCACTTAGGCCAAAAGCCTAAGCTTGGGGGGGGGGGTATGCCGACATCACACTCATTTACAAATCATGATTTTGTCGGTTCTTTGTATATCCATGTTTTTATTTCATTCTTTTCTTTGGTTTTTGTTGTTTTTTTTTTCTTTCCAATACGCAAAAAGACCAAAAATATTTCCGTTGTTTCTCTTTATTTGTTTCTTTGGTTTATTTTATTAGTTTGCTTTGCTGTCTAGTTTTAGTTTCCTATTCGAAACATCCAAAAATATTTTGCTTTCTTTGCTTGCTTCCTTCTGTTCTTGTCTTAAATTTGAAAACCCAAAAATATTTGTTGTTGTTATTTGGTTTTGTAAAGTTTGATGTGGAGGTCAACAGTCTTCCGTGACTCCATTGGAGTTTGGTTATTATTTCATATTTTTCAAGCCACACAAGTGAAGAGAAATTATGATGATTTACGACAATTGAAGTTGTGGTGAGAGGCTGGTATGAACTCTATTTGTTTTCACTTTTGTACATATACTCATCCATGTGGACATGCTTAGTTTGTTCGTGTAAGGTATATGTTATTTAATGAATGCTTAGTAGTTCGTGCTCTCTTATGATTAGTTCTAACTTACTAATAGTAAATAAAATGCCGTATAAATCTTTGCTTGCATTGTTTTATTCATAGAAAGGTATGACACCGTGGTATCTTCCTCTGAATGATTCGCTTGAATTGACTTGGCACATGCTCAAGCATGCTAAGACTAAAAACAAAAAGTCAATTAAGCCTCGAGGATTTATTTTTCCTCAGAGTATTTGTATCACCTTTATGCCCCCGTTAATTTTATTCTATCGCAAGCATGATTATGACAGTTACTGCTCTCTTGATTGTCACTCCCGGTCTATTGCTAGCCTTCACCTATACTGAGTATGAGCTCTACTCATGCATCTAACTCCCAAAAACAAAGTTGCCAAATATGTCCACCATACCTACCTATATGTGGTATTTAACCGCCACTCCAAAGTAAATTTCTCATGTGCTACCTTTAAAACCTTCAAATTATACTTGTTTTGTGCCCCTATTTTAGCGCATGAGGACGCAGATAGAGAATCTTTATCTCACTTGTTGATTGGACTTTACACACCTGGACTAGTGGCACATCCGCTTATCCAAACACTTTAAGAGCTGGCAACATGGTGCCCAGCCCCAAAATGTGGTTATATAAATTCTTTTCGCTCATTTTCCTCTGATTTATCAGTCAAAGCATAATTGTATAAACAAAAGAATAGAGGGATGATCTACTGACCCCATGAGAAAGAACGTCCTTCAATGGGAGCCGCTCTTGTGAAGACTAGTTGGCTTGTGACGCACTGTATTGTCTGTTTGCTATTCGTTGACATAAGCATACACATACACCTCTCTCAAAATTGTTTTCAATACCTCTATTTTAATAAAATAAAAAGCTCTAGCACATGAGTTAATCCCTGCTTCCCTCTACGAATGGCCTTTCTTTTACTTTTATGTTGAGTCTTCACCTTCTAACTTTATGCACTTTATGGAGAGCATAGCTGTCATTCGTAGTGTAATGTGCTTGTCCCAGTATACAGTTAATTGTGGTATAACCTTGATGCTTTTATCTTTGATATATTTACTTCTAGTCTTCACTTGAATCTTAGAGGTGCCCTAGCATTTATGTTCTGCTACACTATTAAGGTCAAGCGAGATACCACTTTATCATATCTTATTATGAACATTGTAATCCTGCGAAAACAGAGGTATTGAAAACAATTTTTTAGAGAGGTGTATGCTTATGTCAACGAATGGTAAACAGACAATACAGTACGTCACAAGCCAACTAGACCTTACAAGAGCGGCTCCCATTGAAGGACATTCTTTCTACTGGGGTCAGTAGATCATGCCTCTTCTCTTTTGTTTACACAATTATACTTTGACTAATAAATCAGGGGCAAAAAGAGTAAAGAGAGTTTATATAACCATATTTTGCGGCTGGGCACCCTGTTGCCAGCTCTTATAGCATTTGGATAATCGGATGTGCCACTAGTCGAGGCGTGTAAAGTCCAATCTACAATTTAGATAAATATTCTCTATTTACGTCCTCATAAGCTAAAACAGGGGCACACAACAGGAATAATTTTGAAGGTTTTAATGGTAGCACATGAGAAATTTACTTTGGAGTGGCAGTTAAGTACAACATGTAGGTAGGTATGGTGGAAACATTTGGAAAACTTTGGTTTTTTGGAGTTGGATGCATGAGTAGAGCTCAAACTCAGTAAGGTGGAGGCTAGCAAAGACTGGGAGCGATAAATTAAGACAACAATAATGGCCATAATCATGCGTAGCGACAAAAACATTATTAATGAAAGCATAAACGGTATTACAAGTCAAAAACTAAATGATCATAGAGGCTATAGGTGACTAGTTTGTAGTCATAACATGGTGTAAGTATGCGCCAAGTCAACCAAATAAAGCATTCGAAGGGGATACCACATTATTATGCTTCGATGTGATAAAAACAACTCATGATTCTTTCAATGGCACATTAAACACTCTCAGATATTTGAGAAAAGTCATGCTACATCAATAACTACTAAGAATATAATTAAAATAATATCGAACATGACATGATAAAGTCTAGCCACAGTCTAAACAAGCTTCTTTTTGCACCGTTATAAGTATGAAATATTTTATTGCTTTCCCACACCAATCATTTTATTTAAACACAAAGTCTCCATATGATATATCAATGAAACAAGAGAGTAACACTAATCTACAAGAATTAACAGTTCTGAATAAGAGATGCATGAAAAATAGGAGCTAAAACGGAGTTGCAGTAGCTAGAAGAAAAACTAAGAATACGAGTATGATAAATGAAGAATACGAGTATTCATATGAAAAAGCAGAGCGTGTCTCTCTACCACACAAGAATGTTGGGTTCCAACTAAGTTTATTGCAGCAAGGAAAATAAAAGAAAACAAAACAAAAAACAAACATACGCTCCAAGTAAAGTGCATATGATGTGACCGAATAATAATATAATTTCACTAGAAGTGACCTGATAAGTTGCTGATGAAGAAGGGGATGCCTTAAGCATCCCCAAGCTTAGACACTTTTGTCTTCTTGGAATTTTCTGGGATGAATCACGGGAGCATCCCCAAGCTTAGGATTTTCACTCTTCTTGATCACATTATATCATCCTCTTCTCTTGACTATTGAAAACTTCCTTCACACCAAACTAAAAGTAATTCTCATTAGAGGGTTAGTGCACAATTAAAAACTCACATGTTCTCCATGGACACAAGCATTATTAATACTTTTGAAAAATTAGCTACAACCACTGATGTTTTATGGAGCAAATAAATCCACTCAACAAAGTAATAGAGAGAATGCAAGTAAAAAGGCAGAATCTATCAAAATCAGAACAGTCTGTAAATAAGAATTTTTTGGAGGCACTTACATTGCTCAAATCGAAAAACATAAAACTAGAAGAAGTTTCGCAAATAGCTGAGGATTAAGCTCAGAAGGAAGTGAGGAAGAGCAAACAAAGTGGAAGTGCAAGCGGGAGCAAATCAAGTAAAAGTGCAAGCGGGAAAAGATCAGACTTTCCCAAGCTCGGACAACAGGCCAAACAATCGATCCCACCCCTCAAGGTGTTACCCGAAAATGTTCCCCCGCTGCCAGGGCAGCCAATAAATATGGCAGAAGCTCCGAAGTGGGCGGACGATATGGGTGTGAGTGTTGCTGACTTGCTAGTGTCCCAAGACGACAAGTTACCCAAGGCTGATGTAGCCCCTAAGCCTACATATGTCCTAGGGACAGGAGCCTTTGGTCAGCAAAGAGAAATTGCAACAGCCACCAACACATATGCATAATTTGCATGAATGGTACTTGCGAGCCAACAGAAGAATGATCGTGGCGAAAGTCCCACAGGAGTACTACTTCCCACCCAACGAGATTCATGTCAAATTTGAAGAACTCTTCCAGATGTACAATTTCGAAGCCCTCGACAAATCTCTCATGAGTTGATATTGTGAGTAAGTTATTGAATTCATTGTCTACATATAATTTGTTCACCTATTTCAGTTGTTTAGTTCATTGCATGTAATTATCCTCATTATATCCTTTCATACTCTATTATGCAGAATGAAGATCCTGGTCGATAAAAGTAGGAAGATCTTTAATGTTGGGTTCATTGACCCTGATAAAGTACATATAAAGACGCTAACGATCTATCCCGACGAGACGGCAGGAAACATTCTAAGGTATCTAACGAAGCAACATTTCCGTGACCACATACTGTTTCCTTACAACTTCAGGTGAGGGTCTTACTCTGTTGTGTCCATTCACTTTTCCTCACTTGATGTTAAGTGTAACTGAGTTACTGACGTATATATAAACGTGTGCAACTTCCACTATATTCTGCTAGACATTCGAATTGATAAGGGAAGAGTTGAAGTCTTTGTCCCATTAATGAGAAACATGGAAGAGTTCCGCAGCATGCATGACATGCTCTAGAGGTAATTTCAATCATTCTCGCGCTATATCGGCCTCTTCCGATGAATTTCTGAGATATCAAGCAATGAATAACTCATTCAATCATTTTCCTTGATGGGCAGGATTTGGAAGCGGTTCATGAGTGTGACTGAGGGTATCTCTCACGAGGAGCTTACGTTTAAGAGGGTCTCGGTAAGTAGTACGAGATAGGGCCGCACATATCTTTACTTCTTGTTTTTCAATACAATTATGATGCTAAATTATTTTTTAATTGAATTTTATTCTCGTAAAGTGCGCACATCAACCACGGGGAACGCATCTATGTGGATACTACGTTTGCGAGTTCATTCGCCCCTGAGCACAAAGATTATAGAGTCGACGTAATAAATACATTCACAAACTTATTTTATCACCATCACTTTTTGTTATCATGATTGATATTCATATTGATCTCCTTTTCTTATATAGTTCAAGGCCATGTGGGATAGACTCCTACCAGAGCAATGCCTAATAGGAATTGCATTGGAGCTGACGGGTTTTATGATGACATATATGGTAGAGGACGCCAGACTATTTAGTGTAAATAGTCGCTCCTACTGATAATCACCGTGTAATAAAATAGACGGGCTCTAGTCCCGGTAATTGTGCTCTCCATGTAATTATCAAAACTATATATATTTGTATGCTTCATCGTAGACAAGTTATCTTATATATTCACGAACGGGTACGATATATATGTAGTAGCGCAAAAATATACTAAAACTATTTTGAAATGAAGAAAGAAATAAATAAAAGAAATCAAAATGAATTCTCTGCCGCGGCATAGAAAGTGCCCAAATTTCTACCGCGGCAGAGAATTAATAGTCGCGACACGTTATACGAACCGGGACAAAAGGGGTGCCCCCAACGTGCTCCCCGGTGGCCATATGGAGGGCCATTGGTCCCGGCTGGTAATAGGGTCGGGGCTAAAGGTTGGGCCTTTAGTCCCGCTTGGCATGTCCTGATTGTCCAACCGGTACTAAAACCCCTCACGGTCTGCGACAATAAGCCTGTCTCCACTGGTGTAAGTTTTCACTTAACTGATGGCATGTGGGTAATTTTCTTATAGTGAACAGCTCAACATTGGAACAATTTTGTCGGTTGGATATATGTGCATAGTTTGACGTGTGAGATTCATTGTAAGTTTGCTCTTTTTAATAGTAGTTTAGATTAAGATGTTCTAACAAAAGTGTGCTAAATAAGTAAAACTTATATTACCTTAGTATTTGTTGGTGAATATCTTACATGGTTAATACCATGCATGGCGTGTTCGTGTCACCGCGCGAAAACATAGTAGTGTATATCCATGACTACACCTAAACCATCACCATCTAGATGTGCATCCTGGAATAAAGTGAACATGAGACGCAAGCTAAGATTTTGCGTTTTCATCCTCAGCAGCAACCCATGCTGACATGGCGTACATAACCCGCCCCTTCCACCCCAAGAGCAACCACCGGTGATCCACATCTATGACGACGTCTTTGTGGTAGTGGTTCTTAGCCTTATCCAGCACAACCTTAACAACGTCTGGATTCAATGGAAGCTGCCTCAGTCCTGCTTTGTAGCTTCGCACCTGCCATTGCCTATAAGTCTCTGGGCGATCCACCCGATCAGCACCCTCACAAGCGATGACATTGAGGACAGACGGGCCCAATATATCCCGCTCGATGATCTGCCGCTCGTCGTTGTCACGGGGAATGATGGCATCGAGCATGTCGAACTGCGTCGAATAGAAGAAGAGCGCCTCCCGGAACCGCGTCATGAAGAAGGGCGCGCCATAGGCCCCGTTCACCACGCACTCGATAAACACATGAGGTCGCATATTCCGAATATTGCCGAGGACCATGTCTCTAGGGCTTGGGCTGTCCTGCTCGTCACTCTCTTCCATCAAGGTGCTAAGACCGCACTCGGTACAGACAACGACAAGCACCTCGTCCGGGTCAATGTTTAGGTCCTCCCCACAGAGAGTCTCCCACTTTGCTGCAATGCCGTGGAACTTGAATGGAAGGCCAAACTCGCGGGCACAATTGCTAAGCCGGCGGCGAGTTTCCTCCATCTGGAAGGCCGGGCGGAGTCCAGGATGTGGAAGGTCAATGCCAGTGAACCTCACCGCCGGTGGCCCGCCTTCCCTACTCGCCAGCCACTTGAACAAGCCTGCCCACCTAAACCCATATTGCACATTGTAGTCCACGATGTGCAAGCGGCTCTTCCCCTCCATGGCGTTGATGATGGTCTTGCCCACGAAAGCCATGTTCACCTTCATGAAACTGCTCGCTGCCATGTACAGCTTGTAGGCCTTGAGGTGGTCCACGACCGAGATGCTCTTGAATTGGTAGTAGACCTGACTCCCCGTACCTGCGAGGCGCGCTTCCAGTCCCTGGGCGAAACAACACGCCAGCCTCTGCATGGCATCCCCCTTGGGAGAGGAGTGCTCCTGTATCTGCCTCAGCAGATCGTCTGAAGCTCGACGGTCGCCGTTGGCCACCGCCTGGGCGCAGTGGATGAGCATGGTGCGGAGGTCCACCACCTCGAGCCCCGTGGCCTTCCTGGTCCTCTTCTCGGCATCGGTGCCCATGGCGATGCGCAGGTCCTCCATCCCGTTCAGGCAGATCTCGTACCCGCGGAGCATTACTTGGTCGACCATCTCGCGCGCCCATATTTCCTCCTGCTTCCAGCTCATCAGCTTGCTATTCCTGTTGTCGGTCTCCGCCGTCTCCAAGTCTTCCATACCGTGCTGCCTCTTCTTGCCATTGCCGAACATCAAGCTGCAGGTTCTGAATACGTCCGGCGGCACCTCCTTCACTTGGCTTCCAGCGGAGAGGTCGAGGGTGTTGCCGGTGGGCAAGAACTTGTTGGCCTCCTCCATGCCCTTGCGAAACGCCATGTTGAGCATGGCCATGTCGCTGTCGGTCTGGTCATCGAAGAAGGCCGAGACCAACACGTCTTGGCTACTCTTCCGGTGGGTGGTGGCAAAGGGATCTTTGCGCTTGTCCTGCTCGAAATATCCGGCTGTGCACGGCGTGGACTGGAGAAGCTCGACTGGGTCGTAAGTCCAGGTTGGACTGGCGGGGGCGACGGTGTCGTCGTCGTCGGAGCTGGGGTAGCCGGAGACGATCTGCTCGAACGGGTGCTGGGCGGAGAGGATGGCGGGGTGGTCGGGGTACTGGCGGAAGAAGTCGTCGTGGATGTCCTCCTCCATGAGCATGCGCGAGATGAAGTCGAGGCCGAGTTGGTCGGGCGGCAGCGGCTGCGTGGGCGTGGGCGGTAGGTTTAGGAAGAGGGACGGGGAGAAGGGCTCCGTGTCGCCCATGGTCGACGGAGGCGACCAGCTGACGAGCAGCGATGTTGTGGGGAGGGAGCCATGGACATGGACTGGATATTATAATGAATGGAGATCCAGATGAGCCTAAAAAACGAAACGTATTTTGCCTACTGCGACGCCGACCGACGAGACGCAGACGGGACCGTCGACGGACCACCGCGAGCGAGCGAGGGGAAGGTTCCGGGAAGGAGGCGGATGCGACCTGCGGCGCCGCTTCCTGCTGGCCCATGTGTGCCGTCAACATCGTTCGAGAAGTAAAATGCGGCTGCTCATCTCGATCTCAGTCTCAACTGGTCGAGCTCAGCTGTGTACGTCCCTGTACAAGACTGTCACAGTCAAGGAAAGCCGCCACGGTTGACTCCCTACGTGTGCATATGAGAATGGAAAAGCCCCAAATTAACCTCAGAAATATTTGCTTGTTCAACGGATGATTCAGCGAGGACTGGACTGGCCCATGCCACAAGGCTCAACCCAGTTGCTCCATTCTTTCTCCGAGGCAGCCGACAAGTTCAAGTGCATGCCGGCGATCGGAGAAGGGAAACGTCATGCTTAAGGGGAGAAGCCAGGTCAGAAGAGCATTGGGGACATCTTCGCATCAATGGTGCCTTTTTTTTGGGGGGGGGGGGGGGCACAAAACATGGAGTCTCCTTGAGCAATACTTGAAAGTGGCTTGTCTGTAGCTTAAGGGGAGGATAAGATAGTTTCCCGGCATATCATTTCCAAGACGAGACGAAAAGCGACGGATAAGTCAAAAAAAAAATAAAAAAATCCCCATCAACTTCCCTTTTTCGAACCCTCGGAAGCTACCTTTCAACCCGGACGTAACCAGGAAAATCTCATCTTTATTCTTTTATGTATCTTTCACTTTTAAGTATATAGCTAGCAATAGACAGGAACGCTCCTATACACGGCTACCCGTGGCCACGGTGAGGCACCCTCGCGCATCCAGGGAAGGCCCAACACGACCATGTTTTGCTCTGCACTGTGTCTCGCTCTCAGTGTCGGAATTCGACCGTGCCGACGGGTGACCGTCATCTAGCACAACCCAGCAATAGATATTTTTGTCGCAATATATGAATACTTGGCATATCCAACTCCATTAAAAGTTTCTGGGAGGACATGTGGCTTGGAAACACTTCCCTTGCAGCCCAATATCCAACTCTTTATGACATTGTTAGGCATAAAAATACCTTAATTACTGAGGTTCTTAATCATGAGCATCCTAATATTCAGTTTAGACGGAATCTGGTTGGTAACACGTGGACCGCCTGGTTAAATTTGGTAGATGAACTCATGGGAGTAACTCTTCCAAATGCTCCAGATGGAAATTAACGCCAACGGGTTTATTTTCTGTCAAATCGTTTTATTCAGATTTCATGAATGGTTCCATAGCTAGTTTACGATCTAACCTTTGGAAATTGAAGGTGCCTCTTAAAGTAAATTTTTTCATGTAGTTTCTTTCTAGAAAGGAACTATTGAGAAAAGATAATCTTGCTAGGAGGAAGTGGAGTGGTTGCACTAAGTGTGTCTTTTGTGGCTCACAGGAGACGGTTCAACATCTTTTTTTGGATTGTGATTTTGTTAAAAATAATTGGCGTCTCTTTCACTTTACTTTTAGTATTACATCGCCGTCTTCTATTCAGCATTTATTCGGGAATTGGTTAAGTGGGCTGGACAAACATTCTAAAGCAGTTATACGCATATGAGTATGTGCTTTTTTGTGGGCGGTTTGGAATAGCCGTAATGGGGTGGTGTTTAACAATGAGGTGGCGGGGAATTTTCTGCAGGTAGTCCATCGAGCTATATATTGGATCAATCTGTGGTCCAATCTGGTTCCTTCGGAGCAACACATCGTTTGGATACTGGATGCAATCGGCTGATGGCGGTCGTTCGGGCTATCTTCAACCAGGCTGGCTGGTTGCGCACTAGAAGACTAGATTATGGCTGATTGCGTTGTTTCGTTTTTCCGTTGGCTGATTCTTGTAGCACCGTTATCGGACCCGTGAGTTTGTTTACGTGGTCATGTTTGTATTTTGAGATGCTTAACTTTTATCTTAATATAAATAAGTTGTATGCATCAACCTGATGCAGAGGCTGGGTTGACTCGTTAAAAAAATGAATACTTGGCATATGAAGTGTGAAAATTAATGAAACATAATTAATACTAGACGGATAGGCGCGCTTCGCCGCGCCGCCTACATGACGTTATCAGACGGTGTGATGCATATAGCTATTAAATAACAAAGTATGAACTGTAGATCGCCCTAATATATTTCATCTATCCAAACTTTTGGATTCCCGCATCTAGCATCAATCGAAACTGTCCAATAATTGACTGAGTATGCAAAGTAAAACCAGCCACCGAAACTGTCCAATAATTGATCGAGTATGCAAAGTAAAACCAGCCGCTCATCATGAATGGAGTTGAACATCACCCAAACTCATTCCCTAATTGTTGATTTCTTTGAAAAGTATTTGGTGAAAAACTGGTCTCATTTTTCATCTCAAAGTCAATAAATTGTGTCAATTACCATCATGCATAGTTCGAGGTACCGTCCATTGAAGATCTCAAAATTTTCATATAACCCGTCAACTGGCGGCATGTTCAACATGGAGGATTTAGGGACAAATACTTTTCCCATTCTTGGGGCACTATTCCTTACTGTTGGCACAAGCCAGTGTTTTCTCCCAAGTAATTTGGAGACGTATTCCATGTTACCAACCAACAAATTATGGCAAACACGACTCAAAGACACTTGTCATTTATCACTTGAGTTACAGTAGGTGTTGGTCCATTATAAGATCTGCTTGTCATGTCTACGACAGAGCATACAATAAAAGCCAAATTTCTCACAAATTTTTACTAACTCAGCTTCGTCACCACATGTTTTTTAGCCAAACCAGTAGCTGTCACGTATCATAGTACATGAATAAGCTTATCAGAAGCAGGATACCACAACATAATGTCGAGCCTGGGGGACAAAATAATATGTTTGTACCCACTACAACACCTTTTATTCAAGATCCTTTGATAACTTCTCAACAACCAGGTGTGGAGTAGATACCTGACCTTTGAAAACCCAACTTGGTATTAAGGAGGCACCACACTTGTACAATACGTAGTCCAAGAAGAAAGGACTTGTTTCCAATAACAATGAGCAACTCCCGGAGGCCTGTATAAAGACAAAACAATTATGATTTGTTAGACTTTGCAATGACCTCCTTGATGTTAAGCTGCTGCCAAGGGTAATTCTATTTGAAAGTTACTGAAAGTTCCCTACAGGCTCACCTATACACCCAGCCAAGTACTTCTGCCATTTCCACAAAAGAAAGAAGAAAATTATTCCCTAGCTTAGAAGGCTGCATTGCTAGTTCCTGATAGCCAATGTGAAGGGCATCAAACTTCCGCCAATGTGAAGGGCATCAAACTTCCGCAAGGCGACCATCCGATCAGAAATGTACATGTGCAGTTGTGCACTGAAAATTCAGTGTAAATGTACTAATAGATGAAACAAAAAGCTATGCAGATCTGAAGGACAACACTGATCAGTGCAACATAAGGTCATAAAAAGCGTGGAAATGGTGATCTAGCAACACAGAAGCAATAAGAAAACATCCATGACAATGCTTAACCCAGCAATAGCAGGTGTAAAAAACTAAAGCACTACAGAAATATTCCAAATGCAAGTGCGAGCGTTCATAGTATGTTCATGTGTTCTATTAGCAGAAACAACCAAGCATGAACAATGCATATAATCAGAAATCAGAACCAGCAAGTGAAATATTAGGTAGATGAAACCATAATCATCCGCTATTAGGTAGAATTTGCTGGTACAGAAGGAGCAACGCTTCAGACTAATTGTTACATGCTTCGAGAAACAACCAAGCATGAACGATGCATATAATCAGAAATCCGAACCAGCCAATGAAATATTGACCCACTTCCCACGGCCCAACATGATTGATACAAAGGGCATCCCAGTTTCCCTGGCCAGCCATTGGCTTTGAGGTCTGCCGCAACTTGAATGCGCGCTCTACGGCACATCCACACAAAAAAAATAATAGGCATATAGGATTTCTAAAGCTTCATGATGCAAGTGTCTCTCACACAAGGATCAAGGATCAAGTCATACATGGACTTTGTTGACTAAGTTTCAGTTTTGCTAACAAATCAAAACCAAACATCAGGACTATTGGATAGCCGAACCTTTTGAAGCACACCGTTCAATTCTTCCCATTCTAACAATTCTCTAGGACCAAAAGAGAGTCTAAAACTTAGGCTAATGTCACCCGAGCCTAAGACATTTTTGAAAGAAATATTATGGTCGTCGCAAAGGCTGCAGATCACCGGGAATTGGACACCCAAAAGAATCAAGCCCAACCAGACATCCTGCCAAAAATTTATCTTCTGCCCATCACCAACGTGATAGAAAATTTCCCGTTTAACCCAATGCTTGATAGCACTTAGTACTTTCCAGAACCGGAAAATCTCCCCTCCCCATATACTTCTTTCTCAGAATTAGACAGCTCAAATCCTGGTCATCTCTTTCTAGTTTAATGGTCCATTTTGCCAGCAGCGAACTGCTCTCTTCAAAACCCAAACCCTCAAATCCTTGGGTCTACAGAGATCAACCCGCCGCACCATAAGATATTTGTGCTGCCCCGCACCGCCCTCCCAATAAAATTTAGCACGAGTCATATCAACTTGGTGATCAATGCCATCTGGGAGTAAATAGAAACCCATAATGCATGTAGGGACATTACTAAGACACGGGTCCATCAAAACCCCCGACCCCCCACCCACCCCAAAGACACAGATCGCCAATTCCCTAGCTTCCTTTGGATATTTGTCTGCACAAAATCCAAATCCGAAATAGGTGATTTCCTATCCGAGATGGGCACCATTAGGTACTTCAAAGGGAACACACCAATATCATAATTGAAGAGGTTAGCTACCCTGGAGAGAATCAATCCAATATCTAAACTATCGGGTATACATTGCAGCTAGTGTACGCAATACATATTAAGTATGTACATTTTTACAAAAATACACCAAAAGTGGTAAGATATCCTGAAGCAAGTAGACATGACCATGCTAGTCGCATGCAGACCGTTGAGCACAGCAATCCCCGATGGAGCAGCTCCGCTCGATCATGCATATATGAGATGAAATGAATAAAAAAAAAAATATCAACTGTAGACTACCCACCAAACAATGCTAGAAGTAAACAAGGATTCACAATGCCAATGATAAGCCATTGTCTTAAAAGGGAATTTTTCATTGTCTTAAAATCTGTCACACAATGCCAATGATGAGCCGTTAAAACTTTTGCTCCTTTCCTTTGGAATCTGTCTTCCATTGAACCTGTTAACCTTCATCTTATCAAATTACCATAGATGTGAAAAAACAGCAACACATTTTTTTAGGGTTATTAGTCGAGGGTGAAGAACCCGATCTTTGTCCGTTGTGTGTAGGCTCAGTTGGCAGCCGATCTACTGCAACCTCTCTGTGTTGAGGGCACGAAAATGCACCTCACCGACGTCTCTTTAAACATTGATAAAAATTTAAAGCTGGCAGTTGCAATAAAAGGAGCATAATTTAACTCAACATAAATATGTTCTTATGAGAGATTAGCACTATTTTACACAAATCTGAAAATAAATAAAAGAAAATTGTGTAGGATTTTGACACTTTCTCTTGTCCTACAAATTACACCTCACAAACTAAAATTTGAAGTACTACTTTTTCATCTGTTTGTTCATACAAAATTTATAAAGGTAATTTGGATTAATATATGTTAAACAAAAATATCATACAATCACAAGGGTGAGGGTTCTGGCATTGCATTTGCATTATAGTTATAGACACACGAGTGAGGGTTCTACCCATTAACTCATCATTGAGAACATGAATATAAAAACGGCAGCACTGCATTTGCATTATAGTTATAGATATGGAAATTGTGTCCTATGTATCCAAAAAGGGATCCTTCAGAAGTTAAGAACAGAAAAGAATATAGACCGATATTTACTACCGCTCTACTCTAGTTTTAGTGGAGCAGCTCATAGTTGTTAGTGCGCATATCTTACACCCTGGTTGAGATGAATTGCAGGTAAACTGTCAAGGAGCTAAATAAGTTTCTTTGCGTAACAAATATATCACAAAACTTAGCCGACTATCAGAATCTAGACAATATATAAGAATAAAACGTGGCAATACTGCATTAGTGATAACTAATTTGACATGACATCATCTGCGGAAACCAATTAAATATGCCTGAAGAAAGAACAAATATCAATGGTAAATAGAAATATTCATATGTTTTAATCCCCAGAAACATCAACAAAGATCATAGGTTAACGCCTTCCACGAGGATTGAACAATGAAACTACAGAGTCTGACACAATAAGAAAAAGACTCACGTATTCAAAAGTAATGAATCATTGGTAAAAGAAAATTCTAGCTTTCGATATGCAACAACTCCATCTTTTCATTTCTATTGGTGAATATCCGCTACCCATCACCAAAGCAGCCTATATGTACCAATTACTCAAGAAGCAACCCCAGTCATCAGTGCATTTCTAAGAACAACACTGGACCAATCATGAATTTTTGTAGGTAATTGTCCAACCATGGCTAAGCAAAAGCAAAACCTAACTACTATTTTGACTGAAGTCAAAAGGAATTATCTTGTGGCAGTCCTTACACTGCTTATACATCCTGTCCATAAACCACATCTTATACATGGAAACAGAGAAGAGCACCATGGTCGCGCATTTACCTGCTACGCCAAAAATCTCAACTAAACATGAGGTTTTTTTCATACCATTGGCCATGAATCTAAATCAGATTTGCAATATATGGTGCCAAGGGCAAGTACTTCAGAAGATTTATCTCCTAATGCGGGACAATGCAAACAAGAGGTTTTATCAGCACCTAAAGATACATCAACTAAAATTGCAGACGCAGTTCAGGCTTCGGAAGACTTATTGCCTGAAAGCTCACATGGTTCCCCGATGACACAAAAATTGTGCCTCCTTGAAAACAAATTGAGTAAGAAAAATCAGAAGGATAAAGGGTATTCGTCGAGGCTGGACCGCTGGGCTTGAAGAAGATGCGGACAAAATATGTCTATGTGGAAATAAGGAGGCAGAGACAGATAAAATCATAAAAGTACCTTGGCAAGGAGTTTTTCATTATCGGTTAGGAAAGCCTGCAACAACAATGCTATCCGGTGGTCTCTTCCCTCTCGTAGAACTCCATGTTCTCCGGCATCAGCAGTTGCACCGACGAACCGTGCGCCGACAGCTGCATGGTCTTCCTGTTTGTTGCAATGATGCTTCCGTCAAGGCATCAACCGATCTAGACATGACCAATAGCGGCACCAGATTCCGTCGTGCCTCATCCAGATTTAAAGCCACGATACCCCCATATCTGAACATGACCATGGCACGCCGAATCGGGCTGATATCCGCCACGAGCAGCAACGATGGCAGCCACCAGCCAGCCGAAGCAGCAGAAGACAACAGATACCCAGCATGAACATCAGGAGCGCTCGTCACCAATAGAGAAGCCAACGCCCCCAAACAATGCGGTGGCGACGCGCCGGCGACGGGGAAGACGAAGTGGCGATGGCGGTAGTGGTGGCTCGCCGTGAAGCGTAAGTGGTGGCGTCAGGGATCCTTTGGTTAACGGCAGCAGCTACCACGAGGAAGACCGGCCTCGACGGCGTCCGCTGCCGACGATGCGGAGGCCAGGGCGAAGACCTCGATGGGGCCGTCCATGGCTTCGAGAGGAGCAAGCGTGGACGGAGAGCTCGAGGAGGAGGCGAGCGCTGGTGGGAAGCGGTCGGTGGCGGCGGGTCTTGGCCACGCCGGAAACGGGGAAGATGCAGTGGTGGGGAACGGTTTTAGCCAGGAAGGAATAGGAGATGCATCGATTAGCAATATGCTCTTGAACAGCTGTACCACACCGTCCACACGCGCAACAAAACAAAAACTGACCCACGTACAGAAGCACAGGAAAAAAAGCCCCACTTCCAGTGACCCCGAACGCGGCAGATGCCCTGAGAGCGCTGGCTTTCAACGGAGATTACAGCTAAAGAGTATTTGCTACTGGCTGATCGATGCATGTTCTTGATATATGCATGGGTTTTAGCTGGGAGGAACGTTCGCGCTAGGTAGGAGTAGTCTCGGAGCAGAGCACTAGTGGACTGCAGCCCTTTTGCCACGGTTGGGGGGGGGGGGGGGGGGCGGTCCTTATGCACCGGCTGCCCAACCGGGTTTTTTCAAATCCGGGCTAAAGCCTCCCTAATGACCCGGTGGGCTCTGCTCAGCGAGCCGGCGGCGCCCTTTTATCCCGGTTGGTAACACCAACCGGGCAAAAGGTTCTCTGTTTTTTTTCCTGTTTTCCTGTTCTCTGCAAAAGATTAGAAATTCTATTTTTCTTCAAGAGCATTACTTTAAGTGCACTAAAAAATCAATGATCTTTCAAATAATAAACATTTATAGTAAGAAAGATGCCAAATTGTCGAACAAAAACACAGATGAAAACCAACAATAACATAAACATGGTCGACTACGAATACAAATATTGTTCGACACGATGACATAATTAAACATAGTACGACATAAACCCGAAGACATAGTCCGACGATATCGCTAAAAAAAAGAACATGTGACTGGACACCAATAGCGATACACTGCTCGGCATACTACGCCTCTGCGTCGGAGGCAGACTTGCCGGAGCTAGACTCGTCAACCTCGGTATCGGATCTACTGTCATCCGAGCTATCCTGGCAGCAACGGGGGCGGACTAGGGTGCCGTCAAAAATCTTCACCTCCAGCACGTCCACCTCCTCGTCGTTGATGTACCTGAATGTGAGCACTCATGGCGCAGGTAGAGGTCCTCGCCACGTCGCTGCAGGAACACCTGAACGGACCCGTTGTGACAGCCCTCCAACTGGAGGCTGAACCTAAAGGGCCCGTTGCGCTCGAGGAGGATCTCCGATATCCGCTGTGGCAGATGAAGCTTGTTCCGCAGTGGGAGGAACAGGTGGACGTAGAACTCCGGTAGCCGGAAACCGTCATCCTCCTCCTCCTCCTCCGCTGCCGCCGCAGCCTCCTCCACCGCAGCAACATCACCGCGCCGTGCTCCGCGTGCTACCAGCCGTGCTCCGCGTTCACGCCTACGCCCACGAGCTGGAGGCGCCGCTTCCTCCTCCTTGATGGCTACGCCACCACCACGTCCACGCGATCCACGTGGACGTCCACCACGTGGTACGATTGTGTTTTCTTCGATGGGGACGGCACGCCCACCGCCAACACGCGGACTGCGTCGCAGTGGAGTTCTCGTCATGGCTACAAAAATTTATAACATCATAAGTTGCAAACTAATAGTAACTAGTTCAACTAGTTAATGATGATGCCTAGGTAACATCCAAGATTGCAATAATAATAAAATGAAAACCTAATTAAAGTAACTAGTTCAACCAGAGTTTCAAATATATACTATATATTGCTAGATAAACTAACTAACACTAATACTAACACTAATATTCATACTTATATTACCTAATACACTAACACTAATACTATTTTTACTAACACTAGCTAATACTAACAGTACCATATTACTAACAGTGCTAATATCAATCTAACACTAATACTAATACTAAACTAACAATGTAATTAAATTAACTAAAAAAATTGTACAATAGGTGTGGAGGACCGGGGCACGGCCGGTGGCGATCTCACCTCGAGGAGGAGGGAACGGCGGCGAGGAGGCGACGAGGGCTTGGGCGCGGAGGAGGCAAGGAGGCCGCCGGCGATCTCACCTCGGGCGGAGGCGCGGAGGAGGGGGTTGGGCGCGGAGGAGCACGGGCGCGCGCGAAGAGGAGGCGACGTGCGGCGGCGAGGATCCCCAGCGGCGAAATCGGGCAGCCGCACGGCGTCGCTATGGATTTTGGCGCCGGGGGACTTAGCGATAATTGCGGGTTTGCCCAGGGCGGAGCAACCGCCTGGGGCTATATAGGTTGAGGTCTTTTACCGCGGTTGTTAACAGGAACCGGGGCAAAAGGGGGGAGTTGAGCCATCGTTTTCCCGCGAATCTCCCCACCTTTTTCCCTGGTTCGTGTTACCAACCGGGGTAAAAGACCCAAAATTTCTTTTTTTTTTCTGCTGCCATTTTTCAAATACATTTCAAATGGTTTTGAATTTGGAGAAACTTTCAATACAAAAAGTGTTTAAAATTGCGTAAACATTTCAAATAAATTTTCTGTTTTAGAAAATAATTATTCTAACTATTTAAACTAGTAACAATTTTTGAATTTTCAAACATTTTAAAAAACCTAGTTTATGAATGGTTTTGAATTTGGAGAAACTTTCAATATGAAAAATGCTTAAAATTGCATAAACATTTCAAATACATTTTCTATTTTAGAAAATAATTATTCTAACTATTTAAACTAGTAACAGCTTTTGAATTTTCAAACATTTTAAAAAACCTAGTTTATGAATAGTTTTGAATTTGGAGAAACTTTCTATATGAAAAGTGTTTAAAATTGCATAAAGATTTCAAATACATTTTCTGTTTTAGAAAATAATTATTCTAACTATTTAAACTAGTCATAATTTTTGAATTTTCAAACATTTTAAAAAACCTAGTTTATGAATGGTTTTAAATTTAGAGAAACTTTCTATATGAAAAGTGTTTAAAATTGCATAAACATTTCAAATACATTTTCTTTTTTGACTATTATTCTAACTATTTAAACTAGTAACAATTTTTAAAACGCCATGCAAGTGCGACCCACAACATGAAGAAGAAGAGGAAGAGATCTGCAATGTTTTCACACATGATATCTGTAATCTGCAATGTTTGATACATTATTACAAAAAAGTCTAGCAATATTACATGAACCATGAAGGTTTAATACGTTATCCCCAACTAGTGTCTTCATTAGTGTTTGTTTTTCTGTCGTAGCCATGGAGCATCTTCATTATTTAACGCGATGCTTGGCTCAGTTTTCACTGTGAAGGGCGGAATTTCTTCAAAGTTTTTATAATCTTCTGACATTCCTGTCTTGTCCTCCACTCCCACGATGTTTCTTTTACCTGAAATAACTATGTGGCACTTCGGCTCATGGCATGATGTACTAGAATTCTTATCTTTTCTTTTCCTCGGTTGGGTGATGCTTGCGATGGCTACAGAAAATTCCTTGCAACACCTTGATGGTGCTAGGAATCCCTGTTACTATGGATGGTGTGTAGCGAACCCCGAGAGGAGGGTGTGATGAGCAAGCGGTAAGAATTTTCCTCAGTTAAGAACCAAGGTTATCAATCCAGTAAGAGGAAGAGGATATTTGGAAGGTTCATGCCACTAATGGTGGTGATGGCGCCTCACCGGTGTCAGCAACAACGCGGAACCTGCACACAACACCACCAAAATATTTTGTCCCAACGGTACAGTGAGGTTGTTCATTTTACCGGTCTTGCTAAAAACAAAGATTAGACGTATAGTGTGGAAAATGGTGTATGCTTGGAGTAAGTAAAGAAAGCAGGAAATTGTACATGTTTGTTTAACAATGTACGAAAATGGACTAGGGTTCATAGGTTCACTTGTGGTGTCTCTCCATAAAAGATAGCATGCTGGCTGAACAAATTACAGCTGGGGAATTAACAAATAAAGGTTGCACCGTAGTGCACATTCCTTACATCATGACTACTATGATATTTAGTGCGGGCATTGACGAGGGGATGACTCCTGGACCTGTCGGGTGAGGCTAACCGGTCCAAGGCCCAAGATCTAAGCCCAAAGGGAGATGTCATCGACAGTTCTAGAAGGCCCAATCAAAGCCCACCCGCAAAGCCTTGCGGGTCAAGGAAGGGAACTTGTAACCGACCTAAGGCTAGGGTTTGTAACCCCCCAGGTGCGGTTTGAGACCTGGCCACCAATGTAAGGCCAGGAGAACCACCGGGAGAGGGAGGAAGCAATATCGCACAACCAAAGCCTTGAGATTCAGATCATACTCTCGACTCGAGAACCCCCCCATTGTAACCAATCTATTGATAATACAGATCGACAGAAGAAGGAGTAAGGGTTTTACCTCTACGAGCGCCCCAAACTTGGGTAAATCGTGCCCCTGTTAGCCGATGATTGTCACCAGCGCCTACACGTTCTCCTAATCAAAACCCTATCGATTCACCCGAGGGACTTGTTCAGATGCATATTCGACAATTGGCGCCGTCTATGGGAACAGCGGGCGCTGGATCTACGGCATCTTCGGCCTCATCATCGCCAACCTTCAGCTGGAGCCCCGGAACCTCGATTTCAGCAGATTCGATCCTATTCGGATCGATCATCGTCGCGCCCCACTCGCCGGAATCACGCCCGGTGTTCAGCGGATTGGAGAAAAGCGTCACCATGACGTTCGGGAGCCTCCACTTCCACGCCAACAAAGCGGGAATCCTGCACTTCTCTGAGCAGACTAATCTCGAAGGATCAGACTCCGAATCGGTCTCGAGCCCGGCAACTTTCGACTTACTGCCCAATTATGCTAGTCACGATCTAGCACCCAGCGACTGATCTGTCCGTCCCAGCACTCGTGATTTCCTTACCATCGCTGCTGAGGAGCCTTCTCGGGTCGGCAAGGCTTGCCAACCTACGCCTGGTACTTGCGGGACATATCTGGCCCAGGTCTGCATGGCAGGATCAGCTGATCCACCCGAAGAAACTGAAGACAGCCTGAGGGAACGAGAGCTCGTCAAAGTGTCGCGAGCAGCCTGGCTCAAGGCAAAAACGGCCATACATTTAGGCCAGCCGATTGAAGAAGGAGCCCCTCAAAAAGATCTAACCGCATACCGCTATCATCGAGTGAAAGCGGCGACGCTAATCAAAGAAGCTCGCAAGAATCTGGACGAGCGGAAAAAGCTGGCGGACGAATCAAGCCAACGTCGTGTGGCGCTCTCCAAAACACACTCAGCAGGAAACCATCCCGCGAAGAAAAGATATGTCTCGAATACCACAGCCCTGGATCACGACTCTCTTAGCGGGATCAGCAAAGCGCTCGAAACATCCCTTATGCACATCGACGATGATGGTAACGTACACCCAACGACTCCAGCTGCCGTGGTTCTGGCAGCAGCCACGTACCTGCAGGCGAACAAGCCATGAGAGAACGACCCCCGCAAGAAACAATATCAACAAGTCCAGAAGGGACTGGGCATGGGAGCCACGAGACTTGCAGCTCAAAGCCGCAAACACGCGACAACTCCAGTGACCGAGAAAACCCCTCGGAAGGATAAAGAAACACCCCGCAGACACAGGAGCACCTCACCTAGGAGAAAGGAATCACCTCGTCACGCCCGGGGAAAGGAAGCCCAGCGTCGCGGTGACAGCCCGAGCGACAGCGACGATATCGCGAGAGGTCGCGACCGCAGTCCGCGGCATCACATCAGCCGTTCGCGACACCGCAGCAAGGAGCCACTGAAGGAGGACGATCGCGCTGGCCCAAACACAACGCGCGATCTAACATCGCTCAGAACAAGGTCGACAGAGCCCGAGCGATTAGGAACCGCGCATGGTCCCTATCTACCTGTTCCGACGAGGAAGCCTGCGGGGCACTGTGTTTCACTTGCGATATCCGCGAGGCACCGATTCCCAGAAGATTCAAGCTTACCATGGAGGTCCTAAAATACGACGGCTCGCTGGAGACCAAGTCCTGGCTATCAGATTACCTCACGGCAGTAAAATGCCAACGTGGGAACAAGACAACGGCTATGCAGTACCTCAACCTACATCTCGTAGGCGCTGCGCGCAACTGGCTCGAAGGAAGACCAAGGGCATGCTACGGATCATGGGACGACCTAACGTATGATTTCCGCAAAAACTTCCAAGCAACTTACAAACGACCCTCATCTATCGAGGAGCTGCGGGCCTGTAAGCAAAAGAGCGGCGAGTCTACTCGCGACTACATCCAGCGGTTGACTACACTCAAAAATACAACGGGAAACATATCGGAGGAGGTTGCAGTCGAAGCTTTCACGAAAGGAGCTCGACGAGCCGCTTTCAGAGAAGAGTTGGGGAGAGCTGCACCCAAAACCATCGGGCAGCTGATGGCCATAGCCGACACATGGGCCAATGGCGAAGACTCCGTGCGCAACGAGAAGGCATCTTAGCCAGCACCTGAGGATGACCGCCATGGTCGAAAGAAAAAGAGAAAGCACTACGATCATGACTCCCGAGGAGGACCTAGACGGTTACTGCACGCTACATGTAGCGCCCTACCTTTTGATAAAGGTAGAACACATGTGTAACCTGCTATTCCGGGGATCTCTGATAGCATACACATGACAAAATGAAATATTCATCGCAATAGCATCATTCTGGACCGTTGATCCAGTGGATAAGAAATAAATTAGACTTACAATTGGCATAGTCATCATGGACTAGCCCAAATAGCAAAGTTTCAAAGTAAACACAGCGGAAACAATTCTTAAGTGAGCCTTCTTTACTTCATGCGCCACAGGCAGAACATGTTGGCTATAGACTCGAGATCCTAAACGAAATCCTCACTCGTCTTCAGATTCATCTGCACGTTCGAATATGCAGCCCCCACGGGGGAGGAAGTCAGTACAAACGATGTACTGGCAAGTGACACTTGTTTGGTGGCATTTTTGAGGAATAACTAGCTACATGATATTTGGCTGGTGGAGTCTGGGCTATTTGCATAAAGCCAGTTTTGTCCTATATTTCATAAATCATTTTAAACAAATGAAAACATTTGTACAATTATTTATGGCTAAACCACCATAAAGTTGGACAAATCATCATGGCTAAACCACCATGAAGTTTGTTAAATCATCATGGCTAAACAACCATGAAGTTTGAAAGTCATCATGGCTAAACCACCATGAAGTTTGAGAAATCATCATGGCTAAACCACCATAAAGTTTGATTGTGGCATCATGGCTAAACCACCATGTGCCCTATAAAGGGTTTCTACCATATTTTATTTCATTCAGAAAAGATGAGGAGATCCTTCGGCACCAACTCTTTGTAGCTGCTCAACTAGCCCATAACCGGGGACACGGCTAAGATCTTAGTTTTTAACTCTGCAGAGGTTGTGCACCTTGAGACTCATCCTTCCCGAGAGAAGAATGAGACAAGATCTTTGGGAAGAGGGACTCAACCATACCAGTATTGACTCGTTGCTCCTAAAATTCTACCACCCACTGTCAATACAACAGGAGGAACCCCTACAACTTACTTAATCTTGGCAGAGCCCATATTACCTCAAGGCTACACTGGAAGCTAACTATACAGTGAAGACCTACAAATCTCTTTAATCCTGGGTGGCGGTCCACAAGTGTAATCTCAGGTGATAACCCCCACATTCATGGCTAAACCACCATGAACATGGTCCTGAGTAGCCACTCAACATAATCCAAGCAAGGTTCAATCCACCCAGGGTTTTCATTGGGTTGCTAATTTTCAATTTTCAAAACATCACAACCCAACAAGTAACATCAATAGTTGTGATAATATTCTAGCATAGCTAAACTAGTACCTAGCAGAGGTTTCAGGTTGGCTACACAGTACTAGGTGTTTCTAAGCATAGCATATACTTTGGAAAATAAATAAAATCACCTGTGATGCATACTACTGAAAACACTAATGCAATGTAAAACAAAAGTGGGACATGAGTATCACTTGCCTTGTGGAAGTTGGTATAGAAACACTCTCTTCAGATTTTGAACGTTTCTCTCCGTACAATATAAACAATGCAAATAAATAACAATAAACAAACAATTCACCAACATACAAACAAATACAACAAAACATACAATAGAAAATCATAACATGTTATTTAACTTGATTGGTGTTAACATGGACAAGGTTTTGACACATAATTGAATATGCAAAAAGAATTATGATCAGATTGTTATTGTTTGGTATTTTATGGACAAGTTCAAGTTTGTCACAATAATTCAATTTATGAAAAGGAATTATAGTGGTTTGAGTTAGGTTTAACAAAAATAATTCAATTTACAAAAATAATTATGGAAAAAGGGTTTAGGGTTAGCTACTAGGGTATGGGTTGGTAAAGGTCACAAATATTGCACACGGTTTGGTTTAAGGGTTTTAGAAAACAAAACCATGATCAACATGATTCATTTCATGGCTTTGGTTAGTAGGGTTGAAGAAATTTACAATATGGCTTGTAAATTTACAAAAGGTATTGGGCTATGCGTTTCTGGTCCCAAAGTTACTTTACATATGGTCAACATGAAATGGGTGTTGCTTTTGATCAAAATGATCACACAACAATTTTCCTAAAAAGGGGTTTCATCAAACAACAATTAATTTATAAGGGCTGACTACTATGGACGCTTTATAGGACTAAATTTACATGGAATGAGTTCTCTGGTAACAAATAGGTTGGGTACTGGTTTCTCTGGTCTAAGGTTACTAAATGGAACAATTTTCCAGAACAAAACTAATTAAAATTATTTATAGAAATTAAACTAGATGCAAAATACACATTCTAGACTCCATCTTAATTGGTTCAATTATTATTTTGGGACAGGGGGTATGAAAGTACACATTCTAGGGATTTCAAAAATATTTTATTTGTAATTTTTGGGTTTGTAGAATTTGAAATATGCCAGAATTCATCAAACAAGCATATTTAAATTTCAACCAATTTAAGTTTGTCAAATTTGAATTTGGACAGTGCCAAAAGTTTCTAAATGTTTAGGGGATTTCAAAAATTCCAAGTTTGCTAAATTTGGGCTTATGGATAAAAAGAAATGATGGTTGCAAGTTGAAGGGACTTTTCTGCAAAATTGTCTCTTTAATTTGATTCGGGAATTAACAGAAAGATGGCCAGGCCACTTGGCAGTCTGTGATTGGCTCGGAATGCTAACTGGGCGTATACATGGCGTGCTGACTCAGTTGTGCTAACTGTGTTAAGTGATTTGATCTGGGCGGTTGGATATGAATCTAACGCTCCAGATCTCATATCCCTTTAGGTCTAATCGTGACCGTTGCAACAGATCCAACGGTTAAGGGAGGGAGGGGGAAGACTCACCCGTGGTTTCCCGCTAGAGATGGCTTCACGGCGGCGCTGGCTCTCGGGAAAACACAACGACGGGGCTACGGAGGCTCTCCGGGCTCGGTAGTTCGACGACGAGCATCTGCACGACGTGGGGATGAAGGGGGTGACGACGGCGCCCTCGTTCGCTTCCGGGAATGGTGGTGGGGATCAACCCGAGATGGCGCAACGTTGGCGACATGCAGACGAGCACGGCGCGAGCGATGTGCTGTAGGGGAAAATCGCCCGAGGGCATGAGAGCGTGCGCATGGCCACGGGGTTTCCGATGGGGCCAAAGGGGGTGGATAGTACCTCGTATTCTTGCCAGAATCGGAGAAGATGGCCGCGGCGGATACGAACTTCGGTGAGTAATGTCTCGTTATTCCGGTGGCAGTTCGTGGGGGGAGGGAGAGGTGAAGTGGAGAGGGCTCCTGGGCGATAGATAGGAGGGCTCGGGAGGCCGGGGGAGTCACGGGGCGAGGAGGGTGTGGTGTGGCCGTTTCGGCCGATCGTGGCGCGGGGAAAACAGAGGGAGGTGGAAGATGATGATGTAGCAGTGACGTCACGCTGGTCCCACATGTCTACGAGAGAAAGGAGAGAGAGAGGGCGCACGGGCTGGACTACCTGGTGTTTCTTCCACGCGCGTGCGGTAGGTAATCGGGGGTGGGCTTGGGCCGGTTGCTGGGTTTTGCGCTGCGCGCGGGCGAGAGAAAGAGAGGGAAACAAGTGGGCTCGGTCTGTTCTGTTTTTTTTTCCTTCTCTTTTCTTGTCCTGTTATTTCTCTTTTCCTGTTTTTATTCAACAAATCATAACTTTTGCATAAAAGCTTCAAATAATCTCAAACCAATTTCTAAATTCTTGTAAAAAAATTGTCTTTCAAATAGAACCATTTTTGTGTGGTTTCAAAACCATTTGAATTTTATATTTTCGAAATATGAATGAAACACTAGTGGAAACTTAATGTTATTTCTAATTTAGAAAGATAAATTAATTAAAACTAAGTCAAAAAAAAAATTAAGAGGCATACACCTTTGAAGGTGCTGTTTTCTTAAAGTCCCTTAACTTGTTTTATAAATAGAAATACTTTAAGGAAACATTTTATAGACATATGGTTTGCTAAAAATAAATTTGAAAAGGGAAAAGATAAATAAATAAGGTTTAGGATTTTTTGAAAAGAAATCATAGGCATAGTTGGATTTTAATTCCCAATTCATTGGTATAATTATTGTTTTCTTTTATTTCTTGCATCTCATTTGGATTTTGGTGCCTTACATAACATGAAAACAAAAAGTTTTCAATTTTTTGTGATTTTTTAGTTTCTCCAAAAATCAGGGATGTTACAGACTACCACCCTTAAAAAAATCTCGGGAAGACTAGAAAGAAAGATGGGTTTGGGTAACTGGGTTTACACAAGTTGGGTGGGCTACCACCCTTAAAAGAAACTTTTTTGATAGCAACCACATATTTCATTAATAGAAAATCAAGTTACAATAAGCAACACATATGGAAACTAAAAGACAGACCGGGATAAAATGATTATCCTGAATTTGCAAATAAAACCCTAAAAGATCGAGAAATACAAAACGACCCCTAGGGTTTACTGCAACCACCATAGCGAGCGGCCCCCGTTTTCCTCCAGCGCCGTCGAGACGAACGCCGAAAGAAACGCCGAGCCTCCACCATTGCAAGATCCGAGAAAGCACCATCACCAACGAGGCTTTGTGAGTCGATGAACAGACCCGCTGCACGCAGCAAGGCACATGTCAATGTGGCACGTCGACCGGGGGACGTCCCCGTGCTGTCTTGGACCAAGATATGTCGCCTCCCATCGACGAAGTCGGAGAGGAACGACAGATCCACCACCTCCGGACCAGCATCCGCGCTCAAGAAGAACCATCTCGCCTTGGCCGCCAGCGCCGTCGCGAATAACCACGAACGTCAGCGACACACCGAGAAACTAATCTCGCCAGATCTGAAGAACGGCGAGAATACCAAGCTGTTGATCTGAAGGACCAATCAGCACACTTTGCCATTAACTCCGAGACGCCGCCCTGAAGGTCGCCGCTGGTATGGGAGTGGAGTTGGGGCAGATTTATTTGCCCGGGCGTCGCTCCCACCACCCCAACAACGCCCCAAGAAAGCAGTAGGCTAACCCTAACTATAGACCGGCGCCGAAGCGCCATGGTCCCCACCTCCTCGCGTCGCCGGAGTGGCTAACGGAGGAGGTAGGGACCGGCGACCGCCGCTGTAGTTGGAGCCTTAGGCGTCGCCGCCTAGATCGCCTCTGGCCAGGAGCGAAACGGTTCGCGTCGCTCCCTTCGACGTGGCACCTTCGTTTTAACCAGGAGGTTTTTCTTAAAAGAACCTTTTGTGGGTAGTCTAAAAACATCTTGTCCATCAGGCTGCTGAGTCTATTCTCTTCATCATCCATAATATCCTTGTATAGCATGTACCAACTCCTTGTGGGTATTTGTGGTCTCGAATCCATGTTTTCGACCTGTAGGGCTCTATGTGTCCATATTCACCCCCAATAGGATGTGTCTATTCTCATGGCTTGAAGTGTGGTTCCACTCAAAATGGCTTGAGTAGAAATTTTCCTCGCATTGGAGATCTAGATCAACATAAGTATGTTGAGTTACCTTTGACACTGAGGGGTCACTCTTTGGGTCAATTAAAAGTCCTTGGTCATTCTAACCTTCTCTCAAGCTTCTTGGATGTTCTCAGGACCAAAGAAATTTCTTTGTCCCAGCTTACTCCACAACAAATGTGGTGCATTTTCTTCCCAAAGAGAGCTTCAAATGGTGCCATCTCATTACTAGCTTGATAACTGTTGTTGCAGGAAAGATTCTGCATATGGTAAGTTGTCATCCCAACTAGATCCATAGTCTAAGATACACGCTCTCAGCATATCCTCTAGAATCTGATTCACTCTCTCAGCTTGGCCATCTGTTTGAGGGTGGAATGATGTGTTGAATTCCAGTCTGGTTCCTAATGACCATTGATGTTGCTTCCATAAGTGTGAGGTAAGTTGGGTACCCCTAAAAGACACAATACTCTTAGGAAACACCATGAAGAAGACGATCTTCATCATGTAAATATCAGCCAACTTAACCCTGGTGTATGTGGTCATTCCTGGCACAAAGTGTGCTATCTTTGTCAGACGATCAACTACTTTCCAGAGGAATCATACCCTGATTTGGCTCGAGGTTGTGCAGTGATAAAGTCCATATTAAATTTGTTCCCATTTCCTTGGCGATCTTTCATCATGTTGTTGTATCCATTGAATGCAAACACCATGCTATTTATAACGAAACTCTCATGGTAGTAAATGTCTTCAATTGTGATTCCTCCAAGATTGGCTTTGTCCACACCGAAGTTTAGTACGTTTCAGCAACACTTACCTAACAAAGGGATATTATTACATCTTACCGATCTATGGTCTAGGCTTAACGTTGTCGCCTCTCTAATAGGTATGTCACTCTAGATTTATCATCCCTCATACAAAGCGAATCAAATGAGTAGTCGTCATGGTAGCTACACTCCACGTCGCACCCAAATCATTACTTGGCACTTGGTCTGGTGAATCTCGTATGATAACACTAGGTCACCTTACTTATCTAACAGATAGTTTCCCACCTGTAAGACAAACCTGAACTAAACTATCATTTCTCCAACTAGTGGGGTTGCATAAACTCTTTGCATATCCAGTTGAATAGTTGCATCTTCTTCATAAGTTCTTCTCCTGTAGCAAGCTATCCGAAAACTTAACTCATGTGAATCAGACTCCACATGTCCAGTATGACTAGTTGATGGACTTGCAGCTCCTTAGGATAGAGGTGGCTTGATCATGGATGTGGTTGTTCCTTCACACAGAAGAAACAAATTCCTGAGATCTTTGGTATTCTTCAATTTGGATGGTTGTCTCAAAAGGTGCTCTTGGGTGTCAAGCCAGTTGCTGCACTCCAATTTAGAAACTCACTATGGTTATAAAGGGGTAAGGTGTTTGGTTTGGTTTGGTTTAGCGTGGATGAGCAGAGATTTAGATAGAGACTAAAGGAGTTTCCTACCCAAGCATAGAAAAGCAAAGAAATTCATCAGACAAACAATATCTAACCACACATAACAACCATTCATCACTCCAATCATCAAGGTTTAACAAACAACCTAGTATTGTCATAACACACACAATTTGTATGATCAATACGCTAACATGCTAATGTCGTTCTAACAAAGTAACTAGATTGGTGGTCTTGTAGAGGCCCAGAACCGGAAGGTGCAGAACCCCTCATATGCATACATTCGCGATCCCAAGAAATTCAGTCGTGAACAACATACGAAGTGGTACACAGATACATTATCCATTACACAAATAACAACAGTCTTACAAGGCACTGGTCACATGACCAAGTCTTTATTAACTGCCATGCAGGGCAGACAAAGTCTTACAACAAACTAACACAGCGGAAACAAACACACGTAGGTAGCCCATGTCACACCGTCACCGACAGGCTGCTGAACGGGATCCGGGTCTAGTTCACGTAGTCGTCAGAGTAGTACTCTTCCTCATATTCTTCCTCCAAAGGCGTTTCCTCAAAGTCTGGCCAAGTAAACAGCCAGGGGCGAAACCAATATGAGTACTTTTGAATTTACTCAGCAAGTCATCCTTTATACACTTACAAAATGCATCATGCTTATATGGTGGATAAGTAGGCTATAAATAGGGCTGACTACCCATGATGTGCATCTAAGACGACACCATAGTTGCAGTGAGGTTAATCTGTATCTTTGTTGAAGAAGATACTTCAGAAGAAAATAATATAGTTTTTCTTTCTCTTGTAGATATCGCATGTACAAGAGGATTTATAAAAGAAAGTTTTTTATTTTCATAACTTCTTGGAACAACATGTCCAGATCCTTCATTAGTACTTCTCAGGTAAAAGTCCTTTGTTCAAAAACACATTTTTTCAAAGCTTAACACAATACTAGCTACATGGCCTTTCAACTGCCCATATCTGAGGGCTCGGCTATTCTGAATAGTTTTACTCTGCAGAGGTGTACACATTCCACTAGATCCAATCATCTGCCATGAACCACCCATGGATCAACACAGCGATATGCAAGCATCAGAAGAATGATCATAAATGTCCACTCTGACACAAGCTGGTATATGCTCATTCCTTCAGGTGGGGTGTTCTCCCCGGCACCAGGTCCCACCCTGCCTTGTCAGGAGACCCAACTGTCGCTTCCGGAGGAGAACTTAATCCCTCACTGTGTATGTCCCATTTCTCCCTCCTGGCGACACTTCGGTTCAGAGAATTATTCTCTCCATAGCATCTTGGAATGAAACCCACACTAACAAGTTCAAGTATCTAGATAGGCCCCGTACCCATGTTGGGGTAGAGTGGCAGTACTTCTTGGTTGTCCAGCGAAGACTAGGTTATGTGCCTTTTGTAAAACACTTTAAAACAACTCCTTAACTCCCCCGGTGAACAAGGTCCCACCTTTCCACCGTGGACTTCTCATAGAACCATTTTGTTTACAAAAAGCACATTTTAAAAGTGTCCACTTAGGGACTCAAGATTATTATCCTAGGAGGTATTTATATACCTTATGGTGGCTAAAGGCTTGGTAACACCAAGTTGACTAATGGCAAAGTGATAATATACTATATAACAGTATTAGTAATATTCACTCAATAAAAATAGTTTTTGGTAATCAAGTTTTTGAAAACTTTAGAAGTAGATGTTGCATGATAGATAATGATAAGTAAAAGTAACAGCAAGCTTTAATGATGGCTTTCCTTGGAGGAAACGAGGGTCTGGCTCGTGATCACAGCAGGAGTGGTAGTAATAACCTCCTCCTCCAACTATCTCTTCGTAAGTTTCTATCGTCGTAAAATAAAAGTAATAACACTCAATAAGAAACTTACTAAGAAAGCAATTACACTCAACTATAACATACAACAAGCAATGAACACACAAAAATAACACACAAATTCATAAAATAATTCCACACAAGCATGCATAAAAAATAATAATATTTACTATTATTACTACAACTACTATGGTTGAAATAAATTATTTCTCAACCAAATGAGATGGAACCAGTGGGTTTCCACTAAGTTTTCCATGTCATTTAAGAGGTATTATGCCTCTGGTCCAACTTGTGGAAACAAAATAATTTCCTAACAAAAACACTACTAGCTATTCTAGTAAACAATACTACTAGTAATAAATATTAAACCTACACATGCCTTCTTAAAGAAAAAAATGTGACCTTACAGAGATGAAAACAAGTAATAACCAGTACCAAAATGGTACTGGATCCATGTGAAAACACACATAATAACTTGGACAAAACATAGCTAAGCATTTCCATTTACCAAATTAAATAGAAATAAACTAGGGATTACTCCTATGCTCATACTAGTTTAAAACAAATCCTAAACATGCATAAACTTTCTAACATGGCATCTCTGTGAGAAAAAAACATCATAACACTCAACATATCATTTAAACATGCTAGAAAACAGAATGACACTAGCAAGCAATTATTCACAAAACAAAACTACTCCTTTTATTTCTAACAGAAAAGTACAATTTCTTAGATCTGTTGCCAAATTAATTCTAAAGCTCTAAAAATCACACAAAGCTAGGATAACATAGATCTATCCAATATCTAACAGATCCAATTAGATTCACATCAAAAGGTGTTGTAAAATAAATCCTAAAAATCACAGAACAGCTTACTGGTCTTTTACCAAAATAACTGTTATTTTTAAAAGGTAGCTCACCTTGAGGTGAGGTCAAGTTCTACAGGTAGATCTAGTCAAGGGCTACTCCAGGAATTTTAGTTTGCACATTATTACCATTCCAATCAAAAGTTATTCCACTTTTTCCTTAACAGACAGTGCTCAACTCAACATTTTTCATTCGTTCTCAAAACGTTCAAAACCAGTTCTGCAAGTTGCATCCGTTCAGGAATTTGTTCATGCACATCAGGTAATTTTGGTTCATTTTATTTTGGAATTTAACATTTTCTTACATGATTAAAGTAAAACAACAGATTCTGTTTAGTTTAGAAAAGAAATATAAAAACGCCCGCGGGCTGAGCAACACACTGGCGCGTGGCCCAGTTGCGCTCGGCGGCCCGCCTCGCTTCCACGGTGCGCGCGAAGGCGCGTACCGGTTCGCGATTCAAATGCGACCGTAGATCTTTAGATCTACGGCGCACGGTCGTCGCCTCTCTCTCTCTCTTTTCTTTTTTCTCTCCGACGAGGACGCGAGCGGCCGGCGGCGAACTCGGTTGAAATAGCTCACCTAGGGGGCTCGTAGAGCGATGGCGAGTGGTCGATGAGTTTGAAGTGCTCGTGGCTGTACAGGGGCGCAGAGATCAAGGCTCGGGTAGCTCCAATCAACGACGTCATGCAGACGTCCCGCGGCGGCTCCGACGTGCTCTCCGGCTTCCCTGCAAACGAGGAACCACGGGGAGTGTCAGGGTAGCTCAACGGAGGGTGGGGGTTTGATCTAAAACGACAGAGAGAGCTAGGGTGCGCTGAGGCGCGATTATTCCACCCCGGGTGGCCGCGGTGGCCGCGATGGTTTTTCCGGCGATTCGAGCTTGCTAGGGCGGCTCGAGCTCACTGCGGTGGCTAGGGCGAGTGAGTGAGTGAGAGTGAGGGTGTGCACAAAGGCAAGGGCCTTGGGCATGGCTTTATAGGGTCTGGCGGCGGTGGTGCATGCCTGGGTGGCAACGGGCGTCAGCGAGACGCGCCCGTGCGCGCTCTGGCATGCCCATGTCGTGCTCTCGACTCTTGGGAGGTGTCCAGGGGCAAGACCAGGGCTGGTCAAGGGCCAGGGGCCGAAGGAAATCGAAGAAAACGGCGAGTTGGCACTGTGGCACGCGACAGGGGTGAATCTGTCAGGCGTGCCCATCCCTCCCCTCCCGTTTTCCCTCTCTGTTCCTCTCTCTCTCTCCCTCTCTGGTCAAACAACTTGGTAGCTAAGGGATGGAAAGGATAGGGTGCTGACTAGGCTTCTAGAAGCTCAAAACCTTGCAGCATTTGGTTGAACCAATAAAAAGATATGATCATTTGAAAATCGAGCAATCTCACTCTTTCTGAAAAAAATTCAGTTACAGTTTTAGTTTCAGAATTTTTCTAAGTGTTGGTTTTGCAGTGTGGACTAGCCAAATATTTCAGTTGTTTTTATGGACCAAACTTTATTCAAAATTTGTTTTCCAAGTATGGTTTTGTTAAGCATCTTTAGTACTTTCATAAACAGAAAAAAGAAGCAAATTTGAAATTCAAATGCCCCATGAAAACAAGGTGGAGAAATGGCTAGTTTGGGTTTTTCTCTGTTTTCAAAATAATCATTAATTTTGTCTTATTTTCTTAACACAAAAACACCAAGCAATTGATTGTTTCTGTGATTCAATTTGTCAAACATAGTTAACCAATTTGTAGTACATATAATAGAGATCACATACATGCCAAGAAAACACAAAATGTGAATCCCTAGCATATAGATAACAAGGGTGAAAAACACCTAATTGGCTTATTATTCAGAAATGGTTTGTAATAGAAAAACTTAAGAAAAACAGGAGATTAAACTTTTGTGGTTTTCTTGATTCCACTCAATCCAAATATTAATTATAAGTTGATTACAACATTGCCACATGAATTTTGATTTAGAATAACAAAGATACCAAAATGGAAACAATCCAGAAATGATCAGAAACATCAGAAAACAAGTGAATGATTTTTGAATCAAATTTGCTTGCATTGCATAGATAACCATGGTTCAATACATAATGTTGGATTACACAAGGGCATTAAAAAGTTTTCGTTGGCTCACAAAATGGTTTCCCTCATGTGTTACAAGTGTCCCAAATCTGGGGTGTGACAGGTCTCATCTATATCTTCCTGAGTTTCTTCAAAACCTTCTCTCCGTGTCTTGAAGTGTTTGTTATTGTTGTGAAGTCTGGGTATATCTCCTAGTTTCTTAAATGGTCTTGAGTATAGATCTTCATGTTGAAACCATAGGTCAGGTGAAAACTATTCCTTTCATTCCATGATTTTTCACCAACCTTGTTGTCACACCCCAGTTTTTGGACTCTTGGACTGTGCTCAAGAAGAAAAATATTAGGGCCAACAAATTATTTTTATAACAACATGATTGTTTGAACTAACTTGTGTTATGATCTTAATCATATTTGCAACAGAAGTTTTTTTTTCATTATAAAACCAACACCTTATGTTTCTGAAAAATATTCCTGATATTTTTCCCTAATGTTTTCCTATTGTTACTTGAGCGATTTTTATTCTGAAACTTGGATCATTATTGTTTGCATCTTAAAACAAACTTTTAACTTTGTTGGATCGAAGAAAACAAGTTTCAAAAATAATCTATGAAAGTTTTCTTTTAACTTTCCTATAGAAAACAATCTCTGAAAAATAATCCAAGTACCTGTTTTCTACCATTGTTTTCACCAAGCTATAAATTTTTAGTTTATGATTTCTTGGTATTTAATTAATAATTGATATATATACTACAACACTATAAGCTTACTTTTATTTTTGAACAAAGAAAAACTATCTTTTGCTTGTTGTTTAGTGGTATAAAATTAAGGCAGCAAAAGACATTTTTGAGAAACAAATAAAAACAGAAAGTATACCTTCTCCCACATTGTTTTCAAAAAAAATTCAAAAGTTTTTATGAAAGTATATAACATGGTTAACAAGTCCATACTTTGAAAACCAATTTTGGGAATCATTTGAACCCTGAAAACAAACTCAACTTTTGCAACTTTTAATCTGTTTTCAACACTTAGAAAAATTCTAAGTCATAAGACTGAATGTTCTGAATTTTTAGTGAACAGTTACAGGATACACTTTTGCACATTATTTTTCTTATTGTTTCCTTGATCTTTTGGAAGCATGACCATACCTGGTGTGTTGACTATAGTTCCTACTAGAGCCAAGATATTTTGGTAGCCTTCTAGAAGCCTTGTGTGCTAAGATAAGAGAGGAGAGAGTTGGTGACTAGGACAAGTATGGGCAACCCATACCTAGACCCACTTGACTTGCCCCTTGCCTCCCCTTGCCTCCAAAGGCCAACCTTTCCCATGTCCCATGTGTACTTGACCTAGGACACCATGTGCACTCAAACGGAAATGACCAAATGCCCTAGAACTTGCTCATGCCATTGCATGACATGACCCGAGTGGCCATTTTTGCCCTTGTTCTTTTCACCATGGGTATAAGTACCCAGCACCCCTTTCCTTGCGCGCTTCACCTCCTCTCACTCCCTAGAGCCTCCCCAAACCAAAAGGAAGCCAAGCCCTAGCCTTGGGAGCGCGCACGGGCCGTGCCCACGCCGGCGGTGACCACCTCGGGCACGACAAGGTGCAGCCCTGACCGAGCTCCCTCTTCCCCTCCCACTACCCTAGATGGTTTCTCCTAGTCCCCCTGAGTCTCCCTGACAACCTCCCTTGGCTTGATAGCCTGCAGGACGCCGCCGCCATCCTCCTCGCCGCCGCGGGCACCACCCGGAGCGCCGCCGCCAGGAGCCGCGCCCGTCGCTGCTGTGACCTCCCCTCGACGCCCCTGTCACCCAGCAGCCACCCCGAGCCCTCGCAGCATCACCCCCGAGCCCACGGTGAGCCCCCGAGCCTTTTTCTCGGCGCCGGTCTTCGGGCTAGAGAGAGAGAGGGAGGTGAGGAAGAAGAACCACAGCGGGCCGTTCGATCTGAGATCGACGGTCGCTCTTGAACGCCACCTTTCCCGCGCCGGATCTCGCGTGCGCAGCGCAGTGGGCTGCATAGCCCGCTAGCTGGGCCGCGCTCGCTCAGATCCAGCCCACCCGCATGTTTCTTTTTATTCCTTTAAAGTTTAACAGATCTGGACACTTTTACTTTGGACGTGGTAAAAATACTAAAAATGCAAAATAAAATCTGGAAATATTCATGGACCCTAATATATAAAATCTCTACCATATAAAATTTGCAGATCTACTTTTGGACCAATATTTTGGGCACAAGAATTGTTTTGCCTCAGCCTGTCTCTGTGAAGGTTTTGATCATAACATTTAAAATATGTAACCAAATTGAACAAACAAAAAATTTCTGGATAGTTATTGAAAATATCTATCCAATGTAGTTGACCTCACATCAAGGTGAGTTATATAATGAAAATTCCATCCAGATTACTAAACGACCAGTAGACTTTTCTATGATTTTTATAATGAGTTTAAAAATGATTTTTGGAGCAAATCCAATTGGATGAGTTTGGTATTGACTAGGTTTATCTTATCCTAGCTTAGATTAATTTTTGAAGCTCTATATTTCTTTTTGTGGATAGATCTAGAAAACAGCACTTTCCTGTTTCTGTTTTTAATTATGTTTTTGTTTGAAATAGAATGTGTGGATGTTTAATCTTGCTTCCTAGCATGTATAAAGTTATTAGGACTTTTTATTAGGTTGTTTGCTTTCAGAACATCTACCTTAGAAAGTGTGTGCATGATTGGAAACTCAAATAAAAATGAAATAGCATTGGTTGTTTTCTAGTTTTATTATTTGGAATTTTTGTGAGAGCTAGATATTTGTGTGCTTAATTTAATAAATTTTGTGCTGTGTTTGCTATAGATCAAGTACCATTTTGGTACTGTTATTTTGATGCTTTTGTCTCTGATAGCTTGCATGTCTTTTTATAGTGAAGCATGTGTAGGTTTTGTTATTCTTATGCACTAGTCTTGTATGCACTAAGAATAAATAGCCTTGTTTTATTTATTTTGTTATACTAATTTTTGTCATGAGTAACCAGAGGCTTAGTACCTCTTTTGCCTTGGTATTAGTGGGCCCATAACCCACTGGTCCCATTGCAACTTGGTTGTGGATGAAAATTCCCAACCATGCACATGTGAGAAATTAACATGTTTTAATTATATGATTGATTGCTATTTTCCACCATGGAAAATATATTTGTTTGTTTTCACTTATGCAAGTGAGAAGTTTAATTCTCCTTTGTAAATACTAGTATGATCAGAGGTGAAACTTTTGTTAACATAATATTTCTTAGGAGTTTCATGTTAAGAAAAGATTCCCTATTGTGTGCAAAATTAAATTATTTGCAAATGAAATAAATTCCTTTTGATTGATAGATTGTTTGTGAATGATTTTAAATTGAGTGTTTGGATTTTTGAAAAGGTTTAGATGACTTTTCATTGAATGCATAGCTACTGGTTGTGTAAGTTATACCTTGCTCGCTTGCTAGTAATTGTTTTGAGAAAACAGAAATTGCTAGAATTAATTTATGCATGCTTAATAGTTGTTTCATGGGATTGTTTTGATGTTTGTGCTTACTAGCATGTGTAAGTTTTGTGTACTGTTATTAGGTAAATTTTATGATCATGACTTTCTTGTTTAGAGTTAAGCATCATAGTAACCTTGTTTGCTTCTCTAGTGTTGAACTAGTGTCACCACTAGAAAATGGTGAATTTTGCTCTAGTATTACCATCTTTTATTTTATGAGTGTATGAGCTTATTATAGCATATTTAGGAAGTTATTACTTCTGTTATGATGCCATAAATTATTTAGTTTCTTGTGCTATAGTTGTAGATTGTAAGTACTCCTTATAGCAGGCTTGTGTAGATTTTCCATACTAGTGTGTTATTAGTGCAGTCCTGTTTCTATGCTTGTTTGGTAGGAGCATTATTTTGAGTGATGATTGTGTTTTAGAATATATTTATGACTTGATTCATTGGTTATTAGCTACTGGTTGTTTGCTAAATTTCCATGATTGATGGATTCCATAACTTCAAGTAAACACTAAGGTAGTAAATAAATAGCATATTCATCTGTGGTGTGTTTACCTGTTGTTTGGAAATTGTATGAGTGTGTACCTTAGCATGAGGATCATACTTGTGTTATTCGTTGTGCTAGTATTGTCGTTGTGCTTAGGAGTATATTGTGAACTAAGCATCCAACTTAAATCATAAACTTATTAAGTAACTATTGCTTATGTGTTGCTAATACCCACTGCCATGGGTATTGTCCTGTCTGTTTGTTTTACCTTAGCAACCTAAACTTTGGCACCCATAAGCTATATTTTTAGATTCTTAGATATCTTATTATGAGAGTGGTACACCACTCCATATGTGGTATGTAAGATGTGGGATATGGTTTCCTAAACCATATGTTGTCAGACGATAGTTTTGTACCCTGGGAGTTATGTGAGACAGTTTTCGCGTTTATCTTTTCAAGAGAACTCGTGGGTGAACGTTTGTTGCTGTATGTGTTGTTTAGCTTAGTTGTTTGCCCTTTTGACTTGAGAGTGTGTCTATTATTCTTTCACGACGCTAGAAAACGAAGGAGAAGAAGAAGCAGTTGTGGAGCTGTGCGTCAAGTTCAAGTTACTTCAAGGCCAGGGACATTAAGAGATTTAAGGCAAGCCATCCTGATGCTAGAAAACACTTCTATTAATATTATATATTATTATGCCATTAGTTAATACTTGGTGTTACCAAGCCCATAAGCCACCATGAGGTATTTATTACCATCACAAATACTAGTCCCTAAGTGGACACCTTAAAATTGTTTTTTTACAAAACAAAGGCTTTATAGAAAAACCCGGAGGAAAGGCGGATCCCTATTCTCCGGAGGAATGTGGAAGTGGTCATTTTTGGGAAAAACGTGTTTTTCAAAAATGACACATAACCTAGTCTTCGCCGGACAACCTTTACCGTACTGCCACCCTACCCCAAGATGGGCACGGGGCTTAACTTGAAGTTTGTCCTTGTTAGTGTGTGTTCTATCTCAATCGCTATAAGGGACGTCGTACCCTTGAACCAAATGTCGTCAAAACTCACAATGTTGAGACATAAAAAGTGTGGGATTAATTTTCCCTCCGGACGCAGCAGTTGGGGCTCCTGTCTTGGCAGGGATTAGCCCGGTGCCGGGGATGCGGACACTCGACTGAAGAGATAGACATATACTAGCTTGAACTTAGTGGATGGTTATGATCAGTTACCTGATGTTTACATACTGTTGTTACAGTCCGTGGTTGTTCATGGCAGGTGTACTGGATCTGGTGGATGTGTACACCTCTGCAGAGTACAACTTTTTCGAAGAAGCCGCGTCCTCGGATATGGACAGTTGAATGGCCATGTAGCTAGCATTGTGTCAATGTTTTCAAAAAGGAGTTTTGAACTTGTGAAGTTCGGAAAGGAAGAAAATCTTGTACCTGGGAGGTACCGTCGATGATGAAAAGCCAGAAGTTAGTATACAAAACAAAAAAATTTGCAAAGAAAACCTTTTCTACTCTAAGCAAGAATTTTGGAAACTGATTCCAAGAAGTTTTGCAAAGAGAAAATTTTCTTTTAAACAAAACTTTAACAAAACCTCTTGTACATGTGATATCTACAAGAGAGATAAAACGATATTATTTTCTTCTGAAGTATCTTCTTCAACGAAGATACATATTAACTTGACTGCAACTGTGGTGTCATCTTATATGAACTTCATTGATAGTGAACCCTATTTATAGCCTACCTACTCCACCATATAAGCATACTTGCATATTTGGTACGTTACATGATGGATGTCTTGCTGAGTACATTCAAATGTACTCATTATGGTTTCGCCCCTGGTATCTACTTGCGAGACTTTGAGAAGGAGTCTCAGAAGAAGATCTATGAAGAGGAGTACGGAGCGGATGGATTTGCGAACTAGGATCGTCTTCGGGTCAGCAGCCTGTAGGTTAAGGCGTGACTTGGGCTCTACCGCGTTATGAGTGTGTTTAGTCTTCCGCTGTGTGTGTTGTGTGTTGCCCTGCGTGGCAGCCGTTTAGGCTTGGTCAAGTGACCATGCCCCTTTTGTAAGTGTTTGTGCAACCGTGTAGTGGATATTGTATCTGTGTACCAACTTTATATGTTGTTCACGACTGAATTTCTGGGATCGTGAATGTATGCATATCGGGGGTGTCCTTGAACAGTGGTTCGAAGGGCGGACCCTACACTTGTCTTGATGGAAAACAAGAGTTAGGTCATCTATAACAAGAGAAGAATATTTTGAAGGTGAATAATAGATGAGAGGATATGAGAAAGATTAAAATGTGATTTCTATTTCTATAGGTTTCAAGAAAGTAGATATTCAATCCTATGGTCTTTTTCCTAGTTCTAATCCAAACTTAGGGTCTCGGTCCTACAGGCAACACTATGCTCTGATACCATTTTGTAGCGCCCTACCTTTTGATAAAGGTAGAACACATGTGTAACCTGCTATTCTCGGGATCTCTGATAGCATACACATGACAAAATGAAATATTCATTGCAATAGCATCATTCTGCATCGTTGATCTAGTGGATAAGAAATAAATTAGACTTACAATTGGCATAGTCATCATGGACTAGCCCAAATAGCAAAGTTTCAAAGTAAACACAGCGGAAACAATTCTTAAGTGAGCCTTCTTTACTTCATGCGCCACAGGCAGAACATGTTGGCGATAGACTCGAGAACCTAAACGAAATCCTCACTCGTCTTCAGATTCATCTGCACGTTGGAATATGCAGCCCCCACGGGGGAGGAAGTCAGTACAAACAATGTACTGGCAAGTGACACTTGTTTGGTGGCATTTTTGAGGAATAACTAGCTACATGATATTTGGCTGGTGGAGTCTGGGCTATTTGCATAAAGTCAGTTTTGTCCTATATTTCATAAATCATTCTAAACAAATGAAAACATTTGTACAATCATTCATGGCTAAACCACCATAAAGTTGGACAAATCATCATGGCTAAACCACCATGAAGTTTGTTAAATCATCATGGCTAAACCACCATGAAGTTTAAAAGTCATCATGGCTAAACCACCATGAAGTTTGAGAAATCATCATGGCTAAACCACCATAAAGTTTGATTGTGGCATCATGGCTAAACCACCATGTGCCCTATAAAGAGTTTCTACCATATTTTATTTCATTCAGAAAAGATGAGGAGATCCTTCGGCACCAACTCTGTCTAGCTGCTCAACTGGCCCATAACCGGGGACACAGCTAAGATCTTAGTTGTTAACTCTGCAGAGGTTGTGCACTTTCACCTTGAGACTCATCCTTCCCGAGAGAAGAATGAGACAAGATCTTTGGGAAGAGGGATTCAACCATACCAGTATTGACTCGTTGCTCCTAAAATTCTACCACCCACTGTCAATACAACCGGAGGAACCCCTACAACTTACTTAATCTTGGCAGAACCCATATTACCTCAAGGTTGCACTGGAAGCTAACTATACATTGAATACCTACAAATCTCTTTAATCCTGGGTGGCGGTCCACAAGTGTACTCTCAGGTGATAACCCCCACATTCATGGCTAAACCACCATGAACATGGTCCTAAGTAGCCACTCAACATAATCCAAGCAAGGTTCAATCCACCCAGGTGTTTCATTGGGTTGTTAATTTTCAATTTTCAAAACATCACAACCCAACAAGTAACATCAATAGTTGTGATAATATTCTAGCATAGCTAAACTAGTACCTAGCAGAGGTTTCAGGTTGGTTACACACTACTAGGTGTTTCTAAGCATAGCATATACTTCGGAAAATAAATAAAATCACCTATGATGCATACTACTGAAAACACTAATGCAATGTAAAACAAAAGTGGGACATGAGTATCACTTGCCTTGTGGAATCTGGTATAGAAACACTCTCTTCACAGTTTGACAGTTTCTCTCCGTACAATCTAAACAATGCAAATAAATACATACAAACAAATACAACAAAACATACAATACAGAATCATAACATGTTATTTAACTTGATTGGTGTTAACATGGACAAGGTTTTGACACATAATTCAATATGAAAAAAGAATTATGATCATATGTTTATTGTTTTCTCTTTTATGGACAAGTTCAAGTTTGTCACAATAATTCAATTTATGAAAAGGAATTATATTGGTTTGAGTTAGGTTTAACACATAATTCAATTTACAAAAATAATTATGGAAAAAGGGTTTAGGGTTAGCTACTAGGGTATGGGTTGGTAAAGGTCACAAATATTGCACAAGGTTTAGTTTAAGGGTTTTAGAAAACAAAACCATGATCAACATGATTCATTTCATGGCTTTGGTTATTAGGGTTGAAGAAATTTACAATATGGCTTGTAAATTTACAAAAGGTATTGGGCTATGGGTTTCTGGTCCAAAAGTTACTTTACATATGGTCAACATGAAATGGGTGTTACTTTTGATCAAAATGATCACACAACAATTTTCCTAAAAAGGGGTTTCATCAAACAACAATTAATTTATAAGGGCTGACTACTATGGATTCTTTATAGGACTAAATTTACATGGAATGGGTTCTCTGGTCACAAATAGGTTGGGTACTCGTTTCTATGGTCTAAGGTTACTAAATGGAACAATTTTCTAGAACAAAACTAACTAAAATTATTTATAGAAATGAAACTAGATGCAAAATACTCAAATGACTATTTAAATTATAAACTCCATTTTAATTGGTTAAATTATTATTTTGGGTCAGGGGGTATGAAAGTACAAATTCTAGGGATTTCAAAAATATTTTATTTTCAATTTTTGGGTTTGTAGAATTTGAAATATGCCAGAATTCATCAAAAAAACATATTTAAATTTTAACCAATTTAAGTTTGTCAAATTTGAATTTGGACAGTGCCAAAAGTTTCTAAATGTTCAGGGGATTTCAAAAAGTCCAAGTTTGCTAAATTTGGGCTTATGGATAAAAAGATATGATGGTTGCAAGTTGTAAGGACTTTTTTGGAAAATTGTCTGTTTAATTTGATTCGGGAATTAACAGAAAAATGGCCAGGCCACTTGGCAGTCTGTGATTGGCTCGGAATGCTGACTGGGTGTATACATGGCGTGCTGAGTCAGTTGTGCTGACTGTGTTAAGTGATTTGATCTGGGCGGTTGGATATGAATCTAAAGCTCCAGATCTCATATCCGTTTAGGTCTAATCGTGACCATTGCAACAGATCAAACGGTTAAGGGAGGGGGGAAGACTCACCGGTGGTTTCCCTCCGGAGATGGCTTCACGACGGCGCTGGCTCTCGGGAAAACACAACGACGGGGCTACGGAGGCTCTCCGGGCTCGGTAAGTCGACTACGAGAATCTGCGCGACGTGGGGATGAAGGGGGTGACCACGACGCCCTCGTTCGCTTCCGAGATCGGCGGTGGGGATCAACCGGAGACGGCGCAATGTCGGCGACACACAAACGAGCACGACGCGAGCGATGTGCTGCAGAGGAAAATCGCCCGAGGGCATGATAGCGTGCGCAGGGCCATGGGGTTTCCGATGGGACCAAAGGGGGTGGATAGTACCTCGTATTCTCGCCGGAATCGAAGAAGACGGCCGCTGCGGATACGAACTTCGGCGAGTAATGTCTCGTTATTCCGGTGGCAGTTCGTGGGGGGAGGGAGAGGGGAAGTGGAGAGGGCTCCAGGGCGATAGATAGGAGGGCTCGAGATGCCGGGGGAGTCACGGGGCGAGGAGTGCGTGGTGTGGCCGTTTCGGCCGATCGTGGCGCGGGGAAAAAGGAGGGAGGTGGAAGATGATGACGTAGCGGTGACGTCACGCTACTCCCACATGTCCGCGAAAGAAAGGAGAGAGAGAGAGAGCGCGCACGGGCTAGGCTGCCTGGTGTTTCTTCCACGCGCGTGCGGTAGGTAATCGGGGGTGGGCTTGGGCCGGTTGCTGGGTTTTGCGCCGCGCGCGGGCGAGAGAAAGAGAGGGAAACAAGTGGGCTCGCTTTGTTCTATTTTTTTCCTTTTTTTCCTGTTATTTTTCCTTTCCTGTTTTTATTCAACAAATCATAACTATTGCATAAAAGCTTCAAATAATCTCAAACCAATTTCTAAATTCTTGTAAAAACATTGTCTTTCAAATAGAACCATTTTTGGGTGGTTTCAAACCCATTGGAATTTTTATATTTTCAAAATATGAATCGAACACTAGTGAAACTTAATGTTATTTCTAATTTAGAAAGATAAATTAATTAAAACTAAGTCAAATAAAAATTAAGAGGCATACACCTTTGAAGGTGATATTTTCTTAAAGTCCCTTAACTTGTTTTATAAATAAAAAGACTTTAAGAAAACATTTTATCGACATAGGGTTTGCTAAAAATATAACTTTGAAAATGGAAAAGATAAATAAATAAAGTTTAGGATTTTTTGAAAAGAAATCATAGGCATAGTTGGATTGTAATTCCTATTTCATTGGTATAATTATTGTTTTCTTTTATTTCTTGCATATCATTTGGATTTTGGTGCCTTACATAACATGAAAACAAAAAGTTTTCAAATTTTTGTGATCTATGAGTTTCTCCAAAAATCAGGGATGTTACACTACATCTTTTAACAGATAAGCGCACAGGAAAGACCAAGGCAACCCACCTCCTCAGGGATTGCCGACAGTTTCTCGACATCCACGCTGACTTTTCGAAGAAAAACAGAGCTGCAGTCAATCAGGGCTATCCATAGCTCCCAGGAGGAGGACATTAGGGATTCCACCGGCCACAACCCCTACATCCATCAGGACATCAAAACGCGGTGTTGGCCGCGCTACCAGCGCCACCCGCCGCAAATCAAGAAAGCAATGGATAAGCGAACCCAGCAGGACTTCTCGGGATGATACAAAAAGTCTGCCCCTCCCGCAGAGCCCAGAAAACAAACACACGCCAAGTGGTGATGGCAGTAAAAGATCCACCGTCCAAACCCGAATACCTGAAGATGGCTGACCAACCGATAACTTTCTCCCAAGAGGACCATACCCCGTGAGTATACCGACCTGGACACGCCGCGCTCGTCATGTAGGCGCAAATAGGCAACTACGAACTCGCCAAGTGTTCATGGACGGGGGAAGCGGGATCAACATCATTTACGCGGACACACTCCATAAGATGAACAGGAACCTGGACGGATTCGTAGAATCAGAGACACCCTTCCGCGGGATAGTACAAGGAAAAGGAGTTCGACCACTCGGAACAATCAACTTGGAGGTGGTGCTCGGAAACCCAAGAAATTACAGGCGAGAGTTCCTCGACTTCGAAGTAGTCGACTGGCCCTCACAGTACCACGCCATTCTCAGCCAAACAACGTTCGCGAGATTTATTGCAGTTCCTCACTACACCTACCTGAAACTCAAACTTCCTGGGGAATACGGCACCATCACCATAGATGGCGACTTCTAAAAATTTGATAAGTGTGACATCGAGTTCAACGAGATCGCGAAATCTTTCGGGATGCAGGAGGAACTGGAAAAATTGGCAAAGACCACGGACCACTCTGTGATGCCTCTCACCAAAAAGAATGCTCTAGAAATCGAGTTCAGTGCCAAAAGAGACACTCGAAAGCAACAAGTGCATCCGTCAGAGCCCGCGAAAACGGCGATGGTGTCCACCACCCTCTCGGCCGCATAGGAAGGCGCACTCATCGAACTCCTCCGTGTGTACTGGGAAATCTTTGCGTAGCAGCCTTCAGATATGCCAGGGATACCCAGGGAGTTCGCCGAGCACTCACTCGAAGTTTTCAAGGACGCCAGACCTATTAAACAAACGATCCGTCAGTTCTCCGAGCCAAAGCATAAGGCACTTGGAGAAGAAGTGAATCGACTACTCGCCACAAAATTCATCAGAGAGATAAAAATATCCACCTGGTTAGAAAATCCTGTGCTGGTCGCGAAGAAAAACACTGACATCCTTCGCGTGTGCATAGACTACACGTTGTTGAACAAACACTGCCCCAAGGATAACTTCCCCTACCACGGATCGACCAGATCGTGGACTCTACCGCAGGCTGCCAGCGCCTCTACTTCCAGGACGCCTACTCGGGCTATAATCAGATCAGGATGAAAAAGGAGGATGAGGAGAAGACAACTTTCATCACACCTCACGGTGTCTACTGCTACACGACAATGCCCTTCGGGCTAAAAAACGCAGGCACAACATACCAGCGTTGCATGCAAAAATTCCTCGCCAAGCTCATTGGCAAGAACGTACAAGTGTATGTTGACGACATCATCATAAAAACTCGAGTGGAGGACACACTCCTCGAGGATATCAGGGAGACATTCGACACCCTCAACGCCTACATGATCAAGCTCAACCCGACAAAATGTGTCTTTGGTGTCCCCACGGGACAACTTCTCTGGTATCTGGTATCCGCCCGAGGAATCGAAGCCAACCCGGAGAAAATTCAAGCAATCCTGACAATGTAGGAGCCAACCAATCTTCGCGGTGTATAGCAGCTCGCAGGACGGCTAGCCGCTCTAAGGAGATTCATCGCAAGATTAGGCGAGCAAGCATTGCCCTTCTACAAGCTGCCGAAGAAAACTGATAAGTTCGAGTGGACACCCGAAGCAAAAAAGGCATTCGCCGACTTAAAGAGAGCACTGCAGAGTAGGCGTGTTCTGGCAACGCCACAAGAAAGGGAGCCACTATACTTATACCTAGCCGCAATAAATCAAGTCATCAGCACGGTGATCGTGGTTGAGCGGCCAGAGGATGGCAAGGCGTACGGGGTTCAGCGGCCAATTTATTACATCAGCGAGGTGCCTTCGCCGTGCAAACAACGATACCCCCACTACCAGAAGCTCGCATACGGGGTTGTACTCACAGCCCGAAAGCTCAAGCATTACTTCTAGGAACATACTGTCACGACGCTAAATGACGCATCACTCGGTACTATCATGAACAACCCTATGGCATCCGGAAGAATTGCAAAGTGGATTATCGAGCTAGGCGCCTTGGACATCATATACGTAGGACGCAACTCTGTAAAATCCCAGGTCGTCGCAGAATTCCTGAGCGAGTGGACGGAGCTGCAAACACCAGGACCCCGAGAGTAAACGAGCAACTGGATCATGTATTTTGACGGGTCGAAAAGGAATGAAGGAGTCGGAGCTGGAGTTATTCTCATCTCTCCCAGGGGTGATAAGCTGCAGTACTTTTTGCGATTTGATTTCCTACCTGAGGGCCCATCATCCAAAAACGACGCAGAATATAAAGCCCTCCTTCATGGCATGAAAATGGAGATCGCTTGCGGAGCCACCCGATTGACGATATATGGAGATTCCAACCTCATCGTACAACAGACGATGAAGGAGTGCAATGCTATCGCGGATAACATGGTCGCCTACCGCGAGATGTACAACCTACTCGAAGGAAGTTTCAAAGGGTGCGAACTGAAGCACATTGCACGATCCAGCAATGAGGAAGCAGATAAGCTGGCAAACATGGGGTCCACAAACACACCCATACCGCCAGGAATCTACTTCGAAAGAATGATCAAGCGTTCAGTCAAGGTCAAAAAGCCAGCAACACCCGCAGCAATGGAGACAACAAGTAGCCCGCAAATCGCCCTCACCGAGCTCATACACAACATCTCAAGGCAAGTTTTTCTGGTCGAGCCAGTCTAGACGCAGAAATATCTCGACTACTTGTCCAAAAAAACAGCTCCCAGCAGACATTTGCGAGGCTCGACAAATAGTAAGACGCAGCAAATCTTTTCGGGTGATCAACAGAGATCTATACAAGCAAAGCATATCAGGTGTACTACAAAGGTCCATAGCACCCGAAGAAGGCAAAGAGCTGCTCCGGGACATACATCAAGGAGACTGCGGCCACCACGCCAGCTGGAGAGCAATCGTGGGTAAAGCCTTCAGGGCGGATTTTATTGGCTCACAGCAGCCAGAGACGCCAAAGATCTAGTCGATAGATGCAACGTCTGCCAGAGATTCGCACCCAAGCCACACGCCCCTGCCACAGAACTACACATCATCTCTATCGCCTGGCCCTTTGCTCAATCGGGGCTAGACATGGTAGGGCCATTACGCAAGTCGACACCTGAAGGATATACGCACCTACTCGTAGAAGTCGACTAATTCACAAAGTGGATAGAGGCTATGCAAGTCACCTCCGCGCAGGCCCAGTGCGCCGTGAGATTCCTCGACTCCATTGTGTGCATATTTGCCATACCACACAACATCATCATAGGCAACGACATCAACTTCACGACCAAAGAAACACATGAATTCTGCGATAAAAAGGCAATCACCCTCAGCTTCGCCTCGGTAGCTCACCCGCAAACTAACAGTCAAGTCGAGCAATCCAACGGATTAGTCTCAGCTGGCCTAAAGAAGCGGCTGCTAGATCGCCTGAACCCAGCAGCAGGGCACTGGGACGAGGAATTACCATCAGTACTGTGGAGCCTCCGCACAACGCCAAATCGATCAACAAACTATACACCATTATTCATGGTCTATGGAGCAGAGGCCGTCCTACCCGAGGTTGTCAAATTCAGTGCTCCACGAGTCGTTGCATACAACGAAGAAACCTCAAACAGGGCACTCGCAGAAGACGTGGACGCACTCGATGAAATCGGGACATTGCCCTCGCAAGATCCGCAGTATACCAGCAATCACTACGCAACTATCACAGTCGCCGTATACGCCACAGATCCTTCGTCATAGGAGACATGGTGTTGCGCCTCAAGCAAAAGGAAGGACACAAGCTCGAGCCACCATGGGAAGAACCGTTCATAATACATGAAGTCGTCCCAGGAGGCGCCTATCGATTGAAGAACCCGACGACTGGCGGGATCTACTAGAACCCGTGGAACGTTGCGCATCTCCGCAAGTTCTACCCCTAGATTTATCCTACTCATAAGAAATAAGGTTGTACCAGCCACGCTGTAGCTCGACCAAACACATGGCTCCTCAGTCATATCAATAAATACATGGTTTCTCAACCATAGTGATCGCATTTCCTTGTTCTCTCTAAACATTCTAAAACAACAGGTACACCCCCCAAACACACGGGGGCTACGCCTAACTAGCATCATAACATGCTTCGAGTAACATCACTCGATAAAAACAAATACAAGGTACAACAAGACCTACACCTTATAAACACCTTTAACACTTCCAATATACAAGGTCACAGGGCTTACATCTTCAAACACCTTACAACAAAGTACAAGATATTTACATCTTACAACTACATCTAGCGACGAGCAGTCATTTCTGCAAGCATTTGATCAATCTCCTCAGAAGTCCGTCAAATAATCTGCTCCGTCGCAGGCTGAACGACCGCGTAATGAGGAGAAAAATCGACTGGAGAGTCAGGAAGCCGCTCCACCGAGCTAAAATTAATCTCAGGATGCCACACCTGAACGAAGGCGAGAGCTACCTGAGATCCACAGATAAGTTGCTCGCGAACACACTCCCGAACCTCTCCTACTCGAGGAAAAATCCTTAGCAAACCTCTCAACCCTTCTGTAACGGTACCCAACACAGAAGACAGAGCCTCGTGACACGACTCAACAAGAATCTTCGCATGGCTCGCCTGGTACTTCAAGGTAGCCAAAACAAAGCCTCGGTTGCGGTCTGACCAGAAATTGTTCGCACGCGGTTTTGAGCTACCCGCCTCATATGCAATGTGGTTATCCACCCAGTGGGTTTCACAAGGTCCGTCGGGCTCAACAGCTGCAAAGTCAGAGAACAAATCAAAACTGACAAAGAAGCAAGCGGGAAAGTACTCGGGGGCTTGCAAGCTTACAAAGCATGTCCATCGCAACGGTTGCCAGCTCTTCCATCACAAACTGCTCACGCTCAGCCGCAAGTCTCTGCTTCGACTTGGCAACATCAGCCATGCCCCGTAGAGCTTTCAGTTTGCGCTCGCCATCCGCAACACGGTCACGGAGTGAGGCAAATGTGCTAGCAGCAGCAACAAGGGAATTCACCTGCGCAGCAAACCCACTCGAAGACTCTGCGCTAGGATCAACTAACTGGAAAGAAACGACACCAGTTTAGAAGAATCACAAGACCCCACTCGAGAAACACACCACCCATTTCTTGGGTTCTCGGGAGCTACTCCCATCGGGAGCGCACAACAGTAAGGCGCAACAATCAAATACTGAAGATTTCATTACATACCAAGGTTCATTACATCGACGAGCAACAGGAAACAAAAATTATCCTAAGGAGCAGCTGAAGTGGTTCCACTCGCAGAAGGTTGTCCCTTGCGACTAGCGCGAGAAAGCACTTTAGAAAGTTTCTTCGCGAGGACCTCAGCACGGACGCCAAAAGGACGGAGCACTACCTTTTTGCCAAAGGCGTCGTAGAGGATGCTCGAATACACCTTCTCCAGGTCACCCGAGACTCCGTGCGCCAGGGCAAATTGGATAGCCATCTTGGCCCCGCACTCAGACTGCGCGACTGAGTACTCTTAAGAAGATTTTCATCATCCAGGAACACCTTCAGGAGGCCTCCCAGCGTGGGAGGAATCGCCACATCCACCAGTAAGCGCTCGTGGAAGTGCGTCAACACTCGGGTGGCATGACCGACGAGGGAGAAGATCCCACTCGCGTGTTCCTGGAGCTGGGCAGAAGAGTCCGAAAGGGCGTCCAGTCGCTAGCTCCCAGGCAGCTCCAGTCCAACCCCAAGGGCATCTACAACAAGGAAACCATAAAATTCCAAGACAGCAAATTAAATTACATCGCAATAGAAGAATAGTCAAACATGGCTTACCCGCAAACTTCTGAGCCAAGGGGCGGATGGTGTCAACAAGATAACTATCGTGCTTGGCACCCGCCTCCTCCAACTGTTTAGCGCCTATTGAGCCTCGACAAACTGCCCCTCAAGATCAGATGAATGCTTGCGAGTGGATTCCAGCTCCTTTCGGGAGGATTCCAACTCGGCCTCAAGGGTTTTTACCCGAGCGACAGCTTCAGCCTTTTCAATCTTCGGGCGGGTGACTTCATCTGTAGAACAAAGTATACGGCTGAAGAAACCTTCACAATCAAGAAAAACAGTAAAAGACAGGTTACGTGGAATATACCTTGAAGGGAACGGCCGTCCTCGACGAGCCGATCGTGATCCACCCAAAGGGAGATGCAATCCGCCTCAGCCGAAAGCACTCGATGATCGATGGAAGCAAGGAAATCAACGAGAGTCTGCAAAAGCCCAAGACAAATATTCAAGTTAGGGACAAAGTTACTTGATCCTATACACGACTGTACACAGTCGAGTATAGCCTCGGGGGCTACTCCCATCGGGAGCACTGCCGTTCATCCTATAGAATTCAAGAAAAACCAAGAGGAGCAAAATTCAACTTGAGCCCGTTGCTAACTGCAGGCAGTCAACTACGGCCTCGGGGGCTACTCCCATCGGGAGCACTGTCGTGCACCCGATAGAAAATACGATGCAAAGCGAAAGACGTGAGAAGAAAGGATGAACTTACTTGGCCTTGGGCAGTAGACAGAGGATCTGCCGAGCTGCCCGAAACCTCCTTGTTGGCAGAAGCTCCACCCGCGAAACCAGGTAGCCCGTACTCAAGAGTCACAACTGCCCTTTCGGGACTTGGAGATCTTCGGGGGACTTCTGCAGCTGGAACTACTCCCACGACTACTTATTTCCTCTTCACAGAGGGAATCGAAGAAGCATACCAGCCAGGGCTGATGGTCATGAGGCTTCTGTTGAAGAAAAGTCAGACGAAGATCTAGAACAAGAAAAAGATTCGCGACTAGGGAACAACGCACAAGAATGACTTACTCATCCTCATCGTCATCATCCAGAATGTGCACATTCCAAGCATTGGGAACCTTTGGCTTGCGCCCTATGGGAGGAAGCACATTAAGGGGAGGCACCTGAAGAGGCTCGGTTGCCTTGATGGACTCGTCACCCAAGGAACCACCTTAGAAGTGACTTCGTCGTCCTCGTGCCTGCGGCGCTTGCGGTGATGGAGTTGGTCGCTACCCGATTCCTCCTCGTCGTCCATATAGTCGTGCTCAGAGCTCGAATGAGCGTCTGGTTTCGAGAGGAGCCTCGATGTTACTCGCTAGAAGATCCGAGGCTTCTTCGGCGGAAACTGGCGGGTAGCACGTCGCCACCTTCAAGCTCTACCGAGGGAAAAGGAAAAAGAGAGAAGATTCTCAATCGATGAAAAACCAGACTAAAAGGAAACACAAGAAAAACACGAAGGAACTCACGTCAGCGGGAGGAGGTTTTGAAGCCTCGAATGGCTCAAGAGAAAAGGCCGAATAGGCCTCTCCTTTCTTCAGCTTGGTGATAGCCGTGATCTTTTTATCGAATTCGGCATTCGAGAGGATATCTTCGCAGACGCGGCTCGGGTCCTGGCGCGCTGGTACTCCCACATTCTCGAAGGTCTCTCCTGAAGAGGCTGGATCCTCCGTTGAAGAAACACACTCGCCAAATGCAGTCCATTCAAAGGAACTCCCAGCGCCTTGTCGCGGAAAGTCGCCACCTTCGCGAGTAGGGTGGAAACGACCTTACTGTCTTCGACGGTGAGCTTGTGCACCCAGGATTTCCTCCGCTTCAGAATCACGAATGGATGGAACTCAGGAGCTCCACCCGCGCTATTGTTGACGACGTAGAACCACTTCCTCCGCCATCCTTGCGCCGAGTTGACGAAATACATCTCCATGTGGGGGATGTCCGTCCTCGCCTGGATCCCAAAGCCCCTGGTGCGCAGCGGATCCCACGGCTTCTCGCCTGGTCGCGATTTCTCCCGGAAAATCTGTATCTTCAACAGGGCCTTCCAGAGGCCCCAATGCGGGCGGATGCCCAGAAAGCACTCGCAAAGCACGACAAAGCCCGATATGTGCTGAATCGCGTTTGGAGGCAAGTCATGGAGCTGTATGCCATAGACATACAACAATCCAAGGAGAAAGGGGCGGAGAGAAAGAGAGAGACCGCGCGAGACCGCGAAGGGCACGCGCTCATTCGCGTGAGGATTAGGTACCTCTTCCTTCTTGGACAAGCGCACGTGCTTGTCAGCGTCAGACGGAAGCAGGCCCTCTCGTTTTATGTCGGTGATGCTCTTCCTGGTGGTGTTGGCGGCGCGGAAGCATCCCCAGCCTCCTTCAAAGACGTTGCGGCGGCACCGCGTTTCCTTCCTCCGGCCATTGGAGCTCTCTGGTGTTCGTAGAACGGGAGGTCTGCGCGAGGAGGAAGAAGAACAAATGGACAGGAAATTTACCCATCTCCTAAGGGCTACTACTTATACACACACTAGACTAATTTGGACCGTAGATCTGGAGACGTGGCGCCCATCGCGGCCGCCACGCGTGAAGTGGAAACGAGGCGGCGGTGAATAGTTGCCTCTTCCACGATCTTTACAGCAGATCGTGTGCATTTACAGCGGGTGGCTCGCGGAAAAACCGGAAGCGACCTATCGTTTCCGGTCAAAAAGCTGACAAGGTGGGCCATCATGCTCTGCTTCGCTTCGTCACGTCCCATCGTGAGAAGTCAGAACAGACGAGTGCGTAGTGACATCATTACATACCTCATCAAACCCGAAAACTCCTTCGCATAGGCTCCATAACATCAAATTTCTTCCGTACGTGCATTTCAAGACGCGAAAACTCGTTCGCATAGGCTCCATAACAAGAAATTTCTTTCGTATGGGCATTTCATGACGCGAAAACTCTTTCGCATAAGTTCCCTGACACGAAATTTTCTTTCATATGGGCATATCAAGACGCGAAAACTCTTTCGCATAAGCTCCTTGACATGAAATTTCTTTCGTATGGGCAAGATAGGACACGAAAAATCTTTCGCATAAAAATCCAAAACACGAAATCTCTTTCGTATAGGAACAGAAAGAAGAGAAAAAATGTTTCGCATAAAATCTCCAGACACGAAAACTCTTTCCTATGGGCAAAATTTTACAAACGCAAAAATCTCCTTTGCATAATTACAACAAGAAGGAAAATCTTTTCACTCGAAAATTCTCAAGATGACACTCGCGACTGTGCAGCTCCTGCCATTCTATCACACGATGTATTTACACATCCCTACCCTAGATCGTTCAACCGACTAGGCACATCCGGATGTCGTACTCTTTCGAGTACGAAGGTAAGACCCAAAAGATCTCTCTTATGGGCCTGGAATCGCACTCAATCTGCGACCTCCGGTAAATTTTCGTGTCAACAACACGAATAAAAATCCTAGCGGACGTGCCGGGTACCGCTATAGGTTAAGTTCAACTCGTTAAGACCTCCACGACCCAGTCGCAATGATCACCTCACCGGATTCGAGTCAGAGGTCTCGAGTATGTGTAGGCCAGAACTGTTTTTGCCCTAGATGCAATTAATTGGCCCTGAGCTTTCGGGAGAGCCAAGCAACTGAGCCACATCCTTCTGCGAAAACAGCCAAAACACGGGCATATTCATCCCTCGATGCTCGAGTACCAGAAGCGCATCGCGCACAGGGTACGCACCCTCTAACATCAAGCGGTTGAAGCAATCAATCGAAGGAAATCAAGACGAACTTTGAGTCTCTACCCGACAGATTCTCAAATCGAGTAAACACTCGGGGGCTACTAACGAGGGGATGACTCCTGGACCTATCGGGTGAGGCTACCCGGTCCAAGGCCCAAGACCTATGCCCAAAGGGAGATTCCATCGACAGTTCTAAAAGTCCCAATCAAAGCCCACCCGCAAAGTCTTGCGGGTCAAGGAAGGGAACTTGTAACCGACCTAAGGCTAGGGTTTGTAACCCCCCCCCCGGGTGGGGTTTGAGACTTGGCCACCTATATAATACCAAGAGAACCACCGGGAGAGGGAGGAAGCAATATCGCACCACCAAAGCCTTGAGATTGAGATCATACTCTCGACTCAAGCATCCCCCCCCCCATTGTAACCGATCTATTGATAATACAGATCGACAAAAGCAGGAGTAAGGGTTTTACCTCTACGAGGGCCCCGAACCTGGGTAAATCGTGCCCCCTGTTAGCTGACGATTGTCACCAGCGCCTACACGTTCTCCTAATCAAAACCCTATCGGTTCACCCGAGGGACTTGTTGAGATGCATATTCGACAGGCATTACAATAATATACATAGACTGTAATCCAACTGCATCTATGATTAATAATCCACCCTCAGGTTATCATCCGAACCCCCTTAGGTATTAAGTTGCAAGCAACAGATAATTGCATTTAGAAATGTGTGTAAAGTAAGCAATGATTGTACACAAGGGCACTCACACCGCTGTTTTCTCCCTAGTGGCAACAACACATCCTCCCCCGTCACGTTTCTGTGACTCGAGCACATGCGAAAAGAAGGCATGAACCCACTATCGAGCATAAATACTCCCTCTTGGTGTCACTAGCAACTACTTGGCCAGAGCAACCACTAGCAAAGGAAAGCATGCAAGATCACAAATAACATATGCAATAAAGACTATAATCAACTTGGCATAAGTTCAATATTCATCGGATCCCAGCAAACACAGCATATAGAATTACATAAGAACAATCTCGATCATGATAGGCAGCTCACGAGATCTAAACATGGAGGCATATGAGGAGAAGACAACCATCTAGATACTGCTATGGACCCGTAGTACAAGGATGAACTACTCACGCATCACTCCGGAGGCAGGCAAGGTGATGGAGAAGCCTCCGGTGATGATCTTCTCTCCGGCAGGGTGCTAGGAGACAGCTTCAGAACCCCCCTGATCTAGGTTTGACGACGACGACGGCTGCAGAACTTTTCGGGGATATTTGATCCAGTGCCTATGGTTTTCCATCGGAGGGGAATATATAGAAGAAAGGGAAAAGTCGGTGGATCCCTAGGGCCCCACACCACCAGCTGGCGCGGCCAAGGCGGGGCGCCACCCCAGGCAAAAATTCCCATTGCCTCGGGCTTCCCCGCACTTGTGCGCACTCGAGGAGGAAGAGTGTCACATCCCAGTTTTTGGACTCTTGGACTGTGCTCAAGAATACAACTATTAGGGACAACAAAGTAATTTTTATAACAACATGATTGTTTGAACTAACTTGTGTTATGATTTTAATCATATTTGCAACATAAGTTTTGTTTTATTATAAAACCAACACCATATGTTTCTGAAAAATATTCCTGATATTTTTCCCTAATGTTTTCTTATTATTACTTGAGTGGATTTTTATTCCAAGAATTGGATCATTCTGTTTGCATCTTAAAACAAACTTTTAACCTTGTTGGATCCAACAAAACAAGTTTCCAAAATGATCTATGAAAGTTTTCTTTTAACTTTCCTATAGAAAACAATTCGTGAAAATAAAGCCAAGTACCTGTTTTCTACCATTGTTTTCACCAAGCTATAAATGGTTATATTATGGTTTCTTGACTTTTAATTCATCCTTGATATATGTACTACAAACCCATAAGCTCACTTTTATTTTTGTAGAAATAAAAACTATCTTTTGCTTGTTGTTTTTGTGGTATAAAATTAAGGCAGAATAAGGCAGTTTTGAGAAACAGATAAAAACAGAAAGTAGGTCTTTTTCCACATTATTTTCATGGCCTTAAACTAGTTCGAAATTGTTTTCAAAAGTTGTTTCTGAAAGTATATAACATGGTTAACAAGTCCATACTTTGAAAACCAATTTTGGGAATCATTTGAACCCTGAAAACAAACTCAACGTTTTGAACTTTTGATCTGTTTTCCAACACTTAAGAGAATTTTCTGAATTTTGGGAACAATAACAGATACGATTTTGGGCAGAATATTTCATTGCCTTCCCTTGCAAGATTCGAAGTAAAAGCTTGTCCCTTATGTTGAACACAACTAGTACTCCACCTTGGATGCTTGACCTTGCTTCTAGAAACCTTAGGCATGAAGATAAGAGAGGAGAGAGGTGGTGACGTGGAAAGGTATGGGCACACACATGTCTTTGACTATTTGGCTTGCCCCTTGCCTCCCCTTGCCTCCCCTTGCCCCCAAAGGCCAACCTTGCCCATGTTACATGTGTACTTGAATAGGACACCATGTTCACTCAAATGGAAATGACCAAAAAGTCCCTTGAACACCTCTATGCCATCAAATGGTAGGGATCCAAAGCCACACTTGCCATTTTTGCCCTTGACCCTTGACACATGCCATTGATCTTTCCTCACTCCAAAGGACAACCTTGACTTTCCCCTTGGTGGTCTTGCCCCTTTGGCCTCATTGCATTATTATGATGTGACCAAAAAGCCCCTTGAGCACCTCCTATGCCATCAAATGGCATGAACCCAAAGCCACCCTTGCCATTTTGTTCTTACCCTTTGCTATAAGCCACTCCTTGTGACTTTCCTTGCTCCATAGCCCTCCTCCACAGCCCCCCACGATCAAAATTCATCCCCAAGCTGAGAGGAGCCTTGAGACATCCATGTGAGCTCCATGAGCTCCAAAATCGCCGCCGGCCATTTTTCTTAAACCGATGTGAGGAACCTCAAATCCCTGCAGAAGTTTGGCTGTCGTTTTGAGCTTGTGAAAAATAGTTTTAGTGCAGATTATTTTCTACAAAAATTCACAGAACTAGGCTTATGTTTTCCTAACCATTTCCCGTTGGAAGATCCAAGTTTGCACTTTTATTTTTGTCACAATACCTGTTTTGCCACAGACTGTCTGTTTAGCCATTTTTGGCATAACTTTTTGGATCTGTATCCATTTTGTTCAAATCAAAATGTTTTGGGTAGAATATGAGTAGATCTATCCATAGGACTTGTCCTTACATCAACGCCATTTACCAAATGGAAATGACATCCATTTTGGTAAAAGACCAGTAGGCTTTTCTAGCCTTTGTAGAAGGAGTTTAAAAATGATTTTTGGAGCAAATACAATTGTATGAGTTTGGTATTGAGTAGATCTATCTTATACTATCTTAGATTAATTTTTTGAGCTCTAGATTATTTTTGGTGGACAGATCTAGAAACAGCAGCTTTTCTGTTTGTTTTCTTTGTTTGTTTTTGTTTGCAATGAAATGTTTGGTTGGTTTAATCTTTGTTCCTATAATGTAGAGATGTGTTGGATCTTGTTATTAGGTTGTTTTATTGCATTACATCTGCCATAAAAAGTGTGTGCCTGTTTGCAATATCATTTGGCTATAGAAGTAGCAATGTGTTATTTCCCTAGTTGATTTATTTGATGTTTTGTGTGAACCAACTCCTTGTGTGCTTGTTACCTAAATTTGTGCTATGCTTGAGTGGAGTCAAGTAATATTTTGGTACTGTTATTTCTATGCTATTATCTCTGTAAACTTGCATGTTATCTTGTAGCAAACCATGAGTACCATTTGTTATTTTCCTAGTTTTATTATTTGGATTGTTGTGTGGGCAAATCCTTGTAGTTTTGTTGTACCTAGATTTTTGTTATGGTTATGATAGATCAAGTACCACTTTGGTACTGTTATTATCTCTATTAGCTTACACCTTATTTTATAGCAAAGCATGTGTAACATTTGTTGTTTGTTTTCTAGTACTTATTTGACTAGTTGTGTGAGCAAATCTTTGTGTGCTTGTTACCTAAGTTTTTGCTATGATTGTGGTGAGTCCAGTACCATTTTGGTACTGTTATTTATATGCTATTATCTTCAATAACTTGCATGTGATCTTATAGCAAAGCATGAGTAACATTTGTTATTTTTCTAGTTTTATTAATGGGAATTATTGTGAGAACTAGATCTTTGTGTGAATGCCTTGATAATTTTTGTGCTATGTTTGCTATAGATCCAGTACCATTTTGGTACTGTTATTTTGATGTTTTTGTCTCTGATAGCTTGCATGTATTTTCATGGTGAAGCATGTGTAGGTTTTGTTATTCTTATGCACTAGTCTTGTATGCACTAGGATAAATAGCCTTGTTTTATTTATGTTGTTATACTAATTTTTGTCATGATTAACCAGAGGCTTAGTACCTCATTTACCTTGATATAAATGGGCCCATAACCCACTGGTCCCATTGCATCTTGGTTGTGGGTGAAAATTTCCAACTATGCACATGTGAGAAATTAACATGTTTTAATTATGTGGTTGATAGGATATTTTCCACCATGGAAAATATAATTGTTTGTTTTCACTTATGGAAGTGAGAATTTTATTTCTTATAAGAATCTACCAGTATGTTAGATGTGATCCATTTGTTAGCATAATATTCCTTAGGAGGATCTTGTTAAGAAATGATTCACTATTGAGTGCTAAATTAAATTGTTTGCAAATAAACTAAATTCCTTGTGATTGATAGATTGATTGTGAATGATTTTAAGTTGAGTGTTTGGATTTTTTAAAAGGTTTAGATAACTTTTCTTTGATTGCATAGCTACTGGTTGTGTAAGTTATACCTTGCTTGCTTGCTAGTAATTGTTTAAGAAAACATAAATTGCTAGAATTAAGTTATGCATGTTTAATAGTTGTTTCATGGGATTGTTTTGATGTTTGTGCTTACTAGCATGTGTAAGTTTTGTGTACTGTTATTAGGTACATTTTATGATCATGACTTGCTTGTTTAGAATTAAACATCATAGTAACCTTGTTTGCTTCTCTAGTGATGAACTAGTGTCACCACTAGAAAATGGTGATTTTTGCTATAGTATTTTCATCTTTTATTTCATAAGTGTATGAGTTTAGTATAGCATATTTATGAAGTTATTACTTCTGTTATGATGCCATGAATCATTTAGTTTCTTGTGCTATAGTTGTAGAATATAAGTTTTTCTTATAACATGCTTGTGTAGATTTTCCACACTAGTGTGTTATCAGTGCAGCCCTGTTTCTATGCTTTTGATAGGGATATTACCTTGAGTGATGATTGTGTTTTAGATTATTTTTATGACTTGTTATCCTTGTTTTTAGGTACTGGTTGTTTACTAATTTTTCGTAATTGATGGATTCCAAAACCTCTAGTAAACAAGAACATAGTGAATAAATAGTCTACTCAATTGTGGTGTGTTTGATTGTTGTTTGGATTTTGTTGGAATGTTTTACCTTCGCATGAGTTTATACTTGTGTTATGCTTGTGTTTAAGAGTATCTTGTGAAACTAAAACATCCAACTAAAATCATGAACACATAAAGAGATAGTTGCTTGTGGTGAGTAATACCCACTGCCATGGGTATTATTCTGTCTGTTTGTTTTACCTTAGCAACCTAACCTTTTTCACCCACGAGCTATATTTTTAGCTTCTTGTATATCTTATTATGAGAGTGGTACACCACTCCATATATGGTATGTATGATGTGGGATATGGTTTTCTAAATCATACATAGTGCTTGACGATAGTTTTGGACCGTGAGAGTTATGTGAGACAGTTTTCGCGTTATCATTTCGAGAGAACTCGAGAGTGAACATTTGTTGCTGTATGTGTTTCTTAGCTTAGTTGTTTGTCTTTTAGACCTGAGTGTGTGTCTTTTATTTCCTTTACGACGCTAGAACGCGAAGGAGAAGAAGAAGCAGTTGTGGAGCTGTGTGTCAAGTTCAAGTTGCTTCAACGCCAGGGACATTAAGAGACTTGAGGCAAGCCATCCTGATGCTTGCTGATATTACACTTATCATTATCTATCATGCATGTTTTACTTCTGAAAAGCTTTACAAAATTTTGATCTCCAAAATAAAACTATTTTTGAAGTGAGTATCACTTCGATTAATATTATATATTATTATGCCATTAGTTAATACTTGGTGTTACCAAGCCCATAAGCCACCATATGGTATTTATTACCATCACAAATACTAGTCCCTAAGTGGACACCTTAAAATTGTGTTTCTACAAAAACAAAGGCTTTATGGAAAATCCGGAGAAAAGGCGGATCCTTATTCTCCGGAGGAATGTGGAAGTGGTCATTTTTGGGAAATTGTTGTTTTCAAAAATGACACATAACCTAGTCTTCGCCGGACAATCTTTACTGTACTGCCACTCTACCCCTATATGGGTATGGGGCCTATCTAGATGCTTGAACTTGTTAGTGTATGCTTTATTCCAAAGTGCTATAGAGAAGCGGATTCTCTGAACCGAAGTGTCGCCAGGAGAGGGAAACGGGACATACACAGTGTGGGATTAATTTTCCCTCCGGATGCGACAGCTGGGCCTCCCGACTAGGCAGGGCGGGTCCTGATGCCGGGGAGAACAACCCATCTGAAGGAATGAACATATACTAGCTTGTGTCAGAGTGGATAGTTAGGATCAAATTCTCTGGTGCTTGCATATCGCTGTGACGATCCATGGGTGGTCCATGGCAGCGTTTTGGATCTAGTGGATGTGTACACCTCTGCAGAGTACAACTTTTTCGAAGAAGCCGCGTCCTCGGATATGGACAGTTGAATGGCCATGTAGCTAGCATTGTGTCAATGTTTTCAAAAAGGAGTTTTTGAAAGGAAGTTTTGAACTCGGGAAGTTCGGAAAGGAAAGAAAGCTTGTACCGTGGAGGTACTGATGATGGAAATCCAGAAGTGGTTTTACAAACTAAATTTTTTTGCAAATAAAACTTTTCTACTCTAAGCAAGAATTCTGGAAACTGATTCCAAGAAGTTTTGCAAAGATAAAAATATTCTTTTAAACAAAAGTTTAACAAAAACCTCTTGTACATGTGATATCTACAAGAGAAATAAAACTATATTATTTTTCTTCTGAAGTATCTTCTTCAACGAAGGTACAGATTAATTTGACTGCAACTATGGTGTCATCCTATATGAACACCATTGATAGTGAACCCTATTTATAGCCTACCTATTCCACCATATAAGCATACTTGCATTTTGGTAAGTGACATGATGGATGTCTTGTTGAGTACATTCAAATGTACTCATTATGGTTTCGCCCCTGGTATCTACTTGCCAGACTTTGAGAAGAAGTCTTCGAAGAAGATCAACGAGGAGGAGTACGAAGCTGATGGCTTTGTGAACTAGGATCGTCTCCGGGTCAGCAGCCTGTAGGTTAAGGCGTGACTTGGGCTCTACTGCGTTATGAGTATTTAGTCTTCCGCTGTGTGTGTTGTGTGTTGCCCTGCGTGGCATCCGTTTAGGCTTGGTCAAGTGACCATGCCCCCTTTTGTAAGGATTTATGCAACCGTGTAATGGATATTGTATATGTGTACCAACTTGATATGTTGTTCACGACTGAATTCCTGGGATCGTGAATGTATGCATATCGAAGGTGTCCTTGAACATTGTTTCAAAGGGCGGACCTTACAGAGTTGGTATCAGAGCTATCCTGACCTTAGGAGACCTTAGTTAGCATGGACGTCAGATAGGAAAGGAAAGTACTTTTGAGTAAAAACCTATTTACTATCTAAATTATTTTTATCTAAGGGGATTTTAGTATATTTTCCCTCCTTATTATCTTATCAAAAGATTCCAAAGGCATATCTCTCTCGGTTAAGAGTTCATTTCTTGCTTGTTTGCAACTGCCCCGCTCTTGTTTTTGAAATATCTCTCGACCTTAAATTTTCCTGTCGAAAATAAAATAATTAGTGTTTCAAAAACAAACTTTTTGCACAATCTCACCCATTCTGGTATACTTGGCGATGTCCCGAGAAAGACCAAAATATTGGTCTATCCAAAGGAAAAGAAGCATCTTAAAATTTTGCACACTGTTACCCAACTTAAAATATACCTAAACATTTGGTATAGATGGCAATTGTCTTCACCAAGTCCTTCCGGCTGGGATCACATGCACCTTGCTACCGCCGCTTTGAGGAGGATTTGATCAAGATGACTCGCCTGATCGGTCGTCCCCTACAGGAGTTAAAGGGAGCCCAGTTCCACATGGATGGACGAGAAATGTCCTGGTTGGTCGTCTGTACCATCTGTGCACCATTGAGAGCACCATCAACCCCAGAGATCACTTGGGAAGTCGTGGAGAACAGTTGGGAAGATGGTATCCTTAGAGTGATGCAGCTTACCATCGCCAAGCTCGCAAACTTCTTCCATCGCAAGTTTGCAGGAACCCCATACAGCTACTTTGGGAGACGCGACGAGGACGACAAGCCAATAGAAGTCATAGGAGACGCTGTGTTTGCACGTCACTCCCAGCACCTGGAAGGACAGCTGTACAACACCCAGCTCTCCCTTGATAGAGTTAGAGCAGATTATGACCTCCGAGGCAGAGAGATAGACCAACTAGAAGCCAGTCTTGGTGCATCTTCGGCTACCGAGCGTCGTCTCAAGGTACTGAAGAAGACCATGAAGTACACTGACTCCCAGCACCGCACTCAAGTGATAGCACTTCAGCTTCAGCTTGCAGCCAGCAAGGCCAGAGTTGAAGATTTGGAGGAACGGCTACGCGCTTCCTCGAACACATAGGATTGCCGCAGGATGTTAGGACTTATGTTGTTTTTCCACCCCAGACGCTTGTTTGTGTTTGTGTTGTGTGAACTTTGTTAGAACTTTGTGGGTGCCAGTTGTGTTGTAAGCCTTATGTTGTATCCTTGTGAACCCTTAAGATAAGTGATGCTTGTTAAGACTCTGTTTCATGCGTATGCTAATCTTGGTTTGAGTTGGCATTAGTTTCTTCGATGTTTGCTTGTTGTCATGTTATCTACCGTTCTCATATCCGCTATGATCCGGTATATGTCACCAGCCTTTAAAACCAAAACCACCTTTAGTTGCTATCGTCTTACACCGTTCTTTGTATTCAGCATGGCCAGCAATCTACCTCCGTCACCTGAGCCGACAGATGCTCAACTGTTTGCTCTGTTGAGGGAAGAAAGTGAAGCCGCTCGTGCTGAGCACATCGCCACCCATGCTATCCTGGAGCATTTGACTCAGCTTGTCATCACCAATGCTGAGGATATTGCGTTCCTTATGAGAGGATACCAGCAACTGCTTGCTGGAGAGAGCCGCAAACGGAAGATGGTGACGCCAGGAGAAACTAGTCTATGGGTGACTCGCAACGTTTTGCCTGCAATGCCACAATCTTCAAGGAGACGGGTGAAAGTCAAGCCTAAAACCACGGGTTGCTTTACCTGTGGATAGGAAGGACACTTTGCTCGTGATTGTCCCAAGAAGAACCGTATTCTAGCTCATCCTGAAGAACCCCAAGAAACCCAAGGTCCAGCCCAGAAGAAACGCAAGAATCGGATGAGTGGACCTCGAGACCGAGATGATGTTGCAGGAGCATCTGCAATTCATGCCATAACCAATGGTACGTTTCAAAACACACCTGTGAACCCCCTGGTTTTGTTTGTGATCATACCCTGAAAAACCCGACGTAAATGGAACACTCGAAGTGTCACGTCGGACTAAATAAAATCTTAAATAGTTAACGATACTAACAAAATCTCATTAAATTTTAGTATGACACCCTACAGAGTAAATTAAATTTTTGCCACATAAAATTGTTGCCACCCTACAGAGTTAGTAAAATGGTTTCATCTAATTCTAGTTGGAGACCTTACTAAATTGGTAATACAACCTTATCTCTTAAACTTAAAACCCTACAAAGTTGTCTCATCATTTTTCTTTTAATACCCTACAGGGTGCTGTCTAAACCAAATACCTTACAAAGTAACTTATAGAGTTGATATGTTACAGAGTTTGTTATCACCCGTTTAAAAAGAAAACGTGTAATCAACTTTTTCCAAAAACAAAGAGAAAGGTGCCTTAGAATGATTCTATAGCTGTTTTGAAGAAAATGAAAGGTTGGAAAAAAATATTGGGTAGATAAACTATGATCATTACTAGGCAACAAGATCTCTCGTATGTATGTGTTGGAAGAACCAGATTTTAGAATATGAGATGGTGGAAAACTCATTGAGGTTTAGTGTAGGAGTGAAAGATTGAGGATCTTTTGATTTTTAAGTGAAGTGAAGTTATGATATTATCCGGGGATAACCAGTTGAGGACCCCAAATTTTGGACGTTATTAGTAACTAAGACTTTGTAGTTTTCGAAGAAGGTTGAGGTTTAGAAAGATTGTTGGATATAAAATAATGATGATAGATTTTACGAAAAATCAATATGAGCTTGGAGTTTTTGATAGGAACCTTATAAAGTTGATAGTACTCAGAGTTGGTATAGCTTTATGGTCTTGATAAACTACCTTTGAGGAAAACAAATGTTTTGATATTTAACTATATTAGGATAAGAGGAAGGTAGTGGATTTTCCTGGATTTTGGACAGTGAGCAATGGAAAGCTCATACTATATAAATGTTGATGGATATCCATTTAATTGATCATATGAGTTTGTAAAATAATAGATCTTTTGACTAAATAATAACCCCTGGTTGGATATCATGGTTTTATAAGGAACAATATGTTCGAGGTTTAGACCATGGCACCCAAACCTTTGAAAAGAAAACAGATTTACCGGTGAATTCTGGTAAGATAAATCAAAGGGGGGAAGCCCCTGTAAATAATGTTACAAAACACCAACACATTTGTTGTAAACAAATCATCTAACATTGTTGTTTTGACCATACCCTCTTTTCTCTTGCCTGCGAATCTCGGGACGAGATTCTTGTAAGGGGGGAAGGTCTGTCACATCCCAGTTTTTGGACTCTTGGACTGTGCTCAAGAATACAACTATTAGGGACAACAAAGTAATTTTTACAACAACATGATTGTTTGAACTAACTTGTGTTATGATTTTAATCATATTTGAAACATAATTTTTGTTTCATTATAAAACCAACACCATATGTTTCTGAAAAATATTCCTGATATTTTTCCCTAATGTTTTCTTATTATTACTTGAGTGGATTTTTATTCCAAGACTTGGATCATTATGTTTTCATCTTAAAACAAACTTTTAAACTTGTTGGATCCAACAAAACAAGTTTCCAAAATGATCTATGAAAGTTTTCTTTTAACTTTCCTATAGAAAACAATTCGTGAAAATAAAGCCAAGTACCTATTTTCTACCATTGTTTTCACCAAGCTATAAATGGTTATATTATGGTTTCTTGACTTTTAATTCATCCTTGATATATGTACTACAAACCCATAAGCTCACTTTTATTTTTGGAGAAATAAAAACTATCTTTTGCTTGTTGTTTTTGTGGTATAAAATTAAGGCAGAATAAGGCAGTTTTGAGAAACAGATAAAAACAGAAAGTAGGTCTTTTTCCACATTATTTTCATGGCCTTAAACTAGTTCAAAATTGTTTTCAAAAGTTGTTTCTGAAAGTATATAACATGGTTAACAAGTCCATACTTTGAAAACCAATTTTGGGAATCATTTGAACCCTGAAAACAAACTCAACTTGTTGAACTTTTGATCTGTTTTCCAACACTTAGAGAATTTTCTGAATTTTCGGAACAGTAACAGATACGATTTTGGGCAGAATATTTCATTGCCTTTCCTTGCAAGATTCGAAGTAAAAGCTTGTACCTTGTGTTGACCACAACTAGTACTCCACCTTGGATGCTTGACCTTGCTTCTAGAAACCTTAGGCATGAAGATAAGAGAGGAGAGAGGTGGTGACATGGAAAGGTATGGGCACACACATGTCTTTGACTATTTGGCTTGCCCCTTGCCTCCCCTTGCCTCCAAAGGCCAACCTTGCCCATGTCACATGTGTACTTGAATAGGACACCATGTTCACTCAAATGGAAATGACCAAAAAGTCCCTTGAACACCTCTATGCCATCAAATGATAGGGATCCAAAGCCACATTTGCCATTTTTGCCCTTGACCCTTGACCCATGCCATTGATCTTTCCTCACTCCAAAGGCCCACCTTGACTTGCCCCTTGGTGGTCTTGCCCCTTGGCCTCATTGCATTATTATGATGTGACCAAAAAGCCCCTTGAGCACCTCCTATGCCATCAAATGGCATGAACCCAAAGCCACCCTTGCCATTTTGTTCTTACCCTTTGCTATAAGCCACTCCTTGTGACTTTCCTTGCTCCATAGCCCTCCTCCACAGCCCCCCACGACCACAATTCATCCCCAAGCTGAGAGGAGACTTGAGACATCCATGTGAGCTCCATGAGCTCCAAAATCGCCGCCGGCCATTTTTCTTAAACCGATGTGAGAAACCTCAAATCCCTGCAGAAGTTTGCCTGTCGTTTTGAGCTTGTGAAAAATAGTTTTCGTGCAGATTATTTTCTACAAAAATTCACAGAACTAGGCTTATGTTTTCCTAACCATTTCCCGTTGGAAGATCCAAGTTTGCACTTTTATTTTTGTCACAATACCTGTTTTGCCACAGACTGTCTGTTTAGCCATTTTTGGCATAACTTTTTGGATCTGTATCCATTTTGGTCAAATAAAAATGTTTTGAGTATACTATGAGTAGATCTATCCATAGGACTTGACCTTACATCAACGCCATTTACCAAATGGAAATGACATCCATTTTGGTAAAAGACCAGTAGGCTTTTCTAGCCTTTGTAGAAGGAGTTTAAAAATGATTTTTGGAGCAAATCCAATTGGATGAGTTTGGTATTGAGTAGATCTATCTTATACTATCTTAGATTAATTTTTGAGCTCTAGATTATTTTTGGTGGACAGATCTAGAAACAGCAGCTTTTCTGTTTGTTTTCTTTGTTTGTTTTTGTTTGCAATGAAATGTTTGGTTGGTTTAATCTTTGTTCCTAGAATGTAGAGATGTGTTGGATCTTGTTATTAGGTTGTTTTATTGCATTACATCTACCATACAAAGTGTGTGCATGTTTGCAATATCATTTGGCTATAGAAGTAGCAATGTGTTATTTCCCTAGTTGATTTATTTGATGTTTTGTGTGAACCAACTCCTTGTGTGCTTGTTACCTAAATTTGTGCTATGCTTGAGTGGAGTCAAGTAACATTTTGGTACTGTTATTTCTATGCTATTATCTCTGTTAACTTGCATGTTATCTTGTAGCAAAGCATGAGTACCATTTGTTATTTTCCTAGTTTTATTATTTGGATTGTTGTGTGGGCAAATCCTTGTAGATTTGTTGTACCTAGATTTTTGTTATGGTTATGATAGATCAAGTACCACTTTGGTACTGTTATTATCTCTATTAGCTTACACCTTATTTTATAGCAAAGCATGTGTAACATTTGTTGTTTGTTTTCTAGTACTTATTTGACTAGTTGTGTGAGCAAATCTTTGTGTTCTTGTTACCTAAGTTTTTGCTATGATTGTGGTGAGTCCAGTACCATTTTGGTACTGTTATTTATATGCTATTATCTGCATTAACTTGCATGTGATCTTATAGCAAAGCATGAGTAACATTTGTTATTTTTCTAGTTTTATTAATGGGAATTATTGTGAGAACTAGATCTTTGTGTGAATGCCTTGATAATTTTTGTGCTATGTTTGCTATAGATCCAGTACCATTTTGGTACTGTTATTTTGATGTTTTTGTCTCTGATAGCTTGCATGTATTTTCATGGTGAAGCATGTGTAGGTTTTGTTATTCTTATGCACTAGTCTTGTATGCACTAGGATAAATAGCCTTGTTTTATTTATGTTGTTATACTAATTTTTGTCATGATTAACCAGAGGCTTAGTACCTCATTTACCTTGATATAAATGGGCCCATAACACACTGGTCCCATTGCATCTTGGTTGTGGGTAAAAATTTCCAACTATGCACATGTGAGAAATTAACATGTTTTAATTATGTGGTTGATAGGATATTTTCCACCATGGAAAATATAATTGTTTGTTTTCACTTATGGAAGTGAGAAGTTTATTTCTTATAATAATCTACTAGTATGTTAGATGTGATCCATTTGTTAGCATAATATTCCTTAGGAGGATCTTGTTAAGAAACGATTCACTATTGAGTGCTAAATCAAATTGTTTGCAAATAAACTAAATTCCTTGTGATTGATAGATTGATTGTGAATGATTTTAAGTTGAGTGTTTGGATTTTTGAAAAGGTTTAGATAACTTTTCTTTGATTTCATAGCTACTGGTTGTGTAAGTTATACCTTGCTTGCTTGCTAGTAATTGTTTAAGAAAACATAAATTGCTAGAATTAAGTTATGCATGTTTAATAGTTGTTTCATGGGATTGTATTGATGTTTGCGCTTACTAGCATGTGTAAGTTTTGTGTACTGTTATTAGGTACATTTTATGATCATGACTTGCTTGTTTAGAATTAAACATCATAGTAACCTTGTTTGCTTCTCTAGTGATGAACTAGTGTCACCACTAGAAAATGGTGATTTTTGCTATAGTATTTTCATCTTTTATTTCATAAGTGTATGAGTTTAGTATAGCATATTTATGAAGTTATTACTTCTGTTATGATTCCATGAATCATTTAGTTTCTTGTTCTATAGTTGTAGAATATAAGTTTTTCTTATAACATGCTTGTGTAGATTTTCCACACTAGTGTGTTATCAGTGCAGCCCTGTTTCTATGCTTTTGATAGGGATATTACCTTGAGTGATGATTGTGTTTTAGATTATTTTTATGACTTGTTATCCTTGTTTTTAGGTACTGGTTGTTTGCTAATTTTTCATAATTGATGGATTCGAAAACCTCTAGTTAACAAGAACATAGTGAATAAATAGTCTATTCAATTGTGGTGTGTTTGATTGTTGTTTGGATTTTGTTGAAATGTTTTACCTTCGCATGATTTTATACTTGTGTTATGCTTGTGTTTAAGAGTATCTTGTGAAACTAAAACATCCAACTAAAATCATGAACACATAAAGTGATAGTTGCTTGTGGTGAGTAATACCCACTGCCATGGGTATTATTCTGTCTGTTTGTTTTACCTTAGCAACCTAACCTTTTTCACCCACGAGCTATATTTTTAGCTTCTTGTATATCTTATTATGAGAGTGGTACACCACTCCATATATGGTATGTATGGTGTGGGATATGGTTTTCTAAACCATACATAGTGCCTGACGATAGTTTTGGACTGTGAGAGTTATGTGAGATAGTTTTCGCGTTATCGTTTCGAGAGAACTCGAGAGTGAACATTTGTTGCTGTATGTGTTTCTTAGCTTAGTTGTTTGTCTTTTAGACCTGAGTGTGTGTCTTTTATTTCCTTTACGACGCTAGAACGCGAAGGAGAAGAAGAAGCAGTTGTGGAGCTGTGTGTCAAGTTCAAGTTGCTTCAAGGCCAGGGACATTAAGAGACTTGAGGCAAGCCATCCTGATGCTTGATGATATTACACTTATCATTATCTATCATGCATGTTTTACTTCTGAAAAGCTTTACAAAATTTTGATCTCCAAAATAAAACTATTTTTGAAGTGAGTATCACTTCAATTAATATTATATATTATTATGCCATTAGTTAATACTTGGTGTTACCAAGCCCATAAGCCACCATATGGTATTTATTACCATCACAAATACTAGTCCCTAAGTGGACACCTTAAAATTGTGTTTCTACAAAAACAAAGGCTTTATGGAAAACCCGGAGAAAAGGCGGATCCTTATTCTCCGGACGAATGTGGAAGTGGTCATTTTTGGGAAATTGGTGTTTTCAAAAATGACACATAACCTAGTCTTCGCCGGACAACCTTTATTGTACTGCCACTCTACCCCTATATGGGTATGGGGCCTATCTAGATGCTTGAACTTGTTAGTGTATGATTTATTCCAAAGTGCTATAGAGAAGGGGATTCTCTGAACCGAAGTGTCGCCAGGAGAGGGAAACGGGACATACACAGTGTGGGATTAATTTTCCCTCCGGATGCGACAGCTGGGCCTCCCGACTAGTCAGGGCGGGTCCTGATGCCGGGGAGAACAACCCATCTGAAGGAATGAACATATACTAGCTTGTGTCAGAGTGGACAGTTAGGATCAAATTCTCTGGTGCTTGCATATCGCTGTGACGATCCATGGGTGGTCCATGGCAGCGTTTTTGATCTAGTGGATGTGTACACCTCTGCAGAGTACAACTTTTTCGAAGAAGCCGCGTCCTCGGATATGGACAGTTGAATGGCCATGTAGCTAGCATTGTGTCAATGTTTTCAAAAAGGAGTTTCTGAAAGGAAGTTTTGAACTCGGGAAGTTCGGAAAGGAAAGAAAGCTTGTACCGTGGAGGTACTGATGATGGAAAGCCAGAAGTGGTTTTACAAACGAAAAAGTTTTGCATATAAAACTTTTCTACTCTAAGCAAGAATTCTGGAAACTGATTCCAAGAAGTTTTGCAAAGAGAAAAATATTCTTTTAAACAAAAGTTTAACAAAAAGCTCTTGTACATGTGATATCTACAAGAGAAATAAAACTATATTATTTTTCTTCTGAAGTATCTTCTTCAACGAAGGTACAGATTAATTTGACTGCAACTGTGGTGTCATCCTATATGAACACCATTGATAGTGAACCCTATTTATAGCCTACCTATTCCACCATATAAGCATACTTGCATTTTGGTAAGTGACATGATGGATGTCTTGTTGAGTACATTCAAATGTACTCATTATGTTTTCGCCCCTGGTATCTACTTGCCAGACTTTGAGAAGGAGTCTTCGAAGAAGGTCAACGAGGAGGAGTACGAAGCTGATGGCTTTGTGAACTAGGATCGTCTCCGGGTCAGCAGCCTGTAGGTTAAGGCGTGACTTGGGCTCTACTGCGTTATGAGTATTTAGTCTTCCGCTGTGTGTGTTGTGTGTTGCCCTGCGTGGCATCCATTTAGGCTTGGTCAAGTGACCATGCCCCCTTTTGTAAGGATTTATGCAACCGTGTAATGGATATTGTATCTGTGTACCAACTTGATATGTTGTTCACGACTGAATTCCTGGGATCGTGAATGTATGCATATCGAAGGTGTCCTTGAACAGTGTTTCGAAGGGCGGAGCTTACAAAGAGCAGGCCCAGGCGCATCTCCGAGTGGCCTCAGTTGCCTGCGAGGTGGCCCGAATCAACGATGGTGGCCGGTAGCTCGATGAACTAGGGTTTCGGTTTGTGGTGTGCGGAGCAAAATAGAGAGAGGGCAAATGGCTCCATGGAATAGAGGAGAGGAAGTACTACGTCGTGATGGCTTTCTCTTGTCGAGGGTGGCGAGCAGGAGGTGTCACCGCGATGAATTCGGCAACGACACGCATAGTGTCCTACTATCCAAGGTTGAAGATGACACATTTTAACATAACCCCCTACAAGTTTCTGTAAATTGCGTTGAAGTCCTTCTATTACTAAAACTGAGAGAAAACCTATGTTTTCAGGGCCTATCTGTGAACAGAAAAATTAATAAAAAATGTGTTTGAATTCCTTATCAAATTTCACAACTCACCATGTTTTGTTTTGGTGAATTTGAAGAATATTTATAGTTTTTATTTAGGGTGCTAGATTAAGTGGTTTTGTTGTTTTCTCCTCATTTTATTTATTTAATGGCTTTAAAATTATGCTTAGGCATGTCTAATAAAAGTACACACTCCATCTTGTGGATACCAAGGTGGTGTATTATAATTGGAAAATTTTAGGTATACTCCCTTATAGAAAGTAGTTCAGTAAAACTATTGGGTACTCGTTCTATGCACTGTTGTGAAAATCATTTAATATGCCATGTCACACCAAATGATTATATTGGTTGAAGGAACTTGTTTTCTTTTTATAATACTATGTTATTTTCATATTTACAACTCTTATTAATTTTGGTTGGCATTTTACTCAGGTGTGTGTTCTCTATGTTTGCTGGTTCTAGCACTTGATCAAGTGGAAAACATGTATGGTTTTGGGATCTTATTTTCTTGTTTTCCACATAGGTTCCAATATGGATATTATCCCATGCTTGTTTTAGAAACAAGTGATCAGTTGTATGTTGATGTGTAGATGATTTTTTGTTATCATCTGTTAGTCTTATCCATGAAAAGGATTTGGAAAACAAGGTATTAAGCTTGTTTTCATCTACCTCCACATATCAAGACATATGGATGCAATACCTTGTTGTTATTTCTTTCTGAATACTTGTTTCCATTTAAGAAGTTTACTATTTGTTCCTCATCTCTGTTAAGTTTGACAAGGCATAGAGGTTATGGATTTTCTAACATTACCTAATGCTTTACTAAATAAATTCTTCCTAAGACAGTGTTGCTCTTTGTTGACTTCTGTTGCTTGATGTTCTTCTCTTTAGTTGCCTCTAATCTTCTGTTATCACCTCTATCCATTGCATGTAGGTTCATATCTTGGTCTCCAACTTCAACTATCTCACCCTTGTGGTGAAAACAACCAGTTGTTCCAAGCAAATATTTTACTTAGAGGTTTATAAAAGAATGTAGGTTCATTTTGTGACATCAAGTTACCATATGCATATAAGAATAATTTGTTAACAAGTGGGCAAGACTTGCCTCCAAATTACTACTCATATCCATAGGCTGAGATGTACCAGGTTATATAATCTTATGTTTATTTGTGTAATACACTCAAGTGTTTGAGTATACAAAAGTGATCTGTTAACAAGGTTGCAAGGCTTATTATCAAACTACTTTTATATAACTCTAACATTGGAATATCATACTATTTCAAGAGGTTAATAAGATCAGATCAAGATATAAGAGTTTCCAAGTACTCTTATAGTAGCTTAGAGTAGCATTTCTAGATCACTCTAAATAATCTTCTTGAAGATCTTCTGATGAAAGTTCCTCTCTTCATGTGAGTGCTTCTCTTGCAGAATGACTTTGAGAAGATTGGAAACAAGATGATCTAGACAAGGTAGAAAGATCTTTATTAAGACTTAGTTAAGCTTTTATTCTTCTTCAAAATACTTATTATTTTTGTTTCCCATAAGATATGTACATGTCTCATACATGATTAGTTTTAATTAGCTTTCCATTCAATTCCTCTAATAGAGGTTATACTTGTTGTTATCTCTACTTGTATCCAGAGATAATTCAATGGTACAATTGTTGGATTTGAGTAGAGGTGTGAAATGCTTATGGAATGATGACTTAATAGTAAGTGAATCAAATGGTGCATTGAGGTGTTGAGATTTCATATGTTCACTTGTATAAGATGGTTGAAACAATGAGCATGTGAAAGTTGTTGAAGTTTAATGACTTATGTCATAGTTGTTATTTGTTCTCCCAGGGGTCATGATCTACTTTATATTCATTACTTTATTGACTTTGTCATTCATAATGCAGATATAGAGATTTGGGAATATAATATGTAATGATCAAGGGTTTTAATAGTGGTTGAAGAAGATTTGATTCTTCTCCTAGGGACTTATTTTGTAGTTGATGAGATATGTACATATTCGCTAAATATGTTAATACAATTAATATATCATTTCCCACTTGTGGTTTTTAAGTTATGCCTTGTTTGTATCACTTTTGTTCTATTAAAACTTTGTTTTTTTTACTTATGATGGTCCACCTTATAGTTATGAGATGGTTTGCAAGGATGTTGTAGAAATGAATTTGTAACTTATGGAGTTGTTGTTTTATAAAAGATCACATCTCTGTTTATGAGATGATTAAGTTGCGCATTATTATCTTGTGGAAGTGTGATCATTAGTTATGTGATTTGGATACTCACCCCTCTTTGAATTGTAGATACCTAATGAATTATCCCAAGTCACTTAAATAGTTGTGGTTAAGGTTGTTGAGAGTTTATGTTGGTCACAACCAATTATGGTTTGTGTAACCACATGATTTGGTTTCTTAAAATACTTGTTATAAAGATCATTCCAAATGTACTCTTGACTAGATGAACTAGACCTATTTTATCATGCCAAGTGAAACTTTGGTCACTTTGATTCGTTTAGACTTTCACGCCAAAATTTCTTGTACTTTTAGATGCATGCTTTGCAAATGCACACATTAAATTTAGATCCTTATAACCTCCCAAACACAGGGATGTTACAGTATCTCCCCCTTAACAAGAACTTTGTCCCGAAGTTCAACCTCTCTCTCGTAAATATAGATAGAGAGAACTTCTGTAGACCATTGAATCTTCACCTATGTTTCTTGTGTTGACCTTGGCATGTGTAGCCTCTTGTCTTGATTGTTAACTTTCAACTGTCTTGCATGTGGATTAAATACTGTGCCTGTTATTATGACAACTATGTTGTGTTACTATATCTTCCTAATGGTCTTACGAAGAACACGTGGTATTTCCACCATATAGTGGATACCAGGTTTCGTTCTCCTGATGAATAGGTATGGTTTCCTATCTCTCAGAACTTTCTGAAGAACATTTGGTATATCCACCAGGTGATGAATAACCAATATGATTCTTCCAGTACACTGGATATTGTCTATGGTTAGATTTCCATTTGGTTGAATCTAATGGTCTCAAGAGGAATACTACTCAATGAAACTTGTACAACATAGTGTACATTGATTTAGACTAAATTATTAGTGAAAATATCTTCGAGTATCCTCGAGTTTTAACTCTTTCCTATAGGTGACTATAACCTATTCCACTGGTTACTTCCTATGGTCCTTCTATATCTTTGGGTTTTGACTTCTAGAGGGTGACTCTATGAGTTGACTTACTGATCTTCTACATATTTCCTTCTCGGATATAGCCAATCATGTGATTTTCTCAGTATCACCTGTGGTATATCTCCATGTGTTGATGAAATATTTTATCAACTCCAAACAAGATGGGGACTATGGTCCATTCCCATCTGTGGCTTCATTGGCTTCTGCCTTCTTGACTTCCTGATCTTCTAGAGCTTTTGTGGTTGTTTCCATCTGTTGGTTACTCAGACCGCTCTCATTCTGATCCTATACCCTCTAGACCAGTAACATCAAGATAGAACTCAGTATTTGCACATGCATTTGCACATCAAGTTCAATCTTCATGTATAGATCTAGTCAATCAAAGATCCAAATAAAATCCGATAAATCCCAAATGCAGTTTATCACTCATGCATCAAAAGCCTGTGAAATAACAGTACTTAGAGTAAAACATCTCAAGTACCAAGGCTCTTAAATGCTATACACTACAAGTAGATATATAGTACCTTGTAATCCTATTCTACACAACCAGTCTTTGCCCAGGTAATTACTCCAATTGCATGCCTTTCTGCAATGAAATAAACCAAGAAAAATTGATCCTATAATAGTTGTTGTCTAACTTGGTTCCCTATAGGACTAAGTACCATGTAAATTGAAGTACTTCATCTTGATTATTATAAGCTTCTCATAGCATCTGTTGATCCTTCATGGTGTTGATCACATCGTAAGAGTAGTAATGTATCTTCCATCATTACTCAAGCCTTCTCCTAGTTCTATACTATAATGATTCACCTCTAGATTTGATAACTAAGGATATGGTATTTACCCCATAGTTACCATGGTCTAATGACTCTTCATGATTCTGAATTTATCCCTTCTTGCTGACTCCTATACTTACTCCATATCATATTCTACTCCATCCTATTCATTCATAGAATGGGGTAATCATCACTATGACTTGATCATCTTTGTCCATGTCAGAACAATTTTCTCAATAAAACTGATGTATGCTAAACTTCAAACTAATCATACCTGGGTATAAAGAAAATAGATAAGTATATTTACTTAATTTGAGTAAGAATATTCTATACAAATATGCTTATATCATTCTCAAGTGAATGATCATCATAGTTGTAGGAAGTATGGTTTAGATAAGATGGCTTCCTATAATCTTTACCAACCTACAGATCTCCTAAAAGGTTTTAGACCTAAGGTCGCTTCGCTCTGATACCATCTGTGGTGACCCAGCACACCACTACATGTGTAGTGCGCAAGTCGATGACATAATACTCACAGAAGGACTTATCCGTGAATATTACATCCCTCTGAGTAGTTCAACAGAAACATAGCAGGTCCAGGCAAAACTATAGGATACAAACTTCATTACAAAATCTCGAGAATCTCTTTTAAGAATCAAAGAAGATCTCTTACAAATGAAATATCGGAAGAAGCAATTCGAAGATCCAAGCTGGAGAAGAACTCTAGCTCAGAACTAAATCTACTATGGCTGATGTCAGCCCTAATCTATGGCTTGTAATAGCTAATCCAAGAATGGACTCCACCTACACCTTGATAGCTTCTCCTCCATCAGCGTTGTTGATGACGATGCTTTACTGGCTAAGTAGTATAAGCCTCCACCTAGCTTCCTTAGACAGCGATGGCTTCTCGATGACGACTTCAATAGGGCTTCAACTCTAAGCAGGGGGTCAAACGGGAACCAATGAGTAACGAGCGTTACTCAGCAAGTTCATGATATATAGAGGATAGCTTGATGCACTAACTATAGCTTTAGACTCACAAGAGCCATAAGCTAATGCAAGGTTTTGTAAAGCTTTCTTCAAGAGGTTGCTTTTACTTCTGAAAACTATGCCCGCCAGAAAATCAAAGGACTAGAACTTCATGGAGTTGCCTTTCCTGTAGCGTTCGCAGTTCCTTCCCGGAATAGGGGTAACATGCCACATCCTTTTACACTCTGCAGAGGTGCGTTACTTTACCCATGGACGACCAAGACCATGTTGCACAACCAGGCTCGAGATCTTGTCCACTCCTACTCAGGTGTGGGGCCCGGTTGTTGGTCCAAGCCAAATCGTGCTTCTCCACACAACGCATGCCCACCCATTTCTGCCAGCAGGTTGAACGCCTGATTCCACCCCTCACGATGGATATCTACGCGCCCCTGGCAGACCATGATAGACCTGCAGAGTCCGTGGGAATTAAGGGATCCCACCCATGTGCATGTAGTCTCCCAAGACTTACAGCGTACGTCTCTGGCAGCCCGGTGACATGCGAACGAGAAAAGATCACAGCTGACTTACTCCCCCCATAGAAGACCAATGGTTAACGCGGTATTTACGGCGCAGCGAGTTCTGGCGGCAGTTGTGGTTAATTCCTAGGTAATACTTTCCCGTGCATATGGAACCTTCCTTACACCTATTCATCTTACCATGGTTCCATCCTCCCACAAAACAGAACACTACCACTAGGGTAGTCATTCAATTAGTCATATTATCTAACATATCTAAATTGGAGGAACCCACTAACTTCATTTCTCCCAACATGCAAAGTGTACACATCAGCCACCATTTAATTGGTCCAACTCGTCCTCCCATCCACCTCATCCTCGGCAGTTTCAGTTTGGTTACTGAATGTACGTGGCTTGGTGCCGAATGCGCAGCCCACTCTTTCATGCGTTCTGTCAAACAAATTAGCCTTTTCTTATGATAGGGTCTAGGAGATTAATGATCCAACAGATTACCTTTTTACCAATATGGGCCCAGCTCATTGATGTAGCCCAAATTCCCACACGCACCTTGTCTCATCCATCGATAGTTTCTTTCCGGCTGAACAGATCTCGCCATGCACACGAGCTTGACATCCACTATGACAATTGAAGGTTTCCGTTTCTTTTTCCCAATCAACCCCGTCATAGTGCACTCACTTCCTCTCCCCATGATCTCCGTAAGAACTAGAAACCGATGGAGGCATCCGACGAGTGCGCGCACAATTTCCCCTCTTTAAAGTCTGAGCTCACCTTCGACGCATTTGTTCTTATCAGCCCCAAGACGGGTGGGCCTTCTACCAGCAAGCGGATACTATCGCCGCCGCGGGTGAGCCATCATATTTTTCAGTTCCTGATCGACTCCCTCAAATTTTCTTAATGCTCCCCTTTTTAATTATTTTCTACTGGCTCAGGTGCTGAATGCCTCCACCGCCCAAGAATCCATTTTTGGATCTTTATCCTTGCACGGCACACCAAAGACTCCTTTATGTTCTTACTGCTTTCTCCATGCTACCTCCCTGTTTCTGATCGACTCTGCTCATGTTTTCTTCATGTTCTCTGTTTCATTGTTTTGTACTTCCTCAGGTGTTCGACATCTCCACGGCCCAATAATCCGTATTTATTCCTCTATGGTTGCACACCACACGGAAGGATCCTGCCGGTAATTCCTGCATCCATTATCTTAGGACAATTACTGAACCACAAACTAGCATCTCCGATCATAGGTGATTCCCATGGTTAGCTTGTGTATCAGCTGCCCTTTGCTCATGTACGTGCCTTCGAATTTTCAAGTTTTTTATTTACTGGTATACAAGTTCTCAATCTGGTATTGCCGTTCTAAGGTCTGCGTTCGTTTGGTACAGCTCCCTATTTCTTTTTCATGACATGATTATTGTTCAGCTCTTACAGGAGAGAAAAATATAAACCATTCATATAATAATTGTAAAAAATTCCCAGCGCGTTACCTTGGTACGTACACAAATTCTCTGGTTGATCCAAAGACCTCCTGCATGTTACAAACTATCTTTTTACTTCATCAGGTCTTGAATGCCTTAGACGCTGAACAATCCGACTTCACCCTTCCTCACAGCTCCTGTTGGTACATATTCTTTCCATATTCATTAATACCTGCATGCACTGCTTAAATGGTAGACAATAAACATCTACCGTTTGGCTGGAGTACTATACATTCATGACACGATTAATTTTTATTAAACACTATCCTTCGTTACACATCCTCCATGACCGCAAAATATCTACAATATAACACCGCCCAAAAAGACTATACCCCCTGCAATTTCATCATCTTTTCTTCCGCAAACGTTTCCATACAAGCAAAAAGATAGACAATCCGGAAGAAGGAAGCAGGTATGGCTACTGCATGCATATATGTTTTTTTCCCGGATACACACACTTACTATATTTAACCAAAAAAATACCAATTTCTCCTGGATGCGAGCTGATGCACCAAAAAAGATTCTCCCTCCCTATCCTATTCATTATCCTATAATATGAACATATATTTAACGTTATTTTCTATTCTACATGTTCCGCAGCAACGCGCGGGGAATTGTCTAGTTATAAAAATAGGATCATGCATTCTTTTGAGAGTAGGTGATAATACGATAGAGTTTTTGCAATTATTTTGTTATGAAGTACTGCAAAGGATATGAGCAAGTGATGAACTTGCCTGAGATTGAAATAACAATAATAAACCATGTCTTCGGGTTCAAGGTTTTCGTAGGAAATCCCGACATCTGAAAGATAGCAAAGTAGTCCCGGTAAGGACTACAGAAAACATTGGCAAGATGATACATGCATAGTAATGAGATGCATCGTGAAATACCTTGGAAAACACCCCAGCTTACAAGTGTAAGCCACGTTTGCTACGATATCTCAATCATACAGGTTTTAGGTGAATTGTTTCATTACTTGAGGTGGTGGGGTTATTACTTCTTTTAGAGTTACATGTGTTTCACTTTTACTTGGCAAATAATTGTTATTATGTTTAAGTAGAAGTGTTGATTACTTGGTGAAGTAACAAGACAATAGCACATGGAAAACAGTTATTATAAAGGTAACAAACATGTTTGATTTTAGGTTCTAAAAGTGTAGAGTTAATGACAATGAGTTTAGTTGAAAATGATGAACGATTACAACTATTCTATCATTACATAACTTGCTAGTGTCTTGTGATGATAGGCTTAGTAGGTGTGAAAACATGAGAGTTTCATCAACAAGGAAAATAATGATGTGATAGTCATCTCTGGTTTTTAATAGTCATTTATAGACTTTCAGTATACTCATAAAAGCAAGTTTAGAAGTTAAGTAAAATGTTTTACAATTGACATATTTGAGTTGGAAATGTTGTTCTCTTTAATTTGGTATATCAATTGATGTTTTTCTGAAAATATTTGAATAAGTTATTAATTTATTAATTTTAAATGAATTTAAATGATTAGGCAAAATATTGCACACATAAAAACTTGGTCAAATGACTTTGTAGACATCATAGATGAGTTGCATTTATGATTTGGAGCATTTTGGTATATAACTTGTATTTTTATGATTTTATGAATTATTTCCTATTTTTCGCAATTTTAAATGATTTAATTTAATTAAAGAAAATATTAATTTTTAAACTTTATCAAATACTTTTAAAAAGTTGATAATCATTTAGATTATATTTTTCTAAACAATTCTATATTTTATTTATATTTTTCTGATTATTAGATTAAAAGTTATTGAATTAATAGGGTTTATTAATTTTCTGCCAAATTTAAATTGACAGGTGGGGCCCACCTGTCATATTCAATTTTTAATTCAAAATAAGTAAAAAGAAAAGAAAAATCTTTAGGGCGTCATGCTGACATCAGCATGATGTCAGCAATGTCCACAGTGAGCAATCTCTTCCCCGATTTGCTTGATTTGGCTCGAATTTACCCGAGAGGATGATACCACTCGACGCAGAGGGTCACGAGGAACCTAATGCTGGCGGCACCGCCCCCTATTGACCACCGGAAGCTCGCCAGCTTCCAGTTTCCACGGCAGCGACGATGGCGTACGACGGCGACTATGAAACCGAGAACAATCGAGAGGGGAAAATGGTCCTTGAGGACCAGTAGCTCACCCTGATTCTTGAGGGAGTGTCGGGGAAGTGCGGTGAGCTCTTGTTTGCCGGCGGCGAGAAGAAATTGACGGCGGCCGTACTCATGAACGACGGCGAAATTCCCATTGCCTCGGTCTTCCCCGCACTTGTGCGCACTCGAGGAGGAAGAGTAGGCCCAGGTGCATCTCCGAGTGGCCTCAGTTGCCTTCGAGGTGGCCCGAATCAACGATGGTGGCCGGTAGCTCGATGAACTAGGGTTTCGGTTTGTGGTGTGCGGAGAAAAATAGAGAGAGGGAAATGGCTCCATGGAATAGAGGAGAGGAAGTACTACGCCGTGATGGCTTTCTCTTGTCGAGGGTGGCGAGCAGGAGGTGTCACCGCGACGAATTTGGCAACGACACGCATAGTGTCCTACTGTCAAAGGTTGAAGATGACACATTTTAACATAACCCCCTACAAGTTTCTGTAAATTGCGTTGAAGTCCTTCAATTACTAAAACTGAGAGAAAACCTATGTTTTTAGGGCCTATCTGTGAACAGAAAACTTAATAAAAAATATATTTGAATTCCTTATCAAATTTCACAACTCACCCTGTTTTGTTTTGGTGAATTTGAAGAATATTTATATTTTATATTTAAGGTTCTAGATTAAGTGGTTTTGTTGTTTTCTCCTCATTTTATTTATTTAATGGCTTTAGAATTATGCTTAGGCATGTTTAATAAAATTACACACACCATCTTGTGGATACCAAGGTGGTGTATTATAATTGGACAATTTTAGGTATAATCCCTTATAGAAAGTAGTTTAGTAAAATTATTGGGTACTGGTTCTATGCACTGTTGTGAAAATCATTTAATATGGAATTATATTCCATGTCACACCAAATGATTATAATGGCTGAAGGAACTTGTTTTCTTTTTATAATACTATGTTATTTTCATTTTTACAACTCTTAGTAATTTTGGTTGGCATTTTACTGAGGTGTGTGTTCTCTATGTTTGCTGTTTTTAGCACTTGATCAGTGGAAAACATGTATGGTTTGGGGATCTTATTTTCTTGTTTTCCACATAGGTTCCAATATGGATATTATCCCATGCTTGTTTTAGAAACAAGTGATCAGTTGTATGTTTATGTGTAGATGAGTTTTTGTTATCATCTGTTAGTCTTATCCATGAAAAGGATTTGGAAAACAAGGTATTAAGCTTGTTTTCATATACCTCCACATATCAAGACATATGGATGCAATACCTTGTTGTTATTTCTTTCTGGATACTTGTTTCCATTTAAGAAGTTTACTATTTGTTCCTCATCTCTGTTAAGTTTGACAAGGCATAGAGGTTATGGATTTTCTAACATTAACTAATGCTTTACTAAATAAATTCTTCCTGAGACAGTGTTGCTCTTTGTTGACTTCTGTTGCTTGATGTTCTTCTCTTTAGTTGCCTCTAATCTTCTGTTATCACCTCTGTTCATTGCATGTACGTTCATCTCTTGGTCTCCAACTTCAACTATCTCACCCTTGTGGTGAAAACAACCAGTTGTTCCAAGCAAAGATTTTACTTAGAGGTTTATAAAAGAATGTAGGTTCATTTTTTGACATCAAGTTACCATATGCATATAAGAAGAATTTGTTAACAAGTGGGCCAGACTTGCCTCCAAATTACTACTCATATCCATAGGCTGAGATGTACCAGGTTATATGAGCTTATGTTTATTTGTGTAAGACACTCAAGTGTTTGAGTATACAAAAGTGATATGTTAACAAGGTTGCAAGGCTTGTTATCAAACTACTTCTATATAACTCTAACATTGGAATATCATACTATTTCAAGAGGTTAATAAGATCAGATCAAGATATAAGAGTTTCCAAGTACTCTTATAGTAGCTTAGAGTAGCACTTCTAGATCACTCTAAATAATCTTCTTGAAGATCTTCTGATGAAAGTTCCTCTCTTCATGTGAGTGCTTCTTTTGCAGAATGACTTTGAGAAGATTGGAAACAAGATCATCTAGACAAGGTAGAAAGATCTTGATTAAGACTTAGTTAAGCTTTTATTCTTCTTAAAAATACTTACTATTTTTGTTCCCCATAAGATATGTACTTTTCTCATACATGATTAGTTTTACTTTGCTTTCCATTCAATTCCTCTAATAGAAGTTATACTTGTTGTTATCCCTACTTGTATCCAGAGATAATTCAATGGTAGAATTGTTGGATTTGAGTCGTGGTGTGAAATGCTTATGGAATGATGACTTAATAGTAAGTGGATCAAATGGTGCATTGAGGTGTTGAGATTTCATATGTTCACTTGTATAAGATGGTTGAAACAATGAGCATGTGAAAGTTGTTGAGGTTTAATGACTTATGTCATAGTTGTTATTTGTTCTCCCAGGGGTCATGATCTACTTTATATTCATTACTTTATTGACTTTGTCATTCATAATGCAGATATAGAGATTTGGGAATATAATATGTAATGATCAAGGGTTTTAACAGTGGTTGAAGAAGATTTGATTCTTCTCCTAGGGACTTCTTTTGTCGTTGATGAGATATGTACATATTCGATAAATACGTTAATACAATTAATATATCATTTCCCACTTGTGGTTTTTAAGTTATGCCTTGTTTGTATCACTTTTGTTCTGTTAAAACTTTGTTTTTTACTTATGATAGCCCACCTTATAGTTATGAGATGGTTTGCAAGGATGTTGTAGAAATGAATTGATAACTTATGGAGTTGTTGTTTTATAAAAGATCGCATCTCTGTTGATGAGATGATTAAGTTGTGCATTATTATCTTGTGGAAGTGTGATCATTAGTTATGTGATTTGGATACTCACCCCTCTTTGAATTGTAGATACCTAATGAATTATCCCAAGTCATTTAAATACTTGTGGTTAAGGTTGTTGAGAGTTTGTGTTGGTCACAACCAATTATGGTTTGTGTAACCACATTATTTGGTTTCTTAAGATACTTGTTATAAAGATCATTCCAAATTTACTCTTGACTAGATGAACTAGACCTATTTTATCATGTCAAGTGAAACTTTGGTCACTTTGATTCGTTTAGACTTTCGTGCCAAAATTTCCCGTACTTTTAGATGCATGCTTTGCAAATGCACATATTAAATTTAGATCCTTATAACCTGCCAAACACTGGGATGTTACAGCGGCTGTGGAACTTTTCGGGGATATTTGATCAGGTGCCTAGGGTTTTCCATCGGAGGGGAATATATAGGCGAAAGGGCAAAGGCGGTGGATCCCTGGGGGCCCTACTCCATCGGCTGGCGCGACCAAGAGGGGGGAGCCACCCCATGGTGTGCCCCCCTGGTGCCTGTCTTCGACTCCTCTTCGGTCTTCGGGATGCTTCCGGGGAAAATAGGCACTTAGGACTTTGTGGGGTCCAATTCCGAGAATATTTCTAGAACAACTTTTCTGAAGTAAAAAACTGCGGAAAACAGGGAACTGGCACTTGGCATCTTGTTAATAGGTCAGTCCTAGAAAACGTGTAGAAATGCTATAAACAAGGGAGAAAACATGTAGCAATTGGCATAATATTATCATGGAGCATCAGAAATTATAGATACATTGGAGACGTATCATTGGCTAGACATGTCCTTCACATACAAAACTTGAGACACATATTTGGCTAGGACGAATGATTCGTTTCTGTACCCAAGATTGTTGAGATCCACTGTTGTCATTCTGTACTGCTGGTCTACCTTTACTTGACCCATTGGCACCGAAACAGAGGGACCCTAAAATTAGGTCCATAGTCAAGTTCTCATATCTTCTTTATGTAACCACAATATGTCTCCTTTTCCCATTGTATCCGGTTGCATAGAAATGGACACCACTGATTTGGTTGGTGCTCTTTTTATCTTGTGCGGTCGTGTAAAATGTATTCCCATTTATCTCGTACCCTTGGAAAGTAAGTACAGTCGAAGAAGGTGACATGGCCAACAAGTACAGCTGATCTCCAACAATGTTGTTATTCATGAGTTATGTCTACAAGCAGGCGCTGAAACTATCCACGTGTTCATCAGTAATCAAGAATTCAGACAGCCCCAGGTTTTTGGACCGTATAATATTCTTGTGTTCCTCGATATAAGGAGCCACCAAGGTGGACATTTATATACCTGTGTAGTGTGCTTTAGTGAAAGAATGTCCGTCCATAAATATCTTTGATTTCGTTCCTAGCGTGCCTTTTCCACTCATTCTTCCCTTAAGCCGCGATTCGGGAACACCAATCGACTTAAGGTCTGGAAGAAAGTCAACACAAAACTCAATTACCTCCTCTGTTAGATAACCCTTGGAGATGCTTCCTTCTGGCCTAGCACAGCTGTGAACATATTTCTTTAAGACTCCCATGAACCTCTCAAAGTGGAACATATTGTGTAGAAACACAAGACCAAGAATGGTAATATCTTTGACTAGGTGAACTAGGAGGTGTGTCATAATATTGAAGAAGGATGGTGGGTACACAAACTCGAACCTGACTAGACATTGGACCACATCTGTCTGTAACGCTGATAGACTTTCTGGATTAATTACCTTCTGAGAAATTGCATTGAGAAATGCGCATAACTTCACAATGGGTAGTCGAACATTTTCTGATAGAATCCCCCTCAACACAATCGGAAGCAATTGTGTCATCAACACATGGCAGTCATGAGACTTCAGGCTTTGGAATTTTTTCTCCGCCACATTTATTATTCCCTTTATATTAGACGAGAAGCCAGGAGCGACCTTGATACTACTTGGTGATTCAAAAAAGATTTCCTTCTATTCCTTTGTAAGAGCGTAGCTGACAGGGCCACCTTGAAACCGCTCAGGATTCTTGCCATCTCGTCATTTCGTGTGTTGCTGGTCATGCCGTGCTTCAGATGTATCTTTTGACTTCCCATACAAGCCAAAGAAGCCTAGCAGATTCACGCAGAGATTCTTCGTCAGGTGCATCACGTCGATTGCAGAGCGGACATCTAGGATTTTCCAATAGGGTAGATCCCCAAATATAGATTTCTTCTTCTACATGGGTGCGGGTCTGTCATCGTCATTCGGAACAGCTTGTCTGCCCGGACCCTTACCAAAGATTACTTTTAAATCCTTCACCATATCAAATACATCATCACCAGGTCGGAGGATAGGCGTCTCCCGGGTATCTGCCTGACCATTGAAATGCTTGCCAACTTTTCTTAAGGGGTGCTTGCTGTAACACCTGGGGTGTTACCTGTTTGTTTTCTTTTTGCTTGCATCATCTGCATTACATGAGCATTGCCTTCTGTTTTTCAAAGCAACTCAAAAATTCAAACACAATTGAAACTTTCCCACATGTTCAAATTTCCAATTTCAAAAATTGCAAAACTAAACCACTAAATTGTCTTTCAATAATTTGAGATTGTTCTAAGCCAATTGCTTGTTAATAAAGTCTTTCCTTTTATCAAACCTCCTAATGGCAATTAAATTTCAAATCATTTATCCTCCTTAATGGGCAAGATCAAACTGTGGGTTCAACAAAAACAAATTATTGCACACCATTAATTCAATAATGTCTCCCAAATTGTTGGGGTTATTGAATACATTGTTTAAATATCAACCTTTAAGGAAAACTAATGGAATTTCAAATACCAACTTAAAACTCCAATTAATAATTCAATTTTGGAATTAATGTGCACAATTGCTTTACTCATTATTTTGCAATTAATAAAATTTGTTTATAGAAATTTAAACCCCAAAACCTTTTCTATTCTCTCTCTCCCTTTCTTTTCATTGCAAAAAAAAAAAGGGAAATAGCCTAGGAGAGAGGCAAGCCCACCACTCCTTTTTTTTTCTCTTCCCCCCAAGCCCATCTCCTTTCTGGCCCGTTCCCTGTGGTCTTCTTCCTCGTGGCTGTCGTCATCAGTACGAACAGGGAACAACCATCCGATCGTTCCGCCCCCTCCCGGATGCGCTGCCGTACTCATGCCCCCTCTCCGATAAAAGCACCAACCACCCCTCTGCCCTAACCTAGAAACCCTAGTTCCTCTCCCCTAGCGCCGTCCTCTCTAGTTCCCCTCTCCGCTGCAAGTTCTTCTGAACCCTGAACCACCCCACCGATCACAACCAGAGCACCATCTTCCCCCCTTAGCTCCGACCGCCATGGGCACCGCGAGGAGGTCCTGACCCCGGGAATGGAACCAGCTCCCATCCACCACCAACTTCGCCGAAGACTTGGAGGCGGGAGGAGGCCCGTGCCGGCCGCGCCGTCGCCGGCAACCGCCGCGCGAGGCCTCTGCTCCCTGCCTCGACCCCGATCGCCTGCATCCCTGCCGCTCGAGGTGAGAACCTCGTCGCCCCTCGATCTTCCTCTCTACTCTCCGTTCACGCACGGCACCCCACAGCCGCACGCCCACCTCCGCGAAGCACCGCACCATCGCGATCCCGCCTCCGGCCGGCGAGCCGCTGCGTTTCCTGTCCATCGATCGCTGATGTTTCTGTCAGCTGTTGAGTTTCAGAGTTTCAGTTAACGTGCGTAGTGTAACATACCTTTCGTCAGTCTGCGTTCGTATCACAAACAGCCGAATAGCACTCTGGTTCCGTTCCTTTCAGCGAAGCCAAGCGACCCGGGTTCGATACCCGCGGGCGCACCCCATTCTTTTGGGATTTTTTCTTCCGCGCGCGAGGAGGCCCACCCGTCATCGTCCTGCCCTGCCACGCGGGCGTGCGCAGTGCCATGCTGGCCACTGGCCCACGCGGCAGTGAGCGCGTGTAGGTACCAGTGCGGTACAACCTGGTTTCTGCGAATTCCAGTGAATTTCAAAATCCTTTTAATAAACAGATTTAAACCAAAACTTCTAAAGTTAATAACTTTTATTCTATAATGCCAATAACAAAAAGTTTTATATGAATTCTGATCCAAATCTTCTAATCTTTCCAAATATCCAATTTGTGTTCTGTTTTGGAAACTTCAAATGTATTTAAAATTCAAACTTAAATATTTCAAATGCTAATTTCTAAAATCTATAACTAATTATTTATAAGTCCAAATAATGCAAATAAAATATGTTTTCCATACCATTTTGAATCACCTATTCAAATATAATTTTTGTTTTCTGTTTTGAATAATTAAAATTGCCTAAACCATTTAATTCTTGTTTAATGCAATTAAAAATTGTTTAATATTGTTTAATTCCTAATTAAATAATCCAAAGTCCAATTTCAAAATGTGAAACATGTAATCCAACTAAAATTTGATGTTCTTTTCAAATATAAACTTTGTTATTTGTTTTGAACATTTTAAATGGTTGAAAACAACAAATACTTGTGTGTTCCCGTTAAGGCACCCAAAATTCCCTAAGTTAATAATAAAATTCTAAATTGCTACACCCCATTTTAATTTAATTCTAATGTTGTTATTTCGCTGTTTCCCTTTTGCATGCATCATACTAAACCACCAGCACTTGTTGATTAGTTGGAAAACAAATAATTTAACCATAATTCATGGGCTTTTCCTATGCAACTCAAATTGCATATGGGTCCATTTAAATTTGTTTATCTTGTCAACTAGTTTACCTTGATGCATCTTTAAACTTGTCATGCATCCATACCTTGATCATGCTGGATCTTTTGCCGTAGTAGTAATTGTTGCATCCGGTGTTTGTTCGAGGTTCGTTGCTTCTTCCCGGATAGGACGTTGAGATGATGTGAGCAACGACAAGTTCTGCTACCTTGCGGGATCTCAGGCAAGTATACTCACTTGCATGCCACATGGCTGCCTTTCATCACTTGTTACCGATTCTTTCCGTTGATTCTTTTCTGCTAGCCTTAGTGGTAGTTGTTTCTGTTACGAACCCATCACATGAATCCCTTAACCTTGATATTGCCTCACCTCCACTCCTATAACCTTTGCTTGAGCCTGTGTCTTACTATCTTGCTTAGAGTTGCTTTTGCTCGAGCTCGTTGTCGGTTACTTCTTTTACTACCGTACTCTTTTATTATCGTACCGGGGCTCGAAGTTAATCAATCAATCCTGTTAATGCTAATGTTAATAATAAATTTGACGATAAGGCACCGGCGGGAGGCCCACGGGTGGTTTTGAGGCCCGCTAGTGTCGACCCCCTAATTAGGAAAAGGGTCTTGTCTACTGATCCATGATGAGCGCACTACCCGCATTTGGGGAGTATGGGCTCCCCCTCAGTTTGACTCGATTCGCATCTCGTCCAAATCGCCGTACTAGTTCGGGCTTTCCATTTGCTGCATGCATGATCTTGCGAGCCCTTGGTACCCGGGTGGAACTTTCGTAGTCGGCATTTAGGGCGGCGTGGTCTTCCAGTGCTATGAGGGTCCCCTTTTCTTCGTGGGGCTCGATTAGCCGCGCACGCACAGCACGCGGTGCTTTGGGCTTGATGCGAAGAAGGTTGGAATGTGTTGAGTGCCCCGCTTGGTGGGAGGCATCCCATCTGGCGGGATATTCATGAGTGCGGTTGCTATGGTGCACCCCTGCAGGGTAAATCTTCTCGAGAAGCCGTGTTTTCCGCGGTTATGGATTACTTGGTGAAAGTACTGGCTAACAAGTACTCAGGACAACTTAAACCTAATGATCAACCATGTTACACCCAATGACTAATAATTTGACTAGTAATAGGTTATTCACACAATAACTTGACTCATCTTTAATACCACGGTGTGAGTTATCCTCGGATTGCTTCTTCGGATAAGGGGCGAGATCCAGGATGGGTTTGTTTGAAGTTATCTTTCAGTTGGTTACTATCACTCGATCTTATCTCCTTTCTGATAGTTGGAAGTAATAGAATCTCTGTAGTTGGTTAGTGCAGCCTGCTGTTGCTTATTTGCAATAACCCCTTCCTTTCCGTTGATCCTAAAGTATTTTTATCTTTTGATGACTGGCTACGCCGGTAACTTGTGAGTATGGGCTGTGTCCCCCTTGCCAGTACTTAACCGTACTGACCCACGAATCTCTTTCGTGGCTGCAAATTCCAACTTGCAGTCAACAGGTTTGAAGTCTGACGATGTTAGCTTGGGAATCCCTCCGGCTTGGCCTGGGCAGGGATTGGACGCTCTCGGTTATCTTCAGGACTCTTAGTCCAATTTTGATCTTGTCCGTAGACGGACGATATGTTGTTTCTTCCGCTGTTATGTTGGATCTTTGTAATGTATCAGTTGTATCCCTGGCTCGTTGAGTCATCTTGTATCTTTGTGATGCTGTTGTAATTGTGGATTATTCGTGAACTATTGTAATGTTATCATAAATGGCAACCTGGAATCGGTTATTATGCGGATTTGGCGGGAATGCTGAAATCTGCATAGTGCCCGATCTCGGGGCGTCACAAATGGTATCAGAGCCTTGGTTCCGATTCCCGAGATTGTTTCGATACGAATGGTTATCGAAGCAACGGGTCCGCAAAGCCTGTAGGATAACCTCGCTAACGGTCGATGTTTCTAGAGTGTCAAAAACTATTTCTGCTAAACTATTTTGGAAAAACATCTCATTAGGATTCTTGTTTTTCTCCTTATCTCTATTCTATTCCCATCCCATCTTATTTGTTTTGGAGTCTCCCCCTCTTGTCTATCTTTCAAAGTGTTAGGTTCCCACGTGGGTGGACGTTTTCTGAGCCTTTAACCTAATAGGATTCGATCATCGGAAGATTCCTGGTGGAAGAACATCGTCGTCACTCCGAGCAAGAAGCCCTTGTTAGTGGTGTCGAGAAGCCCTTGTTAGTGGTGTCGAGGAGATCAACTGGAAGCACGAAGAATCGTTAGTCGAACCTCTTTCCCCTCCCGGGTTAGCAGGTGGATTGCGAGGGCGCAATCCCTTGTTAGTGGTGTCGTCTGTAACACCTGGGGTGTTACCTGTTTGTTTTCTTTTTGCTTGCATCATCTGCATTACATGAGCATTGCCTTCTGTTTTTCAAAGCAACTCAAAAATTCAAACACAATTGAAACTTTCCCACATGTTCAAATTTCCAATTTCAAAAATTGCAAAACTAAACCACTAAATTGTCTTTCAATAATTTGAGATTGTTCTAAGCCAATTGCTTGTTAATAAAGTCTTTCCTTTTATCAAACCTCCTAATGGCAATTAAATTTCAAATCATTTATCCTCCTTAATGGGCAAGATCAAACTGTGGGTTCAACAAAAACAAATTATTGCACACCATTAATTCAATAATGTCTCCCAAATTGTTGGGGTTATTGAATACATTGTTTAAATATCAACCTTTAAGGAAAACTAATGGAATTTCAAATACCAACTTAAAACTCCAATTAATAATTCAATTTTGGAATTAATGTGCACAATTGCTTTACTCATTATTTTGCAATTAATAAAATTTGTTTATAGAAATTTAAACCCCAAAACCTTTTCTATTCTCTCTCTCCCTTTCTTTTCATTGCAAAAAAAAAAAGGGAAATAGCCTAGGAGAGAGGCAAGCCCACCACTCCTTTTTTTTTCTCTTCCCCCCAAGCCCATCTCCTTTCTGGCCCGTTCCCTGTGGTCTTCTTCCTCGTGGCTGTCGTCATCAGTACGAACAGGGAACAACCATCCGATCGTTCCGCCCCCTCCCGGATGCGCTGCCGTACTCATGCCCCCTCTCCGATAAAAGCACCAACCACCCCTCTGCCCTAACCTAGAAACCCTAGTTCCTCTCCCCTAGCGCCGTCCTCTCTAGTTCCCCTCTCCGCTGCAAGTTCTTCTGAACCCTGAACCACCCCACCGATCACAACCAGAGCACCATCTTCCCCCCTTAGCTCCGACCGCCATGGGCACCGCGAGGAGGTCCTGACCCCGGGAATGGAACCAGCTCCCATCCACCACCAACTTCGCCGAAGACTTGGAGGCGGGAGGAGGCCCGTGCCGGCCGCGCCGTCGCCGGCAACCGCCGCGCGAGGCCTCTGCTCCCTGCCTCGACCCCGATCGCCTGCATCCCTGCCGCTCGAGGTGAGAACCTCGTCGCCCCTCGATCTTCCTCTCTACTCGCCGTTCACGCACGGCACCCCACAGCCGCACGCCCACCTCCGCGAAGCACCGCACCATCGCGATCCCGCCTCCGGCCGGCGAGCCGCTGCGTTTCCTGTCCATCGATCGCTGATGTTTCTGTCAGCTGTTGAGTTTCAGAGTTTCAGTTAACGTGCGTAGTGTAACATACCTTTCGTCAGTCTGCGTTCGTATCACAAACAGCCGAATAGCACTCTGGTTCCGTTCCTTTCAGCGAAGCCAAGCGACCCGGGTTCGATACCCGCGGGCGCACCCCATTCTTTTGGGATTTTTTCTTCCGCGCGCGAGGAGGCCCACCCGTCATCGTCCTGCCCTGCCACGCGGGCGTGCGCAGTGCCATGCTGGCCACTGGCCCACGCGGCAGTGAGCGCGTGTAGGTACCAGTGCGGTACAACCTGGTTTCTGCGAATTCCAGTGAATTTCAGAATCCTTTTAATAAACAGATTTAAGCCAAAACTTCTAAAGTTAATAACTTTTATTCTATAATGCCAATAACAAAAAGTTTATATGAATTCTGATCCAAATCTTCTAATCTTTCCAAATATCCAATTTGTGTTCTGTTTTGGAAACTTCAAATGTATTTAAAATTCAAACTTAAATATTTCAAATGCTAATTTCTAAAATCCATAACTAATTATTTATAAGTCCAAATAATGCAAATAAAATATGTTTTCCATACCATTTTGAATCACCTATTCAAATATAATTTTTGTTTTCTGTTTTGAATAATTAAAATTGCCTAAACCATTTAATTCTTGTTTAATGCAATTAAAAATTGTTTAATATTGTTTAATTCCTAATTAAATAATCCAAAGTCCAATTTCAAAATGTGAAACATGTAATCCAACTAAAATTAGATGTTCTTTTCAAATATCAACTTTGTTATTTGTTTTGAACATTTTAAATGGTTGAAAACAACAAATACTTGTGTGTTCCCGTTAAGGCACCCAAAATTCCCTAAGTTAATAATAAAATTCTAAATTGCTACACCCCATTTTAATTTAATTCTAATGTTGTTATTTTGCTGTTTCCCTTTTGCATGCATCATACTAAACCACCAGCACTTGTTGATTAGTTGGAAAACAAATAATTTAACCATAATTCATGGGCTTTTCCTATGCAACTCAAATTGCATATGGGTCCATTTAAATTTGTTTATCTTGTCAACTAGTTTACCTTGATGCATCTTTAAACTTGTCATGCATCCATACCTTGATCATGCTGGATCTTTTGCCGTAGTAGTAATTGTTGCATCCGGTGTTTGTTCGAGGTTCGTTGCTTCTTCCCGGATAGGACGTTGAGATGATGTGAGCAACGACAAGTTCTGCTACCTTGCGGGATCTCAGGCAAGTATACTCACTTGCATGCCACATGGCTGCCTTTCATCACTTGTTACCGATTCTTTCCGTTGATTCTTTTCTGCTAGCCTTAGTGGTAGTTGTTTCTGTTACGAACCCATCACATGAATCCCTTAACCTTGATATTGCCTCACCTCCACTCCTATAACCTTTGCTTGAGCCTGTGTCTTACTATCTTGCTTAGAGTTGCTTTTGCTCGAGCTCGTTGTCGGTTACTTCTTTTACTACCGTACTCTTTTATTATCGTACCGGGGCTCGAAGTTAATCAATCAATCATGTTAATGCTAATGTTAATAATAAATTTGACGATAAGGCACCGGCGGGAGGCCCACGGGTGGTTTTGAGGCCCGCTAGTGTCGACCCCCTAATTAGGAAAAGGGTCTTGTCTACTGATCCATGATGAGCGCACTACCCGCATTTGGGGAGTATGGGCTCCCCCTCAGTTTGACTCGATTCGCATCTCGTCCAAATCGCCGTACTAGTTCGGGCTTTCCATTTGCTGCATGCATGATCTTGCGAGCCCTTGGTACCCGGGTGGAACTTTCGTAGTCGGCATTTAGGGCGGCGTGGTCTTCCAGTGCTATGAGGGTCCCCTTTTCTTCGTGGGGCTCGATTAGCTGCGCACGCACAGCACGCGGTGCTTTGGGCTTGATGCGAAGAAGGTTGGAATGTGTTGAGTGCCCCGCTTGGTGGGAGGCATCCCATCTGGCGGGATATTCATGAGTGCGGTTGCTATGGTGCACCCCTGCAGGGTAAATCTTCTCGAGAAGCCGTGTTTTCCGCGGTTATGGATTACTTGGTGAAAGTACTGGCTAACAAGTACTCAGGACAACTTAAACCTAATGATCAACCATGTTACACCCAATGACTAATAATTTGACTAGTAATAGGTTATTCACACAATAACTTGACTCATCTTTAATACCACGGTGTGAGTTATCCTCGGATTGCTTCTTCGGATAAGGGGCGAGATCCAGGATGGGTTTGTTTGAAGTTATCTTTCAGTTGGTTACTATCACTCGATCTTATCTCCTTTCTGATAGTTGGAAGTAATAGAATCTCTGTAGTTGGTTAGTGCAGCCTGCTGTTGCTTATTTGCAATAACCCCTTCCTTTCCGTTGATCCTAAAGTATTTGTATCTTTTGATGACTGGCTACGCCGGTAACTTGTGAGTATGGGCTGTGTCCCCCTTGCCAGTACTTAACCGTACTGACCCACGAATCTCTTTCGTGGCTGCAAATTCCAACTTGCAGTCAACAGGTTTGAAGTCTGACGACGTTAGCTTGGGAATCCCTCCGGCTTGGCCTGGGCAGGGATTGGACGCTCTCGGTTATCTTCAGGACTCTTAGTCCAATTTGGATCTTGTCCGTAGACGGACGATATGTTGTTTCTTCCGCTGTTATGTTGGATCTTTGTAATGTATCAGTTGTATCCCTGGCTCGTTGAGTCATCTTGTATCTTTCTGATGCTGTTGTAATTGTGGATTATTCGTGAACTATTGTAATGTTATCATAAATGGCAACCTGGAATCGGTTATTATGCGGATTTGGCGGGAATGCTGAAATCTGCATAGTGCCCGATCTCGGGGCGTCACACTTGCGCGGAAGAAAACGACGATACCCGAGGTACACAACCTTCTTACATTTATCTAGATATACACTTTCGGTGTCATCTAAACAGTGTGTGCATGAATTGTACCCCTTACTTGTATGTCTAGAAATGTTACTAAGAGCAGGACAATCGTTGATGGTTATGAACAACATTGCTCGTAGGTTAAACTATTTTTGTTCGTGCTCGTCCCACACAGGTAAACCTTCTTCACGCCACACCTGTAAAAGTTCATCGACTAATGTCCTTAGGTACACATCAATGTCGTTTCCCGGTTGTCCTGGGCCTAGCATCAGCACAAGCGTCATAATGAACTTCCTCTTCATGCACAACCAAGAAGGAAGGTTATAGATACATAGACTTAGAGGCCAGGTGCTATAGTTGCAGCTCTGCTCACTAAATGGATTCATGTCATCTCTACTTAGACCAAATCATAAGTTCCTTGTGTCACCTGCAAAGCGCGGGAACTTTCTCTCGATTTTTCTCCACTGCGACCCATCAGCGGGGTGTCTAAACATATCGTCTTTCTTATGATCTTCCATGTGCTATCGCAAAAGTTTGGCGTGCTCTTTGTTTCTGAACAAACGTTTCAACCGTGGTATTATAAGAGCATACCACATCACCTTTGCAGGAACCCTCTTCCTGGGGCGCTCACCCTCAACATCGCCAGGGTCGTCTGGTGTGATCTTATACCGCAATGCAGTGCATACCGGGCAATGTTCCAAATTCTCGTACTTCTCACCGTGGTAGAGGATGCAGTCATTAATGCAGGCATGTATCTTCTCCACGTCTAATCCTAGGGGGAATACAAGCTTCTTTGCTTGGTATGTACTGTCGGGAAATTCATTGTTTCTAGGAAGCTGCTTCTTCACTATTTGCAGCAACTTTGTAAATCCGATGTGAGTCACACCGTTCTCGGCCTTCCATTGGAGCAATTCCAGTGTGCTGTCCAGCTTTTTCTACCCATCTTCGCAATTTGGATACAACAATGTTTTGTGATCCTTTAATATCTGGTTGAACTTCACCCTCACCTTTTTAATCTCGCTTTCTGTCTTTGTATCCATAACAGCCTGGCCAAGATCATCGATGGGCTCATCTGGTGCCCGGTCTTCTGCTTCTACTTCATCGTTATCTTCCATTCCAGTACCGACACCATATTTAGGGAACATATCATGATAGTTGTGATCATTCTCTTCTTCTTCGTTGTCTTCCATCATAACCCCTCTTTTTCTGTGTTTGGTCCAACAATTATAGCCGGGCATGAAACCGGATTGAAACAGGTGGAAGTGGATGACTCTGTGAGAAGAGTGTTCCTTCTGATTCCGACATACAGCACATGGAAAACACGTAAAATTATTCCGCTTGTTTTCCTGGGCCACCTCGAGAAAACAACCCACGCCTTTCATGAACGCGGCAGAGCGTCGGTCAGCGTACATCCATTGTCGGTTTATCTGCATTATATGATTATTAATTGAGAACTGTTAGAGAACACCGTGAATAGAGAAATGATCAATGTTACATCGACAGATGAAAGGTTAAATTTGGTACCTCGACCGTGGAGGAAAGAAGGACGAGAAAGCTTATTTAATTAAGTGTGGCTCGGAAAAATTAAATCTTGTTTGTTTTCTGCGAGCTGAGATGACATTATTCTCCCGGGCATTTCATCGAACACCTCTTCTGCATAGGATGGAAAAACAAGTGAGCACACACCTAGACGTTCAACGCACATCTCCGGTTGTTTACTTGGCATGAACGAAAACAACGGCCGAGAACGACCGGACGGTCGAGCAATGATGCACGCCTGGCCACCAACCAGGTCACCAACCGGAAGCCGCGACTCGACATGGCGTCGGCCGTGGTGCCACCTGCCGCGAAGACCACGAATCTTTCACGTCACACCCATGGGCCGGAGTAGTACTAGGAGCTAGCAGCCACCAACTACGGCATGTAGCTCTCCATAAAAGACACCATGCGGCTACGCAATTTCTTACACCACCAACCCTCGTTTCCCCGATCGAGCACACAAAACTTGCACGCTACCTCACAACCAAACTCCATTCCCTAAGCTGCTTCAGCTAGCTGCCCTCGCCACCGCACCTTCAAACACAGTCGCGGACGAGCGGCAGCGGCAGCTACGAATACCGGGTCATCAATGGAGGTGGAGGCGTTCTCGATAGGGTTCACCGGGGGCATCCGCTCGCACTGGCGCCGCCGCCGGTACCAGCGCCTCGAGGCCGGCAGCAGGACCAAGGCTGTTACACGCAATAGCAAAACAACGATGAAATTAAGCAAGATCGAACCAACGGGGACACGAGATTTTAACGTGGAAAACCCTTCCAAGGAGGAAGAGAAAAAACCACGGGCGCCAGCCAGCAATACTTCACTATTTCGGGTGAGGTTACAATCGCGCCGGGATTTACAATGTATGGCTTATCCCGTGCGGCGGCTTACAAGAGGTATATAAAGGCGGTCCTGACCTAACTAGGTCGGTAACAGGTAATCCAACTCCGACTCGGTAACAACTCCGGCTCCACTCGTCAGAAGTTCGGCATTTATCAGTATATACGAATATGAATTTGGATCACCATAAAATAACAAAGGCCACCCAGCGTCTCGGCGGTGGCGCGCGGCGCTCTGGCGGCGGGTGGCGCGTGCGGCTGCGCGGACTTATTCATGCCCGGGCGGGTGCTGGGCCGGCTGCGGGACGCGTACGTGGGCGGCATGCTGGCGGTGTCCAGGAAGACGTCCGTCATGGCGCTGCCCGGCGACGCGCTGTGGACGTGGCGGAAGCAGCTGCCTACACGGGAGCAGGGCCCGTCGGAGACTCGGAGTTCGAGAAGAAGCTCGTAATGGAGATTTACAAATCTATCGTGGCGTCTAAGGAACTCACCACCATGCTCCACTCCTCCACCGCGCACCTCCCCACAAGCACATCATCATCAACTTCTAGGTAGCCAGAAGATCGAGTTAAGAACAATATATACATATTCTTTTGAGTTCATTAATTTGCTCGAACCGTGCCTCGTTCGAAAGGAGAAAAATACTACACGAGTGACCATTTGCTCTCTAACCTTTTTCAATTACTTCTACTCCCTCGTTCCGAATTAATGGTCGGAGTGCTAGCCAAAGTTCGGAGGTAGTACTTTTCTTAGAAGCAAATTACTACTCGAGTGTCCATTGGCAAACTATTCCAGACCAACTCTAACAAATAGTCGATGGTTTCACCTTGAGGACCCTATTTTTTCTTTGACTTGACAAAACTTATTAGCTCTCACACTCGGCCGTCAGATCAGGCTGCTGGACATTTTCGAATATCCAATCTCCATTAGTTCACGCATTGGGCAATTGGGCTTAAATTTGCCTGATGTGGTTTAATGGGGCCTAGAAGTCTCGTTAAAGCCCCAACTACAACCGATGCAAACAACGGCGCGAAGTGCAAAGATTTGATCCCGCAACCCGCGGTCAACGTTCCCCACCTTCAGTTTCGTCTCGGCCCGTGAGTGCTCCGGGACCCCATACCAGGGGAGGCGCGCGTGGGTAGACGACAATCGATCGATTAGAGATGGGCCGGCTCATTTTGCGATCAATCCTTCATCTAGCTAGTTTTTTTTTTCCAACTGTGTGTACACGTGCTCCTGGCTGGCTCATGTCCTGTCAAATGAATTAAAAAAAAAGGTCCAGCCTAATGTAGCCCTCACTATCGGCGGTATTTCCGAAAATCTGAACATTTTCAGATTCCAGAACATTTTTTAAAATTTAAACATTTATCTAAATTTGAACGATTTTTTATTTTGAACAATTTTGAAGTTTGAACATTTTCAAATATAAAAAATTTAAACATGAATAAAATTTACATATGAGCATTTCTCAAATTTGATCAATTTTTAATCTGAACAATTTTTTCATTTGAACAATATTTCAAATCTGAACGATTTTCGAATTTGAACAATTTACAAATTTGAATATTTTTCAGTTTGTACCAAAAATAATTCTGAACCAAACGTTTCGGTGAATAAAACATAATAGTAAACCATAGGTGTACAAAAAACTCCGATGAACCAAAATTAACAACGAACAAAAATTTTGGTGAATAAAAAATAATAGTGAACATAAAATGCATATGCACTAAAAATAATGTGAATAAAAGTAATAGTTAACAAAAAAATTCGGTGAACCAGAAGTAATTGTTGAACCGAAAATAATAGTGAACCAAAATCTTCGGTGCACCAAAAATATCGATTAACTAAAAAAAATAGTGAACCAATATGGTTCTGATTTTTTTAAATGGTTTCAAATTAAAAATGGTTTAATTTTAAAAAAGGTTTCAAACTGAATCACCTTTTAAAATGGTTCCACATTTAAAAATAATTCGGAAAATTGAAACAAAAAATCATTTATATTTTTAAAATATAAAAACGAATAGCTTCAAATAAATTAAAATAAAACTAAAAATAAATAGTAAAACATGAAAAAGAAACATAAAAGATAGAATAAAACGGAAAAGAAAACCAGAAACAAAAAAGCAAATGGTGACAAAAATAAAAACAGAAAAAGAGACGATAACAAGATTAAAAAAGAAAGTTCTACACGAATGCGTGGCAGCCCAATGGCTGTGCCCCTCGTGACCCCTATGCTTAGATTGGAATTTCGAATCCGCAACGGGCGATAAATGGGTTTGAGAGTGCTCCTCCCTGGCGCCCGGACTATCCCCTGCTGTGGAATCACCCTGTTTGTCGAGTCGGACCGCGGCGGACCGCAGCCCATTTGTTAGTTTCACTCCGGTTCCTCAGGATGAGGCGAAGGCCCATTTATCCAATGCTCTTGTATCAGGATAAGGCAGATGCCCATCAAATCCCCTGACGCTACGTGCTTGGTGCGAGGGATACATTGTGTGTTCTACTTGTACATCCGGAACAAATGAGAGCGGGTATTTATGGCGGTACATCTCTTACCAAAATAGTGAAGTGGGACTAAAAAAATGGGAGTTGCACGCACTAGGGGGCTGCTATCAGCATTTACGTACACGCGCGTGGGTGTAGACGCGTATGGATAGGCCGTGCGCAGGGCTGCTATCAGCATGCATGCAACTGGATTAAGCTAGGACCATGCCTCTAGTCGATCAAGATATGCTATGGTCACACACTTAAAAATTGTGGGACGTTTGCTTGGCTAGCTCTGAAGGACCGGGTGATGCATCAAATAAATACTACTCCCTCCGTCCACTTTTATAAGGCTCACTTCTTAGCATTCAAATAGTAAAAAGTGAGCATTATAAAAGTGGACGGAGGGAGTACTAGTGTTGATTGTGCTGATGTTTTAATATGTTCCCTAGTGGCTACGCACGACACGAAACTTAGACGCAAAAACTAGCCGATGTCCGGCATGCACGAAACTTGATGAGTTTGGACAATACCTACTGTGTTGACTCCGAGGAAGAAATCATGATTAGAAAAAGAACAAAAAAATCAAATAAAAAGCGTTTTTTTTTTGTTTCACGAAATGAATTATAACACGCTTTCTAACAAAAACATTCAAAAAAAATAGTCTAAATTAAATATCCAAGGAACAAGGACCATTTGCACACTTTATGTATCCTACTTTTTTATTTTTGTCTTGGTGATGATCGGTGTATGGAAACATGTGTTCTACTTTTGGGAGCGTAGCCTATGTTGGATTTGTTGAGAACAACTTATATGTGGTAGATTACATTTTTAAGAACCTATATCCAACGCCCATCTTATTCTTAAGACAAAAAATTAGACTTATGCAGAGATGGATGAGAGGTTCCATTCAAATGATATTTGGTATACATTGTTTGCAAACTTGGGAACATTACAATACAAATACTAGGGCAAGTGGTTTTATTTCATCCACAGCTAACCTATGAAATAAATCCAACTGATAAAAAAAAAGTACCATGCCCCGGCGATGTCATTCTAGTTATCAACTCAAAGGACTCAATGTGATGTGCTTCGAAGCAACATGCTGAAACTTCCTTCATGGCCTTACAACTCATATGTGTGTTTACTCTAGGCCAGACAATATCCATTAATTACTCTTTTAACAATTGGGAACGCTGATTTTCCAGTTTGTTCAACCTTTTTATCGCTTCTTCCACCTGCGCTCAAACAAGGAAATTAGCCACATTAATTTTCCTGTGTTTTTTTTTGTTTTAATCGTACAAAGCCATCTCAAGTTCAAGTTCCTGCATGTAAATTAGTGAATGTCGTAGCAACATTATTTTACTTTCATGGTTAACACAAAATTTAATTAAAAAATCTAGGAATTGATGTACCTCTCAATCTAGAGAGAAAGATAAAATAATATTTACAAATACAATTCGTATCTGGGAAGTAATTAACAACAGGAGACATATAAAAATTCATATAAACGTATGAGATTAATGGTAGTTTGAGGCGTCACCGTACCGGTCTTTTCTTGTCTCTAGATTTGTTCTCAAGTAGTTGAGACGCAAATCCTTTGATCGTCAAAACTGACGAAATGGTAGGTCTTGGACTTTAATTTTTTGTTCTTTATTGAACTTAGAATATTTTTAGATAGAAATTTAACATTTGTAATTGAGTTATTACAAATCTCATGGCCATATTACATACGATCTGAGGCCAATGTTAAACTTCTTGTTATGATACGGGCCGAGCCAATGTAGACACATGAGGGGGCTTGAAACTGGGGCACTATCTTGAGACCTAGACGGAGAGAAGGTAGCCCCTGTGATTTCTTATCCAGAATAACAGCTATAGGGTGGGCATTTATAGGGACATAGTTAACATCCGCAGTATTCATTTTCAGTTTACAGGTTAGTCTAAAAACATATCGGGACACTCTTCTCCCTCTTGTGCATGGTGATGATGAAAGGGACTTCAATGCCATTTTCTTCTCATATCATCCTTCGTCCATGAGATATCATAGTTTTTGCGCTTCCTTTGGAATATAAGTTGTAGTATCTGAAGTTCTGAACAAACCCAAAAAACTCGCACCCCACACACACGCACACCACATTCATACCCCTGCTGCGAGCCTAAACGAGACCGGCCGACACCTACGTCCAGTATAGGTTTTTTTCTCAGATAGCTTACAACCAGGAGGTGCAATCACCTAGGGATGTATGTTTTGTCCCAATACTTGTCATACCCCTGCAGACCCTTGACTCCTTTGGTCACCACCTTCGCTAACGCATCATTCGTACAAGAGAGGCCAAACCCGTTACGATGGCGTCGGCGCACTCTTCGGATGGTTTTTTTCCTAGTGATCCTAGAGGTTGTCTCAATTTCAAGAGGTGGTTTTCAAGACGCAATTCAGAGTTGGTAGGGTCATGTGTCTGACACCACCAGTGCACTGGTATGCGCTTTTGGAGGTTGCCTGATTGCTTGTCTCCTTGTGTGTGACATGCGTGCTTTGTCTGATGGTAGCATCCAAAGAAACATGACGGTGGGAGTGCAAAGTCGGTTGCATAACCATAGATGCACGGCATATGGATGTTTCTCCGGGTGTGTCGAGCACTCCTAATTAACTTAGCGTTCTCGTAGGGACTATTTACTCCTCGTATCTGTCTTCACGTGTTTTATCGTCTTAGATTATATATTACAAGTATTTAATTGGAAAATCTGAAGGGAATATGCCCGAGAGGCAATAATAAAATGGTTATTATCTTATTCCTTGTTTATGATGAATGTTTATTTCTCATGCTAGAATTGTATTAACCGGAAACGTTGATACATGTGTGCTTAATAAACAAACAATGGTTCCTAGTAAAGCCTCTCTTTTAACTAGCTCGTTGATTAATAGATGATCAAGGTTTCCTGATCATGAACATTGGATGTTATTAATAACGGGGTCATGTCATTAGAAGAATGATGTGATGAACATATACCCAAAGAGAATATAGCAATGCGATCAAGTCATTTAGTTTACATTGTTATATCAAACATACGAAGTAACTTATTCCTTAGACCATGAGATCATGTCAATCACTGATACCGGAAGAGTGCTTTGATGGAATCAAACGTCACACCGTAACAGGGTGACTATAAAGGTGTCGTTAAGTATTCGGAAAGTATTAGTTGAGGATCATGGATCAAGAGTGGGATTTGTCCATCCAAATGACGGAGAGATATACTCTGGGCCCTCTCGGTGATATCACATCGAAACCGCTTGCAAGCACGTGATATGATCACAAGGATGTTATATCACGGGAACGAGAAAAGAGTACTTGTAGGTAACGAGATTGAACAAGGTATGGTTGATACCAATGATCGAATCTCGGACAAGTAAAATATCGCGAGACAAAGGGAATAGTTCACGGCGTTGTTGGTTCACACGATCACGAGAGTCATCGTTGAATATATAGGAGTCATCACGGATCTCCAGATCCCGCTGTTGATTATTGATCGGAGAGGAGTCTCGATCATGTCTATCTTATTCGCGAACCGTAGGGTGACACACTTAAGGTTCGATGACGCGTTTGAGAGGATACGGAATATCAAAGAATATTTTGGGCAGCACCGAAATTGTTTCGGGGAAAATTGAAATAGTTCAAGGGGTTTTTCGTCGAATGGTTGTTAATAGAATTAACAAATGATTCGAGGTGCTATATGAAAAAGTTTGTTAATAGAATTAACAAATGCTGAAATAAAGAAATAAAAAGGTTTTATTTATTTATTAAAAGAAAACCTTTGGATTTTCCAAGTGGGAAATTATGGGAGCATGAGTGGGTGTGAGTGGAGCTTCCACTCACATGAAGAGGGAAGAGGTGGGGGCACACCATGGCTGGCCGCACCCCCCTCTTGGGCTGCCTCCCCCTCCCCTATAAAAGGAGGGTGAGAGCTCCTCTTCTACACACACTTGGCCACTTCCCTTTCCCTCCACCCGCTGCTCCATTTCATGGTCTCCGGCTTGGCGAAGCCCTGACCGTGGGATTCTTCACCACCACCACGTCGTCGTGCTGCTGGAGTTCCGAGGGATCCTCTACTTCCGCGCCCCGCTGGAACGAGGGAACGGAGGTCGTCATCAACCGTACGTGTGACCGATCACGGATGCACCGCCGGATTGCGGTGCCATCTTCTCGCTATCGGGATCGGTGTGAGTACGACTACGCCAACAACGAGATTTGATCTCGTACCACTTTGAGTCTTCGAGGGTATGTGTTCTCCTTAACCCTCTTGTTGCCCGTTGCACTTCGTCTCATAGATTAGATCTTGGCCTTTCGGGTATCTCTCGCGTAGGAAAATTTTTGTTTTCTATGCTACGTTCCCCTTCAGTGGTATCAGAGCCGGATCTATGCGAAGATGTTTTGTACGGGTAGAACACATAGGTGTATGTGGGCGTTGATGATCATGTTATTACCTCCTTGATTATTTTATGATCTTAGTGGCATAGTGGGATGAAGCGGCCCGGACTAACCTTACATGTCCACGTACATGAGACTTGTTCCACAACTGACATGCAACTTGTATTGCATAAGTGGCTTGCGGGTGTCTGTTTCTCCTACTATAGTTAAGATCTAATCTATGAAGGGTTGTTAAAAATGTGTTTATCAACGTTGTGGTTGATGTTCGTAGGTATGAACGGTTCTATCCTCGAAAGCCCTAAGCCACGTAAAATATGCAAAAATAAATTAGAAGCGTCTAACTAGTTTTTGCTGGGCATGTGAATTGATATGGTCAATATTACAAATTTGATTATGAGATGATCTATTTTGTAAATTATTGATATACCGGAAGGTATCCATATGGTTGTCTTCTTATTGATGGACAATCAAGTTTGGGGTACCGTGGTACTTGGTACCACGCCGGTGGAATGATTGAGATCATACCATAATGCACATGATGGAGATCAAGTGCAAGAAGGACCATATCATATCACGTTATCCTTTCATGTGATGTCTGTGATGTTAATCCTTTTTATGCATCTTGTGTTGCTTAGATAACGATGGTAGCATTATAAGATGATCCCTCTCACTTAATATCAAGATAATAATGTGTTCTTCCTTAAAGTATGCACCGTTAAGAAAGTTCGTCGTTTCGAGACACCACGTGATGATCGGGTGTGACAGACTCAACGTTCGCATACAACGGGTGTTTTCAAGCCTAGCATGTACAGACATGGCCTTGAAACACACGCAATACTATGGTTCTACTTGGCGAGCCTAGCATGTACAGACATGGCCTCGGAACACGTAACCGAAAGGTAAAGCATGAGTCATATGGATGATATGATGAACATGTCGATGTTCGCCTTTGAAACTACATCATCTCACGTGATGATCGGTTTTGGTGTAGTGAATTTGGTTCGTGTAATCACTAAAGACGACTAAGAGGGATGTTGTTTTTGAGTGGGAGTTCATGGTTTAATTTTTTAATTAACTTGAACTTATTTATCATGAACAACAAATCAAAGTGAATTTGCACAACTTGTAGTAGTCATTGGCATCCACATAACTACCTTACACTTAGATTGTTAATTGAGATATAACTGTTATGATCTGGTAAATACCATTTAAGATTGGTACCGTATTAGTGAAATTTAAAATTGAATCCTATTGTAGATTTTCGGTATTTCCTACCTAGCTCCATATGGTTAATGATTGATTAATCTAGAGAGAAAATAATTCCTACTTAGAATCCAGAGTCATGGTTGCTTTCGTATTACTTTATCTTCAAAAGAACGTTTTGTTGATCAAGGTGATTTTGGAACTGAAAAGAGTAGTTTTTCAGAAACAATCAAGTGAAAGATATATTGATATCTAGAAACTTATTTGTTGCAACATGATTGAGTATAATTTAGCGTGACAATGTTTGCTTATATTATCTGAATATATGCAAATTTAGCGTGACAATGTTTGCTTATATTATCTGAATATATGCAATGATTAGAGACGCTAGGCGTTTGAATATTCCAAGAAGTTGGGCGCTAAAAATTATCCTCTAAATTCCTTCCTTCGAGCTATAGTAGCTTAATCATAAAATTGTTATGAGGGGATGGATTAGAAGTATGGGTAAAGTAGTTTACCTTACTTGGAAATTGCTAAGAGTGGAATCTAGAAGAATATTATTAATATGGTGATATTAGTAGAACAATCAAACTCAAAGTATGACTCAATGGGTGATAGTATATGACTAACACGCCAAAGAAAATGAGCTAGTAAGACTAGCATTGTTTGATGTTGAATGATTCTTCTATAAAGGAAAGGGAATATTGAAAATAGAATTACAAATAGATATATGGCAGAAAAAGAAGATAACTGGAAAGTCCAGCTCAGGAGTATATGCTTGATATACAAGTTATAGATGTATTACTAGTTAACAAAGTATTTTTGGGTATTTTGATACCACATTGGTTGGTATGAGTTGTCATACAAAGCAACGCAATGAAAGAAATACAAGGGCCTAAAAGGAACTAGTAATAGATGTGGAATCGATTATGACAAGAACATAAATAAAGTGTTATTGTGTTCATTGTCGTATCGAACCAACCAGTCAAGATTTATTTGAAGAACTTAATAATTTGTTATTTTGTTCTAGTCTTTTGTGAGAACAAATGAGATTGTTCAAACTATGATCATATTCCATAATTGATGGATATGTTAATATAAATCATGTTGGTAAAGTAAACATCTATAAGACTGAATGCTAAACGTTGCAAGACGTAAAAGAGTTTCACTTAAATTGCGACACCACCATTTTAGTTCATATCGGAAAGGAAAACATGAAGGAATTCCATATTGATGAACTTCCGGAGTCATTTTATTGACACTTGTGAGACCTCTTCCAAAAGATGACTAGAATTCCGTTCTTAGGCCAAAGTAGAATTGACGACTAATTTAGTGGAGATTATACATATTGATGTATATAGTCCATTATGTGTAGTCATGTATGGTGGATTAATTTTTCCTTCATAAAATTCTGTCGATGATTTAAGTAGATATGCGAGTATATCTATTTAAAGGGAACAGAGTTTGACATTTTGAATTGGTTCAAAAGGTTGTTAATATGAAGTTAAAATCAATGTAACAAGATAATCAAGTATTTATGATTGGATCATAAAGGATAAAGTTTGAGTTACAAGTTTAGCAAAACATCTGAGAAGTTGCAGAATTGTTCTACAACTTATACTTCTTGAATACCCCACATTAGATTGGAGTATTCAAAAGACAAAATCAAACCCTGTTTGACATGGTAAGATTAATAAAATTGCCATTATAATTTTGTAGTTTATACATTAGTGACAACCGTTTTTCCACTGAAAAGAGCATCATCATGATCCGCTGAAATTGACAACATATAAGATATGGTTTGGGTAGTGACCCGAATTGTCACTTTCTTAAGTTTTGGTATGCATAGCATGTGTAAAATGTTTACAACCAAAATAGGATAAATATATGTTTATAAGGTTATCCCAAATAAAACATTGGGTATTTATCCTATCACCGAACCAAAAGACAAATGTTGTTTGTCAGAAAGGGTTGATTTCTCGAGAAAGTAGTTCTTGCGAAACAAGTGAGTGGGAGCACGGTACAAACTCAACAAGATTACAGAATCTCCGTTATCATGTCAAGAGTAGCGCAGCACTGGAAGTTGTTCCGGGGTTTACTATTTTGACTAAGTAGAAGACACTACAAATGTTGTAGATACTTCAAATGAGTTTGCGAACTGTAGCAGAAAAGTCCAAAAACTTTGTACTTTGAACAACTTGTGGTTTAGGTATAAAGTGTTGTTTTGACAACAAAGGACCTGGACCTTATAAAGGAAGCAAATGATGGGCACTGACTTCGTAAAATTGACTATGAGTCATTATATCCGCCATAGTATCCTTGTATGAATATCAAGTATGTGACTTGGTAGTCCTTTCAATAGGAATGATGCCTAACGATAGCAAAAGGGTCTATATAGCGACAAAGACATGGATACTTATCGAAAAGTTGTTTTCGACGAAGTTCAAAGAGTTCACTACTACAAGATTTTGATCTTCCGTAGTGATGCTTAGTCTTTGCAGATAGTTCTAGCAAAGTTACATATTATGATATGGATGTTGAATAACAAAACCAATTCTCCTCTCGAGGAAGTTTGTTCAAGGATGTGTACTTGACACAGTCTGAGAGTTTTGTAAAATTCAAAAGGTTGCTAGAAAGGCATGCGCACTTCAATGGTTGAAGTGAGCATAACGAAGTTGAAATCTTTACCTTAATGAAGTTATCAAAAGAGTTTGATTCCATCATGAATGATAAAGATGCTTGTAGAGTTACAAGAAATTAAGTGGGAGCGTTATGACATATTTCCAATACTTTATGTAGATGACATATGGTTGATTGGAAAATATGTATTTTAAATTAACACGGTTAAGATTTCATATTGATGAAAGGCTTAGAAGATATTGGGCATCGATATCTATAAAAGATGGATTGAAGCGCCTGATATGATTGAAGCCAAATTACATAGATGAAATATTGAAGTAAGTCAATATACAATTGATAAGAAGGAGTTCTTGTCACATGGAAAATAATTGAGCAAGATTCATGTGTTTTGACACATGATGAGCATAATTGAAATTGAGATTTCTAAGTCATGTTTCCATGCTATGTACACGACCAGATGAGTCCTATGCTATAAAATGTTATAGCAGGATAATTCATATGATGATTAGACAACAGTGGGAGAGATCCTTGTGTCATTTTAGAAATGTTAAGGATATGTTTTCCTATATAGTAATGACAAAATATTAGTTGTAATATGTTACACTAATAGTCTTGTCATTTATTCAAGTAATTTTATCTCAATTAAAATATGTGATGAAGGGTAGCACAATAGGATGGAAGAAAGTTTCATGCTGGATTTGAAAGAGTTTCAAAATTAAAATATTGTGAAAGATACTACAACAAAGGCTAAAGTATATCGTTGTGTTGACAACTAATTATAAGCGTATTTTGTGTCAAGGAGTTCTTTATTGAACTTGGTGAATTTCCAAGAATGCTGAAACTATGAAGCTACATTTTCACAATGTTAGTAACATCAGTTTAAGCTGAGGAATTAAGGTATCACCGAAACTTGGTGAGTTTCCAAGAATGCTAACACTATGAAGCTACATTTTCACAATGTTAGTGACATCAGTTTAAGCTGAGGAATTAAGTTTTCACGAATTGACTATATATATACAAAGCCATCTCATTAGAGAATGAGTGATGCGTGTAGACGCAAAGAACATGCAAATACAATAGGACCTGAACAGTTCAGATCTTTTTGATGATGTTTACCGCATGCGAAGCATGGTAATAACACTGGTACGCCATATGTGTTAAAGTGCTTACAGACTAGATTATTGACTCTAGTGCAAGTGGGAGACTGAAGGGAATATGCCCGAGAGGCAATAATAAAATGGTTATTATCTTATTCCTTGTTTATGATGAATGTTTATTTCTCATGCTAGAATTGTATTAACCGGAAACGTTGATACATGTGTGCTTAATAAACAAACAATGGTTCCTAGTAAAGCCTCTCTTTTAACTAGCTCGTTGATTAATAGATGATCAAGGTTTCCTGATCATGAACATTGGATGTTATTAATAACGGGGTCATGTCATTAGAAGAATGATGTGATGAACATATACCCAAAGAGAATATAGCAATGCGATCAAGTCATTTAGTTTACATTGTTATATCAAACATACGAAGTAACTTATTCCTTAGACCATGAGATCATGTCAATCACTGATACCGGAAGAGTGCTTTGATGGAATCAAACGTCACACCGTAACAGGGTGACTATAAAGGTGTCGTTAAGTATTCGGAAAGTATTAGTTGAGGATCATGGATCAAGAGTGGGATTTGTCCATCCAAATGACGGAGAGATATACTCTGGGCCCTCTCGGTGATATCACATCGAAACCGCTTGCAAGCACGTGATATGATCACAAGGATGTTATATCACGGGAACGAGAAAAGAGTACTTGTAGGTAACGAGATTGAACAAGGTATGGTTGATACCAATGATCGAATCTCGGACAAGTAAAATATCGCGAGACAAAGGGAATAGTTCACGGCGTTGTTGGTTCACACGATCACGAGAGTCATCGTTGAATATATAGGAGTCATCACGGATCTCCAGATCCCGCTGTTGATTATTGATCGGAGAGGAGTCTCGATCATGTCTATCTTATTCGCGAACCGTAGGGTGACACACTTAAGGTTCGATGACGCGTTTGAGAGGATACGGAATATCAAAGAATATTTTGGGCAGCACCGAAATTGTTTCGGGGAAAATTGAAATAGTTCAAGGGGTTTTTCGTCGAATGGTTGTTAATAGAATTAACAAATGATTCGAGGTGCTATATGAAAAAGTTTGTTAATAGAATTAACAAATGCTGAAATAAAGAAATAAAAAGGTTTTATTTATTTATTAAAAGAAAACCTTTGGATTTTCCAAGTGGGAAATTATGGGAGCATGAGTGGGTGTGAGTGGAGCTTCCACTCACATGAAGAGGGAAGAGGTGGGGGCACACCATGGCTGGCCGCACCCCCCTCTTGGGCTGCCTCCCCCTCCCCTATAAAAGGAGGGTGAGAGCTCCTCTTCTACACACACTTGGCCACTTCCCTTTCCCTCCACCCGCTGCTCCATTTCATGGTCTCCGGCTTGGCGAAGCCCTGACCGTGGGATTCTTCACCACCACCACGTCGTCGTGCTGCTGGAGTTCCGAGGGATCCTCTACTTCCGCGCCCCGCTGGAACGAGGGAACGGAGGTCGTCATCAACCGTACGTGTGACCGATCACGGATGCACCGCCGGATTGCGGTGCCATCTTCTCGCTATCGGGATCGGTGTGAGTACGACTACGCCAACAACGAGATTTGATCTCGTACCACTTTGAGTCTTCGAGGGTATGTGTTCTCCTTAACCCTCTTGTTGCCCGTTGCACTTCGTCTCATAGATTAGATCTTGGCCTTTCGGGTATCTCTCGCGTAGGAAAATTTTTGTTTTCTATGCTACGTTCCCCTTCAAAATCAATTTCCCACATGGGAGCACACATGCTCCTAAGACCGGAAAAATATTTTAAATTTCAAAAAAGTTGGATCACAAATTCGGCATGCATATCTCGATATTTTGTGTAACCACGTCAAGTTTCGCAGTAAACGGTCATTTTGTATGGTCTATGTAGAGAAGACAAAAAAAAATGTTCTCCTAAAAAGCTTTTATAGCATCAATTTTTTGTCTTTTTGTCGACACATTGCAAAAATGTCGGTTTTCCTTGAAAAGACTTCGTGAGCATATAAAACATTGACATGTACATAAGAAATTTTTGGTCCAAACTTTTAATATTTTGAATGTGTTGGAAAATGTATTTTAAAAACGGGAGCATACGTTTCCGGGTGCCAAAATGCTATAAACTTCTTGTGTCTCATATTCTGCATTGCTTGACATTTCTGTGGCTTGCATAAGGCCTCCTCCAATTCAAGCTTTCTAAGATGCTCTTGATGACTCTGTGACAACGTCGAGCGAGATTGGTCTATTAGAATGAACGATGGTTGATAATGTGATGGTTTGTCCACCTCGGAAGTCAGAGGCTACGCCAGTGACATGGTTCGATGATACCACCATCGTTTTTGTGGTCTTTGTGGTCGGTCTGGACTCACATGCTTGCAATTACTAGAGAATGTTAATACCGAACAATCTTATTTGGCGTTCGAAGCCTAATCATCGGGTCTCTGTTGCAGAATTTCAGCTCGGTTCACTACGACAACACTCCTTTGAAGTAAGTAGAAATGGCCATGGTGAAGGAAACCTGTTATTTTGGCAGAACTTCTCCAACAAAATAAGTCAAAGCTTTTGATGAATTTGGTCCAAAACAAGTGGGAACGCAACTAGAGCTCAAAATTATTCCCGTTGAGATTTTGGTGCCATCATTTTTTTAGAGATCCTACAGTGGGAACTACTAGAGAGTGATGACTCACCGCCTGAGGAGAATAGTGGAAACTGAAATATATGCAGCCGACATCTTCGAGTAACTCATTGCATTGGGAATCATCCCTTTTTCCCTACAATAGAAGATTCTACTGCATAAAGTTGGTGAGGGGGAGGAGAACGATCATAGCACCTTCGACCATAGAATACGCTATGCAAATATTCAAGTTTTTATGTTTCGTCTTTTCTCTTGTCGTCACATGTTTTGCGACAATGATGGCTGAGGTGGAACGCAATGCGCATTCCACCCTCTATAGTTTCATTTGGAACGATTGGACAAGCCAAACAACCTAGTTATCTATGACTTGTGTAACCGCATCCTAGGGTCAACAATGCCAGACTTCATCCTTCTAGAGCTCTCGGAGCCTCCCATTACTCACGCTGATCGCTGAGCAGAGGAGAAAGGTTGAATTGTGCCATGTCATCACAGGGAGGTGGAAATCATTCATAAGTAGGCGAAGGTGGCCGATCGTATGGGATTATCATCTAAGTCTAGTGGTAGTTAGATTAGAAATTCAACATTTTGTATGGATGTTGGAAAAATTTCTCTACTTGGCAGATTATCTTAATAACGTTAGAAATGAAGAAGTTTCAAACTGGGTTTTAGTTAGGTTTCTTGTAGTAGAACTACTCCAATCAGGTCCAATTCCTAAATTTTGTATGGGTACTCGCACTTCCCTACATCTGTTCCCAGATTTCTGGCAATGACCTTTCGGTGGTAGACGATGTGCTCACCAATAGCGTGTGACGACTTTGTCAACTTCCAAATATTCCGGCTGAGACACTGAAAGTTTATCAAAGAGGCAACCTAAATTATGTGCGTCTATTCGAGTGTATGCATTTGTATTGTGTTCATATAAAAAGGGCAGAAATAGTTGATATAGAAAGTTCCAAGTACTAAACTTGATATGGTTGCTCACATTCTTTCTAGATTTGTTCCGGGGCGATGCCCTTTCGGCCGGATGCCAAGAGTACCATGTGACCACTTCATCAATCTCAAGAATTACCGGCTCATTCATTTGAAGGTGATCATGGAGGTGGAGCATGTTCATAGTGTATGTGTGTGTATATGTAAGTGTTTTTATCTGTACGCCATTTCATAAAAAAGAGCAAAATCCGTTGATATATAGAAAGTTCAATCCATATGAACCTCTAAGAAGGGGCAGACCTATGTTGGCCCGGGGTGTAAAAATTAGTACCACATATACGTGAATGGCCCATATATATAGGTACGAATCCGTAAATTGGTTGGTTGGACATCGTTTGAGCCAACAGCCCGGCCGGCAAAAAAAATGTTGCTTCCCAGAGCGAGGCCTAGTTTAGAGGCGAAACTATATAGCAAGACGGTACATGAATTCAGCTCTCTAGCTTCGAAAAAATCAATTCATCAACTGAATCTGACTTCTATGTTTTCTGATACAAGAGCGATTCACATTTGTGTGGATGGTTTTTAGTGTTATTCTTTCTGCAAATGTTAATTATCCAATATAATGCGGAAATAATAAGTGTCAAATTACATGATTCCTAATTTGATGCATTATTATACGGACGCCATATTTTTTCAGTTGCTCAGGGTACTTTTTCAATATGTGATGTCTTCTATGCATTATTCTTGAGTTGTCTATGACAATATAATATTCCGATGAGTATTTTTATTTTGGTACTTCAATACCTCAATTTTGCCAAGTTCTAATGTAGACCTTGTTAGTATTATTCATATTATTGGGTGAGGTCCACATCTATGCGATGTACATGGAACACATGGACTTTTTCATTGGGCCTCTCTTGCCTACGATCGAGGAAAATATTATTGAGAGACAGGCATGATGCAACTCACATGATTACGGAATACACTATTATCTTTATCTATGCGGAAATGCATGAATTATTTAGTAATCACAATGATTGTGAGAAGGTTCAAAACTAGTAATATCAGCATACCTCTTTGTCCCAGTTGGTCCTGGCAGTAACCCACACTAGGATTAAGGTCTGCATTAGGGTGCCCCCAATCATGCCGATCCAGATACCCTGATTTTTTAATCAACATAAGTCCATCTCTCAAACACAACAATACACACAAATAAATACTAAGACGCTATAAGAAACCATGTGTGAAAAAGATATTTACATCGGCGCCAAATTCGAAGTAGAACCCAAGAAGGCAGCCGAGTGGGACTCCGACAATGTAGTAACAACCCACGTTTACATAGGCAACATATGTTTGCCATCCGCAACCAACGGCCACCCCTATTAAAATTATCAAGTCACTATGATGGCAAGTCAAACCCCATGGCTTCAGATGAGTAATGGCTGACTTTAATAGAGTTAACAGATGCATCAACACAAAAGTAGTACAATGTGGTGTTGATTTTTATTATTTTTACCGGACAAGACTGGTTGGATGCCATTGAGAATGATAGTAAAAGCAAGAAGTGGAGTCATATTGGAAACTGCTCGTGACACGTTGTCGTCACCAGTGAAGATGTAGCTAATGTAGTCCCGGTAGAGCATAACAATCACGGCGAATATCACTGACACGATGAATGACAACATGGTGACTACGACAACAGAGAACCCTGCTGCCTTGGGGTTACCGGCTCCAAGCTCATTGCCCACCCTTACACTGGTAACAGAAATGTATTTCGTCCACATTAATATTCTTGAGAAATTAATGTAGTTATTGCTAACACTCAAGCTCCAAATATTAATTCTTTTTGTTTACCTGGCTGCTGCATTGAATCCAACTGACATCATGATCACCCATCCTGTAATTGTCATGCTGAAATACAAAAAAATAAGCGCAATATATAGGATAGGTTATCTTGGCGGGACTCACTGTGAGTTACTTACTTGAATAATACCATTCATCACATAATAGAGCAGAAACTCAAGGTTCCGCCCAACACAAATAACTAGTTGCTATAGTAAAATTACCAGATTGACAGTGAGGACAAGGCAATCTCTGGGTCCTTGAGCAACCCAGCCATAAGAACGAGCATCTGGAAATACCATATCTCGAGGCAGAACATGACAGCTGAGGCACTGGAAAGCTTGAAAAACTCCGGTAGGTTGGAGAAGGCTTGCCAGGAAAAGCCGGTCCATGTGAGGCGACAACGTTCACTGGTGAGGATGTACGTGAGCTGGACGGTGACCATGATCCACCAGCTGGTGCTCAGCATGAGCGAAGCTCCGAGTAGGCCCAACCCAAGCTTGTACACGAGAACGTAGCTGAGGACGACGTGGACGACGAGCGTCACAGCAGATGTATATGCACTGGGCAACATGATACTCTGCGACTGTAAGAACTTCTGGATGGGAAAGTTGACAGCGTACGCGAAGATCTGCGGGATCAGGCCATATACAAAGGTGGCCGCAGCGGTGGCGATATCTGGTGACTGGCCGAGGATGATGAGGAGAGGGCCGGAGAAGATGTAGATCACAGCGAGTGGGATCGCCGTGGCTACGAGAACGATGGTGGCGCGCTGCATGTAGATGCCCAGCATGTGGTGCCTCTGAGCGCCATAGGCCTGCCCACACAACGTTTCCACGGCGCTCCCCATGCCAAGCTGCATTGTACAGATGCTCCAAATTAAACGTCATGTCAAATATTCCCTCCGTTTCAAAATAATTGCTGTATCTAGTACTTGAATCTATCTAGATACGTCTATCTCAACGATAATTATTTTGAGATGTAGGGAGTACTAGCTAAGAGCCTAAGACTGCATGCTACTAAATTGAAGACAGTTGGAAGTTGCATCTGATCGGAAGTACAAGATCATAGTTGGCATGCATGTTTTCAAAAAAAAAAAAAAACGGCAGTAAAGACTTCGCAAACATTTTTTACGTCAATAATTTTTTATTTTGCTTTTACAGAGGTATATATATAGACGAGGCATTCGGAAATCTAATTGAATAATTATTTGGCACAATACTTAATTTCTCAACAAGTTTGCTTGGTCAATATTGGCTCAAAAAGCAGTTCTGTTTGTCGGCATCCTGTTCATTCATGTACTATACACTACTATTGTTGAAAAGAATAACCTTTTTCAGCGTAAAAAAATCCAATGGTTGACCAACTTTATATATTTTATTCAATAACTATAGTACTATGTAGCTTTAATATGAAAAATATTTCATGATGTATTTAGTGATGTTGATTTTGCATTGTAGATTTTGATATTTTAAAATGAACTTGGTCAGACATTGAAGTTATTCCTATTATTATACTGACTAGTTATTACATTCAAATTACTAAAGTGATGGGGATGTTTGAAAATACAGTCTGATCCTAGGGATGGCTGGTCTCAACCATTTCTGGAATCCGCCTAAAAGTGAAAAATAATTAAATAGAGCTCTATGTGCAATTTTTTTAGATCAAGGCAAGAAAAAAACTTTGTAACTTCTGATAAATTGTGTAAAGATCACGCACATAGACACTGAGTTGAAACTTAACGGTTTAACTCATACAAATTCTCATAAAACATTATGAAAATGTGCTATATTTTAAAAGTACGAAAAATGAGAAAACAAGTTTTTAAATTCTGAATTTTTAGCTATTTGGAATCCATCCAAAAGTGAAAAATAATAAATAGAGCTCTATGTGCAATTTTTTTAGATCAAGGCAAGAAAAAACTTTGTAACTTCTGTTAAATTGTGTAAAGATCACGCACATAGACACTGAGTTGAAACTTAACGGTTTAACTCATACAAATTCTCATAAAACACTACGAAAATGTGCTATATTTCAAAATTACGAAAAATGTGAAAACAAGTTTTTAAATTCTAAATTTTTAGCTATTTGTATCTAGTTGTTTGTGACGTTTGTTCGGACGCGTTAGTTTGGCTTCCGATTGAGCGCAAGACTCCTATCATAATCGATTCATGCCTGAAATTTTGAGAACAACCATGTTCTATCAACACTTTTATTTTTCTTCATAGAACCAGTCGGAGCAACAATACGCAAAAGAAGTACTTGTTGAATTCTTAATCAAAAGAAGGTCTACACCGTTTTTTTTTCGAGTTTTCGGCCATACATCAAACCATACCAAGTATGGGGGATCAGATAGCCACAACAGGGAACAAAAAGCACAAATAACAATAAGAGCCACTCTCTCCGATCCGGAATAAGTGACATGGAAAATCAGGTATAATATCTCTACTCCTATAAAAATCATAGTTGGTGATGATGGTGTGTCCGTCATCTTTCATTCACGATCGTTCGATTTATATCTAACGGCTAAGAAGCAATTTATGGCAATTTTACAAAAAGACACCCTTCTATTACATATTTGCAGATATGTCCTTACCATTTACATGTCATACTGCCGCCAAGTGTTTCAACAAAACAAATGAGTCCAGTCAACAAGTTAATATCCTACATAGTGTCTTAACCGTTTGTTTGATGTTTGATTCACTTAGTTACATTATGGGTTGGTTCATGTCAAACGGTGTTTTGTTGCGTGGCGAAGCACGGGCATTGTACTAACTTGCGACGCTTTTATAGTATCGGAGGTACATACCATGAGTCCATAAGCGAAGATCTGGATGCCGCGGTTGCCGAGTGAGGCGGCGGCGAACTCGAGCGTGCCAAGGTGGCCGGCCATGATCTGTGTCGACATAGATATCAGGAAGTTGATCATGTAGACCACCACGGCCGGTGCGGCGAGGCGCGTTACGATTCGCAGCTCCAGCACGGACGCCTCCCACATCCGCCGCGTCCACGGCAACGACTCGTCGCCGAGGATGCTCTCCAGCCCGCGGGAGCCGGTGCCGAGCAGCGAAGTGTGGAGCTGCTGATCGGCGTCCATGGTTAGTCTAGCTAGATGGATCCTGTCCCATATGTAGATCGATGCGGGGGCAATTATATATAGCTGTGCACCACCTTGTTTTTTCAATGCTGTCAGCTGTGGCATTCACTTTTTCAGAATCGAATCTTTGTTTTAGTTAAGGCGTTTTCTTTACGCTAAGGAGAGCCGTCCTAATTTCTGTGCAGTTCCCCATGTCCGATGCACTCGACAGGACAGACCTCTTCGCTGCCTTGCTTGCTTGCGGGCAAAGCTACCATGCTTGGTTTGCCACAAATCTTTAGAGAAAAAGAAAAGGCTGTTGGCAAAGTCAGCTTACTGTGGATCTTCTTACCCGGAGTACTTGTTGAGTGATACACACGCCTGGTTGCAGCTCGACCGACTGGGACCTGTTCATTCAATGGACACATGATTCCCAATGAGTGATGATACGTCTCTGGGCGTGTCCTGTCCAGTGACTCCAGCCGCGGACCTAGTGAGTGCCGTGGCTTTCTTTGAATCGGATCAGTCGGTACCGGCTAGCAGCTGATCAGTCTTTGTTGAATCCGATGCAGTCACTACAGGAAACAGCGCCGTTGCCGTGTGCCGAAAGCACACGGCAATGGCTGCTGGTGGGCCCCACCACCTCTTGACGTCGCCAATGGACGGTAACGGTCGTGTGAATCCCATCTGTCCGTGCTTTGCCGTATGCACCGTGTGCCACCATATGGTAAAGGCTCACGTGTGGGGCCTGTATGTTATTGCTTTGTTGTTTGCTTATACACGGGAAAGAGATTTGTTAATTCTGCAATTATAAACTTTATAGACTGACCATTTTGGACAAGCCGATCGCGATCTGCTCTAAGCGAGATGCAGTCCGCTTCGGCTGAAAGCACTCGGCGCCAGGGGCGGAGCTGTGGCTAGAGTCACCCTGATGCACCACTTTGTAGATTCAAACATTGATAACATGTATTAATATACAATGTATCCATACAAAAGGAAAAGTAGCAAAAATCAAAATGCATATTATAATGATGAAACAAAGAACTCAATTACTTAGAAAAGATGTCTTGCATTTTTTTAATTCCAAAATAGATCACCAGACACCGAGGCTCAATAAACTGCCAGTTAAAAATTGATCTTAACTTTAAAGTGGAACATTTTTTTACGAGACTTGAAATTTTTACAAGTGAAAATATTACTACTAGATAAGAATATTTCATTCAAAACGAAATAGATATACCTACACAAATCAATCTTCAGGAAATTGCATCAACTAGCCTACAATTTTCATAAAAGACTAATAGAATAGATTAAACCCTAGTTAAATTACCAGAGAGAGGAGTTGCAGTTGTAGCCTGTAGACTTGAATCCGATGGCGGAGACAAGCACCACAGATGATCAAACAGATGGGTGATGGATCGCATGGATTCCACGTACGATCGAAGAGCGGGCGGACTAGTGGCTGACCGCAGATTCACAGTGGCCGGAGATTGCTGGTTGGCGGCGTCAGCCCTCGCCTGTTGCGTCGGAACGTCGGGCTGAGATCCCCTAAATCCCTAGTTGGAGATCGTGGCTGTTGGAGTTTCTGTTTCGGCCTTGACGTGCGCACGACGCAGGGCCGCGACGCTTAGTTCCGATCTTTTGCTCTTTTTTTTTCTGTTGATGGATTACGAAAAGAAACCAGCCGTGTACCGAGAGCAATCAAGGATTAGCGTTTCTTTCTGCATCGGCCTGCAGCAGGCGGGGCCTGATGCACTTGTGAGGTCCACCCTGATGCACTGGTTGAGGACCACCCTGATGCATAGGCCATAATCGATGGCAAGTGCTCCCAAATTTTTTTTCTCCACCCGTATTCCTGTGCATCAGGGTCCATCCATTGAGCTCCGCCCCTGCTCGGCGCCCGAAAGCAGCAAGGGAGTCGAGAAGAGCCTACAAAAAACCCAAGGCAGAAATTCAAGTTAAAACAAAATCACTTATACACGACTATACACAGTCGAGTATAGCCTCGGGGGCTACTCCCATCGGGAGCACTGCCGTGCACCTGATAGAATTCAAGAAGAAAAGGAGGAGAAGACTTCGACTTGAGTCTGTGGCCAACTGCAAGCAATTAACCACAGACTCGGGGGGCTATTCCCATCGGGAGCACTGTCGTGCAGCCGATAAAATTTCGAATAAGCAAGAAAAAGACAAGTGGACTTACTTTGCCCTAAGCGGTAGACAAAGGCTCTGCCGAGCTGTCCGAAACTTCCTTACTCGCGGACGCCCCACCCGCAAAGCTGGGCAGCTCGTACTCCGGAGCGGCTGTTGCTCTCGCATGGCTTGGAGATCTTCGGGCGGCCTCAACAACTGCGGCTTCAGTCGCGGCTGCCTGCTTCCTCTTCACGGAAGGAAGCGAAGAACCAAACCGGCCAGGGCTAATAGTCGCAAGGCTGCTGTTAAAAGCGAAATCATAATAAAGAATAAGGAACGAGAAAGAAGATTCGCGATTAAAAGTGAAACACGGAAAACTTACTCATCCTCGTCATCATCGTCCAGAACGTCCACGTTCCAGACGGGGGAAACCTTGGGTGGACGACCAAGAGGTGGAAGCGTACGGAGAGGAGGCACCTGAAGAGGCTCGGTCGCCTTGGTGGACCCATCACCCCAAGGAACTATCCTTGGAACTGCCTTCGTCATCCTCGTTCCTGCGGCGCTTGCGGTGATGGAGTTGGTCGCTACCCGACTCCTCCACATCGTCCAAAGAGTCGTGCTCGGAGCTCGAATCGGCTTCGGCGACGCTAGTTTCGAGAGGAGCTTCGATGTTACTCGCCAGAAGGTCCGAGGCGTCTTCATCCGAAACTGGCGGGTAGCACGTCGCCACCTTCAAGCTCCACAGAAAAAGAAGAGGAAAAAGAGAGAAGAACTTCAGTCTATAAAACTTCGGACTACGAAGAAACCAAAAAAGAATAAGAAGAAACTCACCTCAGCTGGAGGAGATTTCGCTGACTCAAATGGCTCGAGAGAACAGGACGAGTAGGCCTCTCCCTTCTTCAGCTTGGTGATGGCCGCAATCTTTTTCTCGAACTCAGCGTTCGAGAGAAGGTCTTCGCAGACGCGGCTCGGGTCCTGGGGGCCTTGGTACTCCCACATGGTGGATGGCCTCGCCTGAAGGGGCTGAATCCTTCGTCGAAGAAACACACTCGCGGTGTGTATTCCATTCAATGGAACACTCAACGCCTTGTCGCGGAAGTTCGCCACTTGCGCGAGTAGGGGGGAGACGATCATGCTGTCTTCGGCGGAGAGCTTGTGCGACCAGGACTTCCTCCGCTTCAGAATAGCGAATGTGTGGAACTCAGGAGCTCCACCCGCGCTGTTGCCGACGACGTAGAACCACTTCTTTCGCCACCCTTGCGCCGAGTCGATGAAATACATCTCCATGTAAGGAATGTCGGTTCTGTCCTGGATCCCAAAGCCTCCGGTGCGCAACGGCTCCACTAGATTCGCGCCTAGCTGCGCTCGCTCCCGGAAGATCCGTATCTTGAAGAGGGCCTTCCAGAGGCCCTAGTGCGGGCGGATGCCCAGAAAGCACTCGCAAAGCATGATAAAACACGATATGTGCTGAATCGCGTTTGGAGACAAGTCGTGGAGCTGTATGCCGTAGACATACAGCAACCCGAGGAGAAAATGTTGGAGAGGGAGAGAGAGACCGCACGAGACGTGCTCCGTGAAGAGCACGCGCTCGTTCGCGTGAGGATTGGGTACCTCTTCCTTCTTGGACAAGCGCACGCGCTTGTCAGTGTCTGGCGGGAGCAGTCCTTTCCGCTACATCTCCGCAAGGCTCTTCCTGGTGGTGTTGGAGGCGCGCCAATCGCCCGTCCTCACGAGGGGTGGCCTGGAAACATCCGCCACTTCCTTCGACGACGACGCGGCAGCACTGCGTTTCTTCCCGCCCGCCATGGGAGCTCTCTTGTGCTTACATAACAGGAGGTGTACGCGAGGAGGAAGAAGATGAGCAAATGACCGGAAGATTTACCCATCTCCTAAGGATTGTTACTTATACACATGCTAGGCTGATCCAGGCCGTGGATTTGGCAACGTGGCACCCATCGCGGCCGCCATGCGTGAAGTGGAAACGAGGCGGCGGCGAACAGTTACGCTGGCACGATCTTTACAGAAGATCGTGCGCATTTACAGCGCGTGGCTCGTGGAAAAACCGGATACGACCTATCGTTTCAGGTCAAAAGGCTGACAAGGTGGGCCCGAATGCTCTGTTTCGCTTCGTCACGTCCCATCGGGAGGAGTCAGAGCAGATGGGTGCGCAGTGACAACACTGCATACATCATCAAGACGCGAAAACCCTTTCGCATATGCTCTCTAACACGAAATTTCTTTCGTATGGGTACATCAAAGACGTATAATCTCTTTCGCATAAACTCCCTAACACGAAAATTCTTTCGTATGTGCACATCAAAAGGCGAAATCTCTTTCGCACAAGCTCCCTAACACGAAAATTCTGTCGTATGGGCACATGAAAACGCGAAATATTTTTCGCACAAGCTCTCTGGCACGAAATTTCTTTCGTATGGGTATGTCAAGGCGAAAAAATTTCTTTTGCATAAGTTCCCGGAGACGAAAACTCTTCCGTATGGGCAAGGCAAAAACAAATTTATTACAAACGCAAAAATCTATTTTTGCACAAGTACAACAAAGGAAGGAGATCTCTCCACTCGAAGATTCACAGGAAGGCAATCAAAGAAAAATCGCGAGTACGCGGCTCCCGCTACTCTTTCACACGATGTATCTACACATGCATCTCTATCCTGGATCGTTCGGCCGACTAGGCACATCCGGATGCCGTATTATTTCGAGTACTAACATAAGACCCAAATATCTCTCTTGTGGGCCTGGAATCGCACTCAAGCTGCGTCCTCCGGTAAATTTCCGTGTCAACAACACGAAGAAAAATCCTAGCGGACGCGTCGGGTACCCCTATAGGTTAAGTTCGACTCGGTAAGACCTCCACGTCCCAGTCGCAACGATCACCTCACCAGACTCGAGCGGAGGTCTCGAGTCTGTGTAGGCCAAAACTGTTTTTGCCCTTGATGCAATTAATTGGCCCTGTGCTTTCGGGAGAGCCAAGCGACTGAGCCACACCCTTCTGCGAAAACAGCCAGTACACGGGCATATTTATTTGCTCGAGTATAAGAAACGCATCGCGCACAGGGTATACGCCCTCTAAAATCAAGCGATTGAAACAATCAATCGAAGGAAATCAGGACGAGCTCTGAGTGTCCACCCGACAGATACTCAGTCGTGTAAACACTCGGGGTGGGGGGGGGGGACTGACGTGGGGACGAATCCTGGACCTATCGGGTGAGGCTACCCGGTCCAAGGCCCAAGACCTAAGTCCAAGGAAAGGTGCCATCAACAGTTCTAGAAAGCCCAATCGAAGGCCCACCCGCGAAGCCTTGCGGGTCAAGAAGGAAACTTGTAACCGATCTAAGCTAGGGTTTGTGTAAGGACCCCAGACCGGCAGTCTGAAACCCTACGTATGCATACATTCACGATCCCAGAAAGATCAGTCGTGAACAACATACACAGTTGGCACACAGAAATACATCATCCATTACACGAATACATAAAGGTATTACACAAATGATCACATGATCAAGTTTAAAGCAACTGCCAAAAGGGCAGGCAACTTAACAAACACAGCGGAAGACAAAATAAAAACACAACGTAGTTGAGCCCAAGTCACGCCTTAACCTACAGGCTGCTGACCCGGAGACAATCCTAGTTCGCAAAGCCGTCAACTCCGTACTCCTCTTCATAGGTATCCTTTGGAGGCTCCTTCTCCAAATCTGATAAGTAGATACCAGGGGCGAAACCAAATGAGTACATTTGAATGTACTCAGCAAGACATCCATCATGTCACTTACCAACATGCAAATATGCTTATATGGTGGATTAGGTAGGCTATAAATATGGTTCACTATCAATGGTGTTCATATATGATGACACCACAGTTGCAGTCAGGTTTATCTGTATCTTTGTTGAAGAAGATACTTCAGAAGAAAAATAATATATAGTTTTATTTCTCTTGTAGATCTCACATGTACAAGAGGTTTTGTAAAGTTTTGTTAAAGAATATTTTCTCTTTGCAAAACTTCTTGGAATCAGTTTCCAGAATTCTTGCTTAGAGTAGAAAAGGTTTTCTTTGCAAAACATTTTGTTTTGTATAACATCATCTGGCTTTTCATCATCGACGATACCTCCACGGTATAAGTTTCCATTCCTTTCCGAACTTCACAAGTTCAATACTTCCTTTCCAAAATTTCCCTTTCAAAAACTCTTTTTGAAAACATTGACACAATGCTAGCTACATGGCCATTCAACTGTCCATATCCGAGGACGCGGCTTCTTCGAAAAAGTTATACTCTGCAGAGGTGTACACATCCACCAGATCCAGTACACCTCCCGTGAACAATCACGGACTGTAACAACAGTATGTAAACATCAGGTATATGATCATAACCATCCACTATGTTCAAGCTAGAATATGCCTATCTCTCGATTGAGGTTGTTCTCCCCGGCATCAAGTCCCACCCTGCCTAGCCAGGAGCCTCAATGAATGCATCCGGAGGGAAAATTAATCCCACACTTTATATGCCTCAACATTGGGAGTTTTGACGACATTCGGTTCGAGGGTACGACGCCCCTTATAGCAAGTGAGATAGCACACACTAATAAGAACAAACTTCAAGTTAAGCCCCGTGCCCATGTTGGGGTAGGGTGGCAGTACGGTAAAGGTTGTCCGGCGAAGACTAGGTTATGTGTCATTTTTGAAAACACCACTTTCTCAAAAATGACCACTTCCACATTCCTCCGGAGAACAAGGATCCGCCTTTTCTCCGGGGTTTTCCGTAAAGCCTTTGTTTCGTAGAATCACAATTTTAGGGTGTCCACTTAGAGACTAGTATATTTGATGGTATTAAATACCATATGGTGGCTTATGGGCTTGGTATTACCAAGTTTAACTACTGGCATAATAGTAACCTATATACTAGTATAGTAGTAATAGCCACATCAAAAATAGTTTGATAATCAAGTTTTGGTAAAACTTTAGAGGTAAAACATGCATGATATATAATGGTAAGTATTGTATCAGCAAGCAATCAGGATGCTTGCCTGGTATCTCTTTGTGTCCCTGGTTGTTGGAGTGACTGGAACTTGAAACAGAGCTTCACGACACTTCCTTCCTCTTCGTTTTCTAACGCCGTAAAAAAGAGAATAAAGGACACACATTCAGAACCAAACAAGA